>VXBX01009535.1:1197152-1293908 GCA_013400415.1 Scytalopus superciliaris
CCCCGCCCCGAGCGCGGCCCCGCCCCGCCCGCCGACCCGCCGGCACCGGCACCGCATCCCGGGGGACCCGCGGGGGCGGCCGTGGGAACGGGGACAGAGCCTACCCCCGGCTTGCCCGCACCGCATCGCGCTCTCGGGCAGCGGTGCCGGCCTCCCCACGGGCCGTGCGCTGCCTGGGAGGACGGGGGTCCCACTCCTAGGGGAGCCTTGCTCATCACGGCTGAAACTTTTCCCTCCCGTGCTGCAGAAGGTTAAACCGCTGCCAGGCACGCAGGACGCTGCCCGGCCCTGTAAGGTCCTGCCCGTGCCCGTGCCTGGTCTGCTGCGGGCAGTGGAGGGGCGTGGAGCGCAGGGATCCCCCTGCCCGGTCCGTCCCGGGGTGGCCCCCGAGGGGCCCGCACTGCACCAGCATCAAGGCCGTGCTCAGCTGTTTCACAGTGTCGGGCATCGACAGCTCCAGCACGACAACCAGCTGCGCCCCGGCACTTACGAGGATACACAACACTGTGCAGAGATATGCAGGCATTGCTCTTCCATGTGGACACCAAAAAATGCCAAGGAAAAGCAAAAGTCTCTGCAGGTTCCTGAGCTGCACCAAATAACATTTTGTCCAGACACGAGAGCTGTCCCTGGCCCTCCCTGCCGACCTGGGACTGCCTGGGCTCTGCCTCGTGCTTGGATGTGGGAGGATTTGTTAAAAACCCAGATGATCCTGTGTCATGCTTGTCCCGAGCATTGACCACCACAGTGGCAGTGATGGCCTCATTAAAGCAAGTCAAGTCTTGCAGGTCGATTTACTGATGCATCACCCTCTTCTTTCCAGGAAGGGAAACACTAACTCTGCACTAGCTCTTGGCCAAGACACCCACCAGAGTTCTTCTCAAACACTGTGTCCCTGTCACCCTCTCATTTCTTCCAACTGGTACTTACACTCCTGCTCGAGGGCATTTTCCAAAAGCCTCACTCTTCCTCAAGTGAGCTTTGGAGCAGTTTCATCAATCCTTCCCATATGGATAAATCCACCCGCCATCATTGCCTGAACCAGCTGGGAGCTGGCACAACCCAGGCTGTCAGCAGCAGGGCACACAGAGGAAGTTCAGGATCTGCAATTAGCAGGAGGAGACCAACCCTGCGGCTGGAGGCTGCTTCTCTCTTAGTTTACTTGACTTTTATACAAACTAAAACAATTGAGAAGGGAAATCTGCATTTGCTGCGAAATGGGTGGCATGTTAAGAGAACAAACGAGCAGAACCAGTCACTTAATTTCCAAAAGGACATGAAAACAAGACAATATAAATGCTGTAGGCTTCAGGCTGCACTTGTGTGAGAGGAAGGTAGGAATATGCTCACACATGGAGAGGAGCAGCTCAGTTGCAAATTTCTGAAATCAAACTGGCTGACTAAAAAGCAATCTGTGAGCCCCTGAGCCCCAGCAGCATCCTCTGCAGGCCTTACGCCTCACCAAGGCATCGAGCGGCACTGTGGGCACAAGAGACCTACAGAGCCACTCTGCTCGTGTTTGTTTAGTCTTCAGGTGTACTCAAGCATCACCTGGGCTGTCTCAGTAAATTCAGCTGCTCTTGCCGTTTTGGACATGCCCCACCAGCCCTCTGCAGGAAACTCAGTTTCCAGCCAGGCTGGGTGCTGCTGGGGTGGCTAGGCACCAGCCAGAGCCCAGCTCAGGAAATGATCCATTAAACTTGGGTGACTTCATGTCACAATCTCACTAAGATGAGGTAATTTTTACCTAGACTTTCTAATATTTTAATCCAAGCATCATTTTTTATTTGGTATTTAAGCTGTTCTGCATTAGGTAAGTCCTGCTTCAAGCCAGTCGGAGATCTTTTGCTTTTGCTTAAATAAATAGTGTGAATTCCTATTTCCAATATGTACTGTGTTCCAGAATGTGCCTGTAAGAAGATACAGATTTTTTTTCCTACTAAATTTCCTTTTATTGTGCCAAACTGTGGAGTTTCTCTTCTCAGAATGAGTTAATACTAAGACAATTCTTTCCAGAGACTGCAATACATTACGCAGGTTGGTCTCACTTCTCTGTCTCCTTCACTCCAGTGCTCACAGGACAGAAATACTGGAGCTGGGGGAAATCTTGCATTTCAAAAAGGACTGTTTGATGCAATAGGATCAATTTTGCTTCTATTCACATAGTAAATTAGAAGCATTTCCAGTGACTCTAGGATATTTTGTCTTTTTTAATGGCTTCTAATTATTGAGTTTGTCTTCCTTTTGCACTATCTCATCCCCTAATGTAAAGTCTTTATAGCAATGGAGCTGCTCTGCATTTGAAAACAAAAAATAAACCTTTTTTTTTTTAACTGTAGCATTGCCTTTTTAATTAACTAAACTGGTCCAATTCCAGATCCTAATGAATTACTTGACTTCAGAAGTTACATTTAGCTTTAGGAGTACTATTATTCCTCACTGAAACATGACTAGAAGAGTCATTCAGTTATTTAAATGCTGCTTCCCCAAATATTTTGCAGACTTCACAAGTCCTGTTTCCAAGATCCTCTTTTTGATTATGCAAGTCTACAAAGCATACAGAAGTCATTAACCACATCTTTTTTTATTCTTATTAATTCAGTTTACCTTGGATTTGCTTTTGTAGAATAAGAGTTTGCCTAATTAACAAGTTTAATGTTCTGTAAAGTGCTGTAATTAATAGCATACTTCCTAAATCTAAATACGCTTGTTACTCTTAAACACTTTGTCAAATCACTCAAAGCAAAAGCAGCTTCCTTGCAAAGATGAAGGACACCAGACACAATGTGTGAGTTTTCCAATATCTTTCTGAAAAATGTTTAGTGCCTAAGCAACCCAAAAGATACTATCCAAGTAATTCAAACTGTTTTCTTTGACAACTATCATATTTTTTAACATAGAAGTTAACAATAAGTGTATTTGTCTGTAGAACTTCATCACATGCAGATGGCAAAGCTGGATAGCATGGCATGATATCAACTTTGAGCCATATAAGTATGTCAGAGGGAATACCCAAGTTAGAGATTTCCAGCTGCCATGGCAGGGTGTGTGCTTTGGAGTCTTGGCATGGAGGAGCCACAGTGTGGGCATTGCTCGGGGAGGACACAGTCAGGCTGAGTCTCCAGCACCACATTCAGCCACGGGATTCAGGCGAGGGTCAGTAGGGGCAGCATCAGAGCATTGGCAGTTTGCAAATGCTCACAGCAGAAACCTGGGTTTTGAGAGGACTCAATCATTTGCAGGGTTGAGAGACTATTGAGTAGTGACTTAAACTTACACCTACTGGCACATATACTCCCTTTGATAGGTACAGCAGCATCTCAAGATCTGGCTCTGATTCCTTACCTGGGAGCTGCCTCAAGCATGGTCACTCTCAAAGTAGCAGCAATCCAACAGTAGGGATTTCATTAAAATACTGGCAAAATGCAGGCCACATCATCTCCAAAGGCCCTTGATTTCCCTTTAGTATTGTGTTTTGGTAATTTGAAAAAGAAATTTATTTACATACGTGCTTAGCATATAATGCCTAATGTTATTTAAGTAATCATTTTCTTTCTGGTTGTCTGGATGCATTGAGATGGTTGTGCAGACGGGGGAGTGAAGCTCCACCAGAGGTAGTTCAATCGAGGCCACTTCTGCTCACAGAGCATCTGGCTCATCATCCCCCTCACAGGTACTTCAAAATAGCATGAGGAGATGCTATAACCTGAAGCAATGTGCTGCTAATGATTTGTGAAATTGAGGCAGCAGGTAAGTATCCCAGGCAAAGGAGATAATTCAGGCTCGGATATGCCATATTCTCCCACCTATCTAGGCTGGGGTTACCAGGCTCAATGAAGTACTGATTTCCAGTTTGTTTAAGTTCTTGTTGGGGTTCCCATAGCGACCAGGTGTTTTTAATGACTCTTAATGCCAGAAGAGGTTGTATTTCTGATTCCTTCTTCAGCTGTAACCACTCTACCACCTTCCCTGAGTACGAGGACAGCTACTTCTCTTCCTCTTCCAAAAACAACTTGGATTTTGAAATTGGTTGGACTAATTAAAAGAATGCAATGCATAGGTAGCAACCTATTTGTCCATATTAATGTGAAATCCCTTTTTCCTTCTCACCTGGTGGCCTTATCGTTAGAAAGGCAGATATTTGGTCTCACTTCTCCTTCCTTTATGTTGGCACTCTACCAGTCCCACTCACAGCAGCAGTGAAAATAGAGCACCAAAGCCAGGGTAGGTCAAGAGCAGAAGGGAGGTTGCTGCAAAGGTCTTGCATGGATATAAAAGGGTGCACCACTTCTGTGCAGGACAAAATATATGATACTAAAAGGGCAAGCAAGTTTTGCTGTTAGTATTCCCGTCACCTCTGCAGGGCAGCCCCTCCACGGCTCCTGCAGGAGCTCGGCTGGGCGAGGGAAGCGGCGATTGTCAGCCTCTCAGCAAACACAAAGCCAATCCTTCGGAGATGCCAACCCGCTCAGATCAGTGCGGACCATGCCCCTCTTTCTCCTAACCAGCACCAGGGAGGACAGGACGGGTGTGTGGATTTTGGCAGTGGCCGTGCCGCGGGGGCTGCGGCGGCCCCTTGGCTGCACGCCCGGGGCGCTGGAGCCAGCCGGCAGGAAGAACTGGGCTGCGGGGAATTCAGGCCATCGGAATCTGGGCCACAGAGGCAGGAGAAAAGCGCCTGGAGAGAGCAGGAGAGGCGGCCGACAGGGGCGCGGGGGCAGGAGGGAGAGATTTTGGCTGTCCCCGGCCTCCCGCTGCCGTGCCAGGGGAGGGTGACAATCCAGGACACAGCGGGTCCCCAGGGAGGGAGCGGGACTCTGAGGAAAGAGGCAGCAAGGATGAGAAAGGGGGGAAACTCGAGGCTAAGAGGCTGTGGAAGCCAAAGGAGAGAGGGGTGTAGGAGCGGTGATGATATGCGGGCAGAGGAAAGCACAGGGAGATGGGACAGGAGGGTAACTCGTCACCTCTCCAGGGAGTGCCCACCGTGTCACCAGTGACACAGCTGCTGGCCAGACAGGTCCTTGCCAGAGCAGTGATATTCCCCAGGCAGCCTTTAACAGCAAATCTTGCATTAACATAACCAAAGAAGCTCAAGTCCAGCTCTTAATGCACCAATTAATCTTGTAAGCAGCAGAAAACGACCAGCATAAAACCTCCGGGTTGACGTGTGCCAGATGCGTACACCTTTGCTCTCTCCTAGGTCCAGAAGCACTTGAAGAAGGGCTGTTAAGACCCCTGTCAGCCCTATGCACCTTTGACTGTATTGTCTTTATTTGTTAATTACCCCTGATGATTATCAAATACTTATTTGTCTGTGATAAACAGAAATATGTACCTCCACAAATCTGTACAGAGATGGCAATGAGCCTCACACCAGTTCTACACTAAGCTAAATCCATGGCATCACCATAGCTCATCTGCATGACAATTTTCTGAGTTGCACAGATGACATTCAGTGAATTTAATTTAAATTACTTCTGATTTTTAACAACATAAGTGAGAGAAGAATTATGTCTGTATAGAGAAGCTGCTTTTAGAGTGAGCATTGTAGAGAATGAAATTATAAAAAGCAATGAAGAGTGCTGACTGATAAATAACTCTTTGGGCAATTTTGTATGCACTGGATATTCCCTCAAATTAAGAAAATTTACCAAGAAAAGAGACTTGACAGCCCCCAATCCAAATTTTTGTTTGCAGAGCATCACTATAGCAAGAAGGAGGTTTTGCAATCTATCACCTAGATTTCACAATTTCCAGCTACTCAAGTTTATTTATTAAAATAGGAAGCTTAGTAGAAGCCACATTTCCCATTTCAGTGACACGTACCCAGTAGTTATTCATAGGCTTAGGGAGACTGGTCAGCTATGTGGCAATCTGGGAGATATTTCTCCTTCCCCCACTTGAGCATGGGAAAGTACATGCTACAACAACCCAAATTCTCCTGGAAGTGACTGTGCCTTCAAACATGGTTTTAGAGCTAAAACCAGATAATTTTCAAATTACGCTGCTGAGATGTTCATGGCAGAGTGTGTAACAGCACCAGTGTCATTTGTTTAATGCACTCACTGTCCCACACAACCAACAGCTGGTGCCAATAAAATCCTAATGGCTGAGCACATCTAAACACATAAAGGTGCAGAAAACCAAAGCCACTGTAGGACAAGGGACACATATTCCCTGCTCTGCAGTTCGTTCTAGACTGTAAAATGAGTGAGACAGAAAACAGAGCAGAGCTCAGGGATGAAATCATGCTCCAATTCACCAGAGTCCCAGCTAAGAAAAGGCAGACAGGCAGCTGGGAAGGGCCACCTTCTTGGTCCCTAAACTGGGCACTGCACTGAGTAATGGGAGGATTTTTAACACATTTGCTGCTGAGTGAATGTGAACAGATTTTCTGCCAAATACACATACGGGTTGTAAATAGAGTTTTATAAATCATCCAGAAAAGCACAGGAATCACCCTCTTGTGTACAACAATTTAGTGGGACCCGAATACTTTCTAAGTTTTTGGGAACTAGAGTGAATGCAGAGAGCCCTCACTGAAGGTGTAAGGCTGATGCCATCAACATTTCACCTAAGATTTTATGAAGTCTTGCAAGTCAGAGCTCTATAAACTTGTAAAATGTCTTCAGCCCTAGAAGAGGCAAAAATACATAACAGAAGGTTAACAAACTTCAAAAGTTCTTCATTAAACTCGTCCTTAAATTTAACCATGAGCAGTCCCCAGCACAGCAATGCTTTGGTCAGCACCCTGCAGGAACCTATTTCAAGCTAAGAGCAAGAGATGGTTAAACAGCTGGAGCTGTGCAGTCAGAGAGACACTTGATGGGTCTGTCTCATGAAATGCCAATGCCACACTGCCAGAGCAATTTTTGTACAAGTAACATATCTATGTGTAATTATGACATGGGATTTGCATTTGTCCTTTCAAAAAGCATGGCCTTTTTAAAGAAATGTAAGGGTTGTGTGCCTCTTTGGTGTATAACAGAGAATAATACATCCCCATACTGAGGGAAGGGGTTTGCCAACTATTGCTGCAGAATATTACACAGAAAATTACACTCATAAATCACCCTTGACACTGAAGTTTGAAGAAGAGGGATGTAAATCAGAGACAACATATAAACAAAAAAGAGAGGCAATGAATTCTCAGAAATCTCAAGGCTGAGTTGCTTTTGAATGAAGAGCACATTTAACTGTTGATTTGAAGTCTGGTATTATTTCTCTGCCCACAATTTCTGCCCTTCTTGAGAGGTACTGCCAGATGGGAAAAGAGAAGATGACTATATCGCTTATGCAAAATCAGGGCTTCTTGAAAAGCAATTGAAAAAGCATGGGTAGTGCCAGCCCTAATGCCAGGGTAGGGTAGTGGTTTTGTTGAGAATTCTGGTTTTCTCTGCAGACAGCAGTCCCCTCCAGTGAGGGAAAATTACATAATATTAACTATATTTTACAGAAATTTTGTATTTTATTGCATGAAACTAAAATGTCATCAAAGCATCACCGTATTTACCATTCAATAATCTATTCCCTTCAATAATCTATTCTAAATGAAATCTTTCAAAATTCAGCAACATCTATCACTAAGTAAATCACAACTCTGAGACTCTTTTGATTTAAACCTGACACGTCTGTCAATACTGCTAGCTTACTGCCCTATTTTAAATCTCACATGTATTAAAATATAATAACCCTTCAAAGCTCCCAGGGATTAAGGCATCTCCATGGAATTGTAAAATATTCTCTTCATGGAAATTAAATGAGTGAAAGGTGGAGGAAAACTGATAAACTTTGCACCTAATTCAGGACTCTAAAAATCTCATGCCGTCTTTGTCCTTATCGCACACAGACCACACAGGACACAGGGGAAGAGGGGAAGCAGCGTGCTGAGTACTGGAGATAAAAATAGCTGGTCATCATCTTTTATATGTAGAACAATCTCAAGTTCAAATTCATGGCAAGATGGGAGTGGAATGGAATGGCATAATAGGCACACATGAAAGCAGATCCATCCTTATTTACGTGACATTTTGCCAGTTTCAGATAGACTTTTTTAACAGATGTTTCTAGCAAATGCCATACAAAGGGAAAACAACTAAAATAAATGTTCAAATTAAACTAATAGGAGGAACTGGTGTCACGTACAGACAACAAATAAGACACTATGGACAGCATGTTTTAGGTACAAAATCCTTAAAACAAATTATTCTGCATCATGACACTTATTGCCTGGTTGCCTTCTTCACATGACAGATGCAACACAGCAACTCAAGGAGAAAGAGTCATAACTGGAGCCAGTTGTTTGTGTTCTATATGTCACAATATAGTACAGAAAATAAACTGTCTTCTAGGACACCAAAGAAACTGTACACTTGAGCCATTATTTTTTTCCAAACAAGAAGCTAAAGTCAACCTTCTGGCAGGTGGCTGGGGTAAATGAAGCTTTATCATGTATGAAATTGCCCTCATGGTCCTCACACTCATTACCAAAGTGTTTTCTTGAAGCTTATAGTGGTCAAAAGTGCAGGTGAAAGGGGGTTCTCTTTCTTGGTTTCATAGGCTTGAGAGCATAAGACACACAAAATATATACTATTATATCCTAGTTGACATGGTGGTGATTGGTCAAAGGTTGGACTTGGTGATCTCACTGCAGTCCTGGTTGAGCAATGCCATGCTGTGGTATTGCTGTCCTGATGTAATACCACATGCAGTCTTTCATCAACCTTATGGGAAGGAAAGAAGAGATTGAAACTTAGAGAGACTGATGAATCAGGAGAGTGTCATAAGTTCATCCTGTTCTAGCGTGCCAAAATGTTTCACAGACAGGAACTCTTCATTGACCAATTTGCGGCTGTTTTTTCTGCCTGTCTTCAGCTACTGTGCCAATGGTTAAGTTTCTCCATCAGATGCTAATGCCCTAGACGGGCAAGGGAGAAGATACTGCACGAGTGAGGGGATAAAGCAAAGGATGACAAGATACATTACAGCAGTGATCACATATCCAGCCACTGAGAGTGGGAACAAAGTATTCTGCTGACAAACTAATAGCTATTGCAGCTCCTACATGCCAAAATAATCTAAATTGCATTAGGCTATTTTCTTTTTCCACAGAAACAACACACATTTTTGTTACCTTGTGCAACTTGTATCTGGTTTATAGGCTCAGATTCCAAGCAGATTTACTTCTTACTTCAAAATCCACATAAGTCAATAAAAAACTGCAGTGAAGATCAAAACAGTCACACTCTGCTTTCCTTGAGCAGTGCTGGCCTGACATCAATATACAGTCACATGAAAACTTGCCCATATGGAAACATGAATGGAGTCCAAAGTTTAAGACACTGCAGATTCAGATTATTGTCCATGTGTGTACTAGTCCCAGGAGACAGAAGAGAAGTCACAGCTGGCTTTGTGAGAGATCTCTGTTCTGCTGCAAGGAGCTACCTCTGGCAGGAAGTAGACTGGTCCACAGGAAAAGAAACAAATCAAAATTTTAGACTGAAGGACATCTCCTTGAGAAGATAGCATTGCTTCCAGAGGGATAAACATGATCCCTCCTGGTCTGTGGGATGCTAGCAAAATGTCCAGGCTCAGCGAGATAGAGCAGATTTTTTCTCTTAGACTATTCCTGGTCTGTTATTGAAGAAAGCACAGCAGACTAGCTTATTTTCCTAAATTATTAACTTTGCTGCCTTTTCTGCTCTGCACATCAGATAAAGAAGTTTATTCAGTTAGCTTATTTATTTACATTCCTTTGCCAAAGATCTCACCAAACAAAGCCTATTTGATGATTTATTCTTTGCTAAAGGGGAAGCTTATTTACAATAATCATCTTATCATAAACTTCTTAAAAGGAGGATTTGAAACTGGAATTCATAATAACAGAGAAATCTGACTTTTCCAGAGAGGTCATATTTGTTATCCATTTTGCACTGCAGAAGAAATGGAGCCAGCTGAGCCCAGATGAAGCTGTGGCATAACCACTTTGAAGTTTTGTTTATTTTCACTGGCTGACCCACGTCCTGTCGGAAGGAGTCACCTTCACCTATTTGGAGCTCTTCCAAAATATGAGGGGGTAAAAAGGATATAAAGGATTCAAATGCTGGGCCCTACTGAGGGGACTCTGCAACATAGAAGTTACACAAGAGGGATCACTTCTAGTGCAAACAGCAGAAAGAGTCAAGACACACAAAGATGACTTCTGAGCAGCACCTCTGCAGTGACCAGCACATCAGACTGAGAAGCAGCTCATGGGAGCTGAGAGTGCATCACACTCTGCCCATCTTTGTAACCACCTCCAGCACTTCCAGGTAGCAGCAGTTTTCTGATTGCTCAGATTATACTCTGGCTGGCCCCATCTCCCTGATAAGATGTTTAAGATGGAC
This sequence comes from Scytalopus superciliaris, assembly GCA_013400415.1. Classification (NCBI taxonomy): domain Eukaryota; kingdom Metazoa; phylum Chordata; class Aves; order Passeriformes; family Rhinocryptidae; genus Scytalopus; species Scytalopus superciliaris. The sequence continues at coordinate 1,207,539 of VXBX01009535.1, forward strand.
ATAAAAGTGTCTCAGAGTCAAATTTGCCTTATGCCATCCCTCCTGACCCCACACAACTACAGTGTTTTGGCAGATGCTCAGCCAAAGTCTCAGGGAACAGAAGACAAACTTGCAGGGAGATCCAGCAGATCAGTTCCCTGTCTCTCATTTGACATGAACTATGTGCTTCACCCTCCTGTAACTGCTCCCCTGCTCATGAGAGCATTTCATAAGGGTAAGGGAGATTGAGACATAAAGCCTATTTTAAACAAAAAAATTCTTTATTTTTTGTTATAAAATAAAAGGCACTTGAAAGTCACAACCCAGTGCATCTCTCTCTCAGTAGGTCTGAGAAGAGGTTTGGACACACACATTGGACTGTCCTGACACTCACATTTCTTATGTTTGGAACACATATGAATTCACTAACTCTTGATAATACACTCATTATTTTAACTATTCATAGCAGGGAATGGCATGAGATACTAAACCCTTCCCTAAATTGATCTGGCTTTCATCTGCCCTCCATGACCAAAGAGGAAGGAGAGGTCCATGGGAGGTCCTACTTCTGCATCCCCTCTGAGGTCAGGAATATGAGATCAGAGTAACATACAAATGGTAATTTCAGTCCAGCCAAAACTGAGCAGCACATGAACCTCAGAAATGTGGCAGTAGGGAAAGAAAAAATGGTTCCCAAACCTGGTAACTCAGCAAACACCTCACACACAAACCAGGCCGGAGGCACCCAAAGGGAGACAGGCTGGATTTGCTCAGTTGTCAGGATGTGTCACAGCTCTATGCAATGCACTGTGCCTGCCTGCTCTGCAAAAGCTGGGTGGTTGTGGGCAACACAAGAAGGGAATCTGAGAGAAATTTTGAACACAGAAGGATTTAGCCACATGAAGGGGCAAAAGAAGCTCCCTCTGGCAACACAAGTGAGGAGCCATGCTAGAGAACAGCCATGGAGTTTCCATAAATTAGGCTGAGACAAGATGAAAACATCAATTCTGTGATTGAAGTTTCACCACACAAGACTTCACTAAAGCAAGCAATGTTTATGGCAGTGTTATTCACCTGTGGACAGATCTTTTATATTTTTAGATGCAGAGAGACACCAAGCCACTTTCCCCTGAAAAATCACAAACATCATCTTCAAAATACCATTGTTTTCAAAGGGATTAACCACATAGAGACTTTCATTGTTTGCAGATGCACTTTACTGAGCTGAAGTCTCTTTTCAGCTCTCCTTCCCCTCACACCAGCATAGCAGTCGGTCACACTTGCAGTGGAGGGAGAACAGCAAAATCAGGTCTGTGTTTTGGCACAGGATATTCCCCAGCCCAGACTGACAATGCACAGGGTTACTCAGGGCAAGGAGTGCCTCAGGTCTCCTTGCAAATACTCACAGACCACATGTGCCTTCCCGATGTCCCAGCCCTGGCCATGAGTCTCCCCCTGAGCCCATCCTTTGATTAACATACTAACAGGAATATGGTTAGAGAGCTGAAAACAGAGTTCCTGCAGGCCTGCATCATCTGCTGACCCCGTCTCAGCCCGATCAAGACCACACCCCAGGCCTTTCATCCCCTGCCTGCTTCACCAGGAGAGCAGGAGAGCAAGGGACAGGGGTGGCAGCGCTCCCAGTGTGGCTCCTGGCAGTGCCACTGCATCCATCTGCTGAGCCTGGGCTGTCACCGTGCCTGGCACAGGGACACAGCACAGGGACACTCTCGCATCCCCAAGGTGCATGGATGGCTCCACACTCTGCCACAGAAAGGCTGGGACCCTCATCCCAGAGGAGCACGCCATGGCACAGCACCCTGCAGTGAGCATGTGGTGGGGCAGCTGTCCTGGCTCGAGCTGCCTGCACCCCCCAACAACATTTCTCACCATGTCTTTGGAAAAAGATGAAGAGTGCTAGAGCTACAGAGGATTCTTCCAAGTGCAACAGGGTTTGCTACTGAACACCGGCCCTGGTGTGGGAACACAATTTCTCACCCAAGGGTTTGGCTGGATGTCACCTCTGGAGCCCACACAGGTGGCATGCAGAGTCCCAAAGCACCTCCTAGAGAAAAGATGCAAAGAGAGGCTGAAGCTGTGGGAATGGTCTAATTTTTCTCAGCTCAGGTCAGGCTTACATCTGCAGGTTTTAATGGGGATAATTTGTATGTTTTTAGTAAACATGTGTTTTGTAGTTGTGCTCAACTGTCCCCTTGGGCCTTGTATTTGTGTCATACTGCAATTAGCCCAGCCACATGGATTGGGTCACTGTCTTCATCATTTTGGACTGACTCTATCCAGAATCCATGTAAATTGTGGATTTTTCCTGTTAACACATGTATCACAGCTCTGAGCTGTAAAGGCAAGTTTCACACCACTCCAAGAATCATGCAATAGACGTCCATGCTGCTGGGGAAAAATACTTGGGGATGTTCTCCTATTTCCAGATGGAAAAGGATGAAAAAATAACCAAACTTAGAGAGTGCACAAGTCCTGGAGGTTAATGACAAGCTCAGAGACTTGTCTCTGTCTGCAGGAGAAGCTGGGGGCTGTTACCCCATTGCTGGGGGGAAAAACACATACAATCACTCCTTTCTGCATCTGAATGATTTGCAGAAAGAAAACCTCCATGTGTAGTATATTAACAGCACGTGGTATTTGCTATACATCTACATTTGCTCCCTATACAGAACAAACCTCATATGGTTTGGAAAATGGATATAAAATAACCAGTGTCCTTTGTCCTCATTCATGTATATCCTCAGAAGGACGTGATCTGGCATATAAAGACTGCAAACAACTTGTTCTTGCAGCTTCAGAGTTGGGATAAAAAGACAAGATGGGTTTGTTCCCTCCAGGTCTGAGGGCTGCTCCATCTGGCAGGCAGGGCAGCGCTTCACAAATGTCTCGGAAGTGCATGGATTCAGGCATAGTGCATGCATAACATGCCATCAGAGTTCAATAAAATAAATTGGAAGGAACCAAAGTAATTTTTGAAGCAGAATTCACAGGAAGCACAGGATGATTTACAGAAGCTAGAGGCTGCAAGCTGACAGGAAAATAGCTCCTCACAAATTACTTATCTTTCAGGTCAGTCAATTGAGAGAAATATAGGCTGGTCAAGGTGCAATTTGTATGCAGAAAGGCTGCTGCTCATTGCAACATCTCTCTTGTCAAATATGGACCATGAATATGTATGTTCCCTAGAACAACAGAGTTGCTTGTTCCCCTACTTTGTATAGATTTGCAAGTCAATATTTTATGACTAAAAAGGCCGAAAACTCACAAGAATGACTATTTCCTTTTCCTCTGATAAGCAAATCAATTCCAACAACAGTGTATTTGCCCCTTTTTCACTCAAGGTACAGGGTTTGTTCTTGACCCTTCTCTCTAAAGGGTTCTCAAAACATTCCTAAAAGTCACAGTAAATAGAAGTTTCAATATACAGAATAAAACAGCAGCAAAAACCTGTACCAATGAAACAGGCTCACCTGACAGCCACCAGGTGCAAGTGTTTAACCTCTGTCATAGCAAACTGTGCCTGAAGAACAAATCTAGTTTAGACTTGTACCTGAGTTCCTTAGGTCTCTTTCCAGCAGTTACTGTCTTGGACCAACAATGTTGAAAGCCCATGGTAGCAGACACAGCACATCAGAAAAGGCATTCTGGATTTCTGATCTATATTTGGTATTTCCATAATGCAAACCCAGCATGGTGTTACCAACCTGCACATTCACCATCCAGACCGCACCTTTACTCTGGCGCTGCATTCGTCTCACTTTTGAGAGATTACATTGATAATAAAACCCATATTTCCCTTCTCAAATTAACAGCTGGAATATCTTATTTTGGCATTATTTATAGCACATGTCCTTTCAAATTTATAGACAACACTTCACTTGGCAATGAAGAAAAACAAAGAAACAGCTGCAATCTTCACTGATTAACGTTTATTCAGTATTTTCTGAAATGAGCAAGAATTTAGGACGCCCATAAGCGATCAAATACAGCCACAAAAACCCCATACTGATCCTAAATAAGAAGCACTATGAGAAATACACAATATTTCATGAAACAATACTGTACATCAACAACCTTTAGGAAACAAACAACTCAAACCATATGCTTAGTTTACTCACAATATAAAAAACTTTAACTTTTAAAGAAAAATATAGATTCAGTCCAATTGTAGGATCCAATCCCATGCCCACTGAAGTCAATGGAAGTCCTCTCATTGATTTCAATGTTTAAAGGATCATGCCCTTACTTTGCCTCAAGAGGCACTTTAATTATTGTACAAGGCCTAGCCTGAATAACTATTACAAAAATGTCAAACATCAACTCAAGAGTATGTTTTAGCAACTTTCAGGAAATAATGGAGAAATAGGTTATCTATCCATGCATGGAATAAGGCAAAAGCTAATTCATTCAGATTAGGAATAATAATTTTTACTAGTTTCTTTTTCACAACACAAACATTTTAGACTTTTTTAATTAATGGATATATTATATATCATATTATGCTTCACATTTTTCCTACCTCTACTGAGAAAGCTGGCACTGACATGTCATAAAGAACTCCTCGTTAATTATTGTTTTCTGTTCTGTAACAACCACAAGAAACTCATCTGGGTTTAGTAATAGTGTCTACCAAGAAAAAAGCACACACTATCATAAGCTTATAGTTTATAGAGCTCAAGGTACATTAAAATGTAAATCATGAAGTTCACAAATTCTGTTTTAAAATATTTTTCCAAACTAAAAGCTGCAGAAAATTGGTTCTTAAATATTCTACAGAAAATTCTGAAGCATCTAATGGTTTAAATTACTTATGCTTTCTTCTTAAAAATATTTAAATTAGGTTAGTAGCCCATCCTTTTGAAAAATAATCAAAAAAAGATACACTAGATTACAAATCTTTTGTCTTAATCAGTGTAACCAAAGGTTTGTCATCTGGGCTGTAATCTTCATAAGCAATGGGGGTTGCATCATACATTGCAGGTCGGGATTTCTTGCCAAACCTGGAAACAAAAGAAAACTTCTGGTGACAAACGGAAGTATTAATGAGTTCATGGCAACAATGAGTTATGGTATGTGACCAGAAACAAGTCAGAGAGCTTAGATAAACTCTAATTTGTATTGCAACATGCACAAGCACAGAAGCTTAAATATCTGAACTGTGACTTTTGAAATATATGTATCAAATAAAGAAAGATTAAAAGCCTCCTTGCAAACAAGAAATAGATTCCATATCAAAGGCTACAGGAACTCTGCTGTGGGATTCAGCAGTATCAGAATATGGGAAGACTGTAAAGATGAGAGGGAAACTGATAGCTTTAGTGAGGGCAGAATTCTATTTTAGAGTCTGCTCTGACAACCAATATTAAGGTCAGATCATAAACATTTACAAAAGGTAAATACTAGACAGCTATGTAACATGTGCACTTGGAAAGGCAATAGCTCTGTACTGAATTGAGTTACAAAGCTTTAGGCAAAGCATTTGAAAATGAATTTTAGGTCCTTGCTCACCTGACGTCTACTTGAAAAGCACACAAATTACCAACATGCTGTACACCAGTGCAACACTGCCAAAATCAATGGCACTTGGGACATTCCAATGCCACAGAAACAGACTGATCTAACAAAGGCTCACAAGCTACAGAATCACATGAGCAGCATTCTGGGCAACCCTCACTGCCAAGAACCCGCCTGTATCTGCCTGTGCTGAGAACCCTTGGGCTCTGTCATTGGGCACCCAGTGCTGGCATGTCCAGAACTCCTTTAAAAGACTTTGCACTTCATGGAGAGTCTATCTCTGTCTATCTCTACCCCTCTGTTCATTTACTGAGATACAAAAGTAGTGCTAAAAATGCAGTTCCAAAGTAAAAAAATTACTAGTGTTCTGGTTACAATTACAGGAGTTTTAAATAACAAAAAAACAACCAACCAAAAAAAAAAAAATCACAGGAAAATGAGACAAAAATGAGACAAAAAATGGTCAAGTCCTTTTTCTTATTGACCTGATGCAGAGAAAACAGTAACTCAGAAAGATTTATTTATGTAGTCATCCACACTAAAGATGTGTATCCATTTAGCTACTATATTAAGTCTATATTAAGTTGTGCACACTGGGAGGTGAGATCCAGAAAAATTCAGATTTTGAGGATAATATTTAGCCCAAGCCAAAATTAACTTGATTTTCCTCCAAGACTTTTACACAACTTCCTGACTTCCAATTTCATTCTTGACTGCTTTCAGTGATCTAAAGTTGCTGACAAAACTGAAATGGCTGAAGGCTTTATGATATAGATGGTGAAAATTTCATTTTTCAAAGTACTTCAGCTGTCAATAAAGCCACACTGGATACATTCTCATGCACAAATGTCTGCCTTCTTCTATAGTTAATTTTAATAAATACACACAGGGCACATTTGCTTATCAGCATTATGGTGGATAAACCTGATTTTCTGCAAATAAGATAAAATTTCAAGAACTGAATGAAGGAATCAAGTTATGGCATCTTACTAAATCAGAGGCAGCACTGAATTCTGAATCACTCTTTTCCACCATCACTCTCGAGGGTTTAAAAGAGCTTTGCAGAGATACAAAGAAGATGAACATTCTCCAGAGATGTAAGCCAAATTTTGCCCTTTCTGACAGGTAGAGAACACATGGCTCGTTGCACATGGTACAAAATCTGTTCTCTTGGGTAGGTCAGGCTGACATGTGCCCCTAATTACAAAAGGATGAGGAAGGACCACAGCACATGTGCAAGTAGTTTGTGGCCTGGCTGAGCCATGGAGCTTGTGACCACATTGCTGTGATCACATGGTTCAGAAGTCAGTCCCTGCTCACAACAGTAAACAGAGTTAACACAAACCTCGGAGGTTTATGTTAAAGACACAATTTCTAAGTGGCAAGTCTTCATTCAGTGGGTGTGTACCTGGTAGTACTGCACAATGATGCTTTAATATCGTTCAATTGATGACATAAAAGAACACATAAAACAATTACCAATACAATCTGCAAGAGGCAATGATTCAAAGGGTAATAAATAGTGAAAAGATGCAGGTCCCTGCTACAGAGTGTACTGGATCAATTAATCACCTGCTTACAATGAAAGCACATACAAACAAGTGAATAAAGATTTCTTCCAGGGCAATTAAACATAAAATTATTCATCTAACAAATACACTGTGTGGGGAAATCTCAATCCTGGGAAGCACTGAATCTGGAAAAAGACTGGAGGGACATGATGGATAATCATTTTGACATTAGTTGTAATGCCATATTGTGTCTGATGAACAATTATGTGCTTGGATCAGTAAACATTCATGGGACATGATGGTGTTCCAATGTACACATCAGAGATACTTACCAGTGGCATAGGGGGTCATCACAAAGCAAAGTCAATGAAATGTGAATTAGAAAATATATTTTGCAACGAAATACTGAATAAGAGTAACCCGTGTAGCTTGAGAGAGACCAAGGGTTCCATGAGAAATTTAAGGACAGTATATATTCATTGTAGGAATTCTTCCTGGCACAAGCAGCTCCATGTGTGTGTGTCACAGAGACTGCAAATCCACTCCACCCATGAAATTATCTTTCCCCTCCACTTCCTTAGAAGGACATTTCAAGAAATGGCTCATCATAGAGAGTCATTAACCTCAACAACCCCTTCAAGTAGAAGACTTTTGAGAACATTGGACAGCTGAACCCCAAGGAAGTGGTATCTTCCAGCTTCTGTGGGACAGGCTGGACTTCAGTTACCCCAGAAACAAAAGAAAGAAAACGTATCTTGCTACTGTGTTCAAAGCCAGCAACTAGTAAAAGCAACCCACAAATAAAGTTTACACAAAAGAAATAAAACAGAGAGACCCAAATTAAAAACAAACAAACGAACAAAAAACCAAACAAAAAACCCACAACAACAACAACAGAAAAAAGCATGCCCAGAGAAGGAGAGGGTCTCTTTTTGCCTTTTCCAGAGTAAAGGTCAGGTGTGCAAGTGGTGTTTTGCCACGCTAAGAACAACTGAGCTATAATCCTAGAGTTTCCACACAATTAACTCTGGCAGAGGATGTATATAAGCAATCGGCAGGTGATGTGGAGACCAGAGTCCTTGTGCATGTGATCATACTTCCACAGATTGGTAGCTGACTGAAACCTGTGTCAGGAAATGGGAAGGAGCACATGTTGACACTCATCATTCAGAAAGCTTCGGACATCGCAGTCTAACACCTGACCCTGCTGTGACAGGAGAACTTAATCAGAGTCTGATGAACCAGCCTCTTCAACCCACACATGGACAGAACAAGTCAGCACGTGAAAGTAAAAATTTAAGAAACTCCCCTGCAAGCAGTGCATGAAGGATACTGCCTGTGATACCCAGGCACACACAACATTCACTGTAGTATGGTCTGTAACCAGATAATTGGTGTGAAGGCTTTTCTAAAGTGAATGATTCAGTTTCAATAACAGATCTTGGTTCCAATTCAATGAAGTCTTATGGCTGCTGAAATCAGTGGTCAACTATTTCATTACATTGTTCTCTTCTCCTTTAAAATATATAAACTTTAACATAAAAGGAATATTTCTTTACTGTCTGCATGATGAATGTTAAAGAGAGCTGTGCCTCACCAGGTTAGAGAACTATTAGTTCTGATTTGCTAATCTTGGGAACATTCACTAGAAGTAGACACTTATTAGTAATGATCCTTGAGTACATTGTTTTTTTCTTACAGTGAGTACTTGGATTACTAAATACCAAATTATTAAAAAAATTATTAAGAACAAAAATGCTGAAAAACATGAAGTAATTTTAAAATAACCTACTGAATATTCAACAGGCATCCACACTCCCTGGACTGACTTTAACAGAAACCTTACATTTAAAGAAAATAATCTACTCACTTTTCCTTAGGCCTCCATTTTTCAAAATTACTAATACATTTGGGTATCTAACTGTGAAAGGAAATTAATTCCAGAAAACACTGCATTTTCTATTATTTGAAAGTAGATCTCTTAGATGCAGCAATTCTGAAAATTCAGACCTTGGTATTTATATATATATAGATTTAAGAGCTTATGCAAAAATAACTATAAAAGTTGTGCTCCTTTTCCTGGCAAAGCAGTGGTTTATATCTTTCTGAAACCAAAATAAACACAACAGTCTCCCACTAAACCTCTGTGAATTATCTGACTTGGCAGCTCTATCTTGGATTTTTATAAGGCACCCAGTCTCTGAGAGACAGAGAGAATTATTTGGAATGAAAACATTTATTTTCATTTGCATGAAGTAGAAACACCTTTTCCAAGAGAGGGAAGCCCTTTATTAACAATAATGTAATTTCTAACTGCATAATATGGACTGAAAAATCATCATGAATCTATCCCAGTCTCCAAACTTCTTCAAAGCTTATTTTACCCTGACGACAACTTGGGGGGGGTTTAAACTTTTGTGTTCAGTAATGAGCAGAGTTTCATTTACAGTAATCCAAACAGTAGCAATAAAGGCCTGAGCTAACCCAGCTTCTAAGATATGAAAGGGTTCATACAGGAAATCTTATATCATTTTCATTATCTGCCAGTGAAACTGTAAAAGGCAGGACAAATTCAGACTGAAAAGATCCTGCCTTGCTGGCACACTTAGACAGAAAGCTGACAAATTTGCTTTAAGAAATAAGAAAAGCCAGGTGTTTGACACTTCCTCAGAAGATGAATTCCAGCCCTTGGGGAAGTGCAAAGTACAACTTGAACAGTAGTAGCTGAACAGACTTACACACTCGTGCCTGCTGCAGGAGCACAGGGACGTGTTCCATTTGAAAGATGAGCAGTATAATTGTGCACCTTGCTGTCCACCCTTGGAGAAGTGTAGCACATAAATGCAGACACTCAGAAGGCCAAATAGTAAAAAAACTCTAAAGCTTTCTATGGGTCATAAAACAACTCCATCCTCTCCCAATACACTACTAAAGGAAAACTTAAAAGAACACTGATTTGATTGCTGTGTTAAAACAACTATACACACCTTTCTTTTACAAATATTTACTGACTAATGTGTTTTGACAATGAACAAATGCTTTATTGCAATCCTAGTTGGAACACTTTAAAGAGCTACTGCCTAAAGCTGTGATGTGATTAACTGAGTCTGTGGGAATGCCTCATCCATTTCAGGTAACTTTGACAACTTCAGTGGTGATACAATTTAACCTATTTAACTTTCACTGAAACCAGAGCATTCAGAGAATGAATTACCAGCAACCACCAACCAACATGCACACATTCCTCCATGTCAGTGCACAGGAACGTGTCTCCCTCCATCATTTAAGAGCATTTTAACGTTAACACACACAAACATTCTGTTGGAATTTGAAGTGATCCTGACAAATCAAAGAAATGGGAAAAAGAAACAATGAAAATGGAAGTTCTACCCTACTAAGAAAGATGTCATACACAGAAAAACCAATACTGACTAGGAAACAAAATGACACAGAGGATCTTGGGGTGAGGAACAATCTGTCACTAGTGTAATGCAAATTAAAAAAAAAATACAAAAAGCAACAAGCAAGTTGATTTTCAGGTCTATGAAGGGCAATGCCATAAATAAGATACCAGAGATTATTACAATAAAGAAGCTGACATGATCTAGGAGCACGATCCAGGAGGAGATACTGGAAGAACGGGTTAAGTCTATAGAAGAAAAAAGTTGTTTTGCTTTGTTTGTTTTTATTATAAAAAAGGAGGTGGGGAGGAGGGAACCTCATCACCCGATGTACAAGTGGTACAAACAGTGATAAATTATTCTCCATGGCAGCATGAGGAGCAGTAAGAAAGAAGCAGTCTAGTTCAGAGCAAAGAAAATCCAGGCTGGATTTTAGGAAAGCCCTTTTTAACTCTATTCAACTCCTTTGGAGATTTTAAAGCACAATTGTTGGCAGAGAGCTAGGCATATTTAATACTATATCAGTGCAATGGCTTAATGGCTTATACACGCCAGCTCTCAATTCCCTTCCAATTCTAGTTTAGTATAATTCTGACACCCAATGCCCTGGGTTGCAAGTGCTCCATTAAAATTGAAAGTTAAAATATTACTGTCTCTAGGAAAACAAGTAAGAAAGGCAAACCTGAACACAAAAATGAATGGAGTTTCAGTAAATAATCTGGCAAATTAGTCACAAAATTCAACATGCCTTTGCTATCTGATCATACTGCTTGTGTGTATCAGTCAAAGAGGCTCAAACAGAAGATCTGACAAGCTAAGAACTCTACAGCTGTCCCACTTCACCAGTTACACCAAATAAACTCCGAAAGGCTCCCTTTGTTTTCAAGGTGTTTTGCTGCATTATCACACTTCACATGAGAACAGCACAGGGATCAAAAAAGAACAAACAGCAATGCCAGTGATCCTGTCTTTTCACAGCGAAGCCACCCATTCACCCCCTGCCAACAGCAGTCAGATGCACTGTGCATGAGCTGAAATTACAGTGCCACAGATTTCTGTTAAATTACCAGCCCCAGAACAAACCTGGCATGTCGGATAGAAGCAATTGCACTACTGAATTCACTGTCAATACTCCTGCAGTTGTAAAATTCTTCATAGGCTGGCCTGGAAGAGCCCTGGTATTCGATGCGGCTGATGCGACATATTCCCACAATCAGGATGATCAGCATCAGGACAAATGCGACACAGAGGGCCCCAATTATGATGTAGAGGGAGTGACGAGGCATATTTGTTAGACTCTCTGCCATATGCCCAGATTTCCACTGCAGATCTGCCAATAAGAAATAAAAGTTTATTGTTAATTAGTAGTTTATACCCATCCTGCTGAATAGAGCTATTTTATGATATTTATTTTCAATATTGCTGACTTGAAGGTAGGGGTATATGTAATTTCTCAGGCTCTGTTACTGATATATCACCTATCCCTAACATGCCACAAATTTTAACAGCACTATCTTGAACCTTCACCCATCATTTTTTGCAGATTTTTAAGGTCATATGGCAACACTATCCAGTTCCATCCCCAGCATAACCCAAGTCACAGAAAATCATTGAGTTACACTTGCATTGTGTTATTTTATACTGTGGGCTCCGTAAAGGCAGGCTGGTTCTATGCAAAAGCTTCTAGCAACCCACCAGTTCTCTGCTCAGGTTGGTCTAATAGTGCAGCCTTCCACCAAAATGTGTTAATTAACATGTATTAAACACGCTTGCTTTTTAATTTAAAAAGCTGGCTTTTTTTATGCCTTTCCCCACCAGACTGCAGAGACCAGTGTTTCAAGGACACAAAGGGCATCCCATAAAGTCCTACAGCAGTGAGCTCACTAGGGTCTTATCTCAAGCATAATTTCCCTGAGTGTCTCAGAGCAGACCTTAAAGTAAATCCAATGCAAAAGAGGCTTCTTGTATTTATGTATTCCAGATCTTTTGTATAAATATTCTTGATCCCCAAACTATTGCCTATCAACGCCAAACAGATTTTCTATCAGTTGCCTATGTCCTCAGATCTGTTCTTCTCTAGCATTGACCAAAGGATTTCTAATTAACCTGTACTTCCCTCTAGGGTTTGTTTTTGGCAGTCTTTTAAGCCTATGGTCTCAGAAATTATTTTAAACCAAGAACAGAATTGAATCGTACTGACTACAGAAATCTGACACTCCGCAAAAGTTATTTCTAGCAGGTGACTGTTCCTTTTTCAAACGTACTTCTGCTTTGCACTGGTTTAGAAACTCCCTTACTTAATCACAAACACTCTGGGAAGTGGGCTACCAAGCATATGCTTTGGGCAAGTTAAGATATTCTGAGAAGCCACCTCTGAAGGATGTTGATGATGGCAGATAATTGACTCAAGCACCTGAGTTGAAATCACTTAGTTTAGTGGCATCCATGGATAAAATCTCCATCTATGGTGGAAATACAGGGGAATGTACAAGGACAGGGAAAAATCCATTTTAGAGGAAGGTGGTGAGAAAGCCTGAAGCTGTAACATGTGGGATTCCCTTGGGAAGAGTTTGGAGAAATGGTTGCTCTTTATTACAGTAGTAAAGGTTGTCCCAGAGCACCTCTCAGCTTGCATTGCTTAGACTTTTTGTCCACAAACATGACCTGGTTTTACAGGGCTGGGTGCTTGTTTGTGTTATCTTCTGCAGAGATCAGTAAAGTTTTGATCAGCTGGAATCATTCAGCAATCAAATGTTTCTAAAGTGCTGTTGCTGCAGTTTGCCCAGTCAGGATATGGGGGAGAGAATACAGCTGTGCTCTGTGCAGTTTGGGAAGGGTTTCTATTTCTGTTCTGCAGCACATTTGTCACACGCAGTGGTTTCTGTCAGGTTGTCAGACTAAGCCCAATTCAGACCTAACGTGTGCAGATATATGGCAAGACAGTTCTGATTTAGATTCCATGTCTTCCATCTCTGGATGACGAGGATGAGAGAAATTTCCTCCTTTTTTCCTCACCAGATCAAAATCCTAAGAATAACAGTGTATATTCCAAAGATTAGAAAGAACATAAGACAGCTGAAAATCACAGTATTTTCAGTTGTACATTAATGTTCCTAAAATTAAGAATTATATTTCAATGCACACCACACAATCTGTACTAGCAATTCTTCATAATGTTAGTTTTCAACTAACATTTCACATGGTTTGGCATACCTCAGTAGTTACATTAATAATTACAAAAGTGGCAAAGGTAATGATATTAACAAATAACCAGCAGGAATTAGAGAATTCATATGAGACATTTGTAAGCACTTTTACAGTGAATGCTCCATTAACTTTTTAGGCAAATGCACTTTGTTTTGAAAGTAAGAATATCCTCCTTATAATTAAGACCAATTTAATCCTATTTAATTGGAATTACTAATACTGGTAAGGACCATAAAATAATATAATAAATATCACAATTCATCCAGGCAACATACATGTTGTTTGTTGTATATACAACACTTGAAGAGAACAGTTTGACAGGAAGATAACCCTGAAATCCTGTTAGAGTAGTCACTTCAAGCAGCTAAACCAGCTGGTGAAAAAATGGGGAACTATTAATAGTAAAGAGGATGGTTCTACAAAAAAAGACTAAGTACCAACAGCCTCCTTCATGGCTAGTAACAGAAAACCACAAGAGAGAAAATGTGATCTGTTTAGTCAAACAACTCCCAAACACCAGTTTTGGCCCCTCTTGAGAAGGCTGAAGCACTTCTTGTCTTTTTCTCGCATTCGGAGGGATGGTCCAATACAAAGAAGTCAGAATGCAGTGCTTAGATTTAATTTCCATCACATTATTCATTTTTATGTTCAAACTACTGAAACAATATAATAAATATGACAAAGAGAACTGGAAACATGAACAGAGGCAGATTTACTAATAAATTCAAACTTTAGAGCTCAAAGAAATCCACCGCCCCATTGTCTCAAGCCCAGTGAGATCAGAAGTGATGCACCTGCTCATAAAAGAGCTGGATATGGCCTTTCTAGATATGATTGGAATTGGGTTCCCACTGGTTGGTCAATTCATAGCTCAGGGAGACAGTGAGTACAAGGATCTTCCCACGGCTACATCTGCAGATCAAAATGCTTTTAAATCCTTTCTGCAAAGTGATTTCTTCAAAACTCAACCTCTCTGTGTTTGCATAATCCTCTATACATCTGTTAAAACCCAAGTTCTTTGGGAAAACTTCCACAGCTTTGTGTAAAAGCCACTGCATTGGTTAGAGAGGCTGCATGCCCATATTTACACCTGGCTGCTGTGAGGCAACATGGTGTCCCATAACAACACTTCATTTTACTTGATCCTATGGCAAAGTACCTTTAATAGCAAGGGAACATCAGACATTTGCTAAGGTGAAGCTTATTGAAAAAAACATCGATAACCTTCAAATTTTAAATTTAGTTGTTCTTCAAAGTGTATATTTTTATAGCTATAAAAAGATATTTTTTTTCTGTTTTCATTCCTTAAAGACTAATCCAAACCAGAATTTTCTACACTACATTTTTATAACTCCTCTGTTATTGTTATTATTACATATATGCACTCTATTAGCTATCACCATTTGTTAGATAAAAAACACAGTCATTTCAAACTCTTCAATTGAGAACAATTGCCATGAACAATACTATATGATTTATTCTGCCCACATTGAGACGGAAAGAAAAGGTCTGACATTTCTGGTCGAGAATCAGCCTTGCAGTGTTGTTAATGCCAGTTAACACTCAGATGATTCCCTACTTCCTGTCATAGCCACAAGATAAAAACTTGCATCCTTAACAGGGGGACACAGAAATAATTGAGTAGCCGGACAGTGAAAAAGTCTCCTTCCACCCTCTCTTCTGCTTCTCTTATTTTCATGTGTGTTCATATGCACTTCACTGTGTACCTGTGGTGCAAACAGCCAAACCCTTAGTGACCAGAGCACGACAGCCAGAGGACTCCAAGACATGCACCACTGAATTTGGAGAGCACACCTCCAGGGCTCAGAAAGCATGCCAGCCTTTGTATCCCCTTGGCATTCCATAGCATAACAGAAATGTAATTGTTACTACATCAAGGTACTCCAGGAAATGTGTTTCCAGGATGATTATTGCTCTTTCCAAGAACTAAAGTCATCTGTCTGTCAGTCCACTACTTATTAGCTAAGGCAGGCAGAATTGTATGGCTTTGCTGATAAACTTGGACATGCACACTTCAGGTGTCACTGAAAATAGCCTTGTGAGTAAAAGCTCATCTGAGTACCTTTTAGCATCAGCAATATGGCACACAGACAGCACACAGCACTGTGCTCCTGACATCCTGCTGGCTCTGTACACACAGGGAAGTGTGGCTGCCATTCACAGAGACAGAAAAGCAGGGCTGGCACCACCTCTTGGCTAGCTAGCAATGGTCTTCTGCAGGCTTTGCTTACAACAGAAAGCACTGAAACTGAATTTACTGGTTTAAAGTAAGGACTAACATCAAGAACAGAATCAATTTTAAAAAGCAGTCAATATGTTTAAGTAAAGCTTAAGTAAAAGAGAGCAAAAAATAGAAGCTTCATTTGCTCCTCATGTAAGTGAGCCATAGAAAACATTTTTTATCCTCGCCTTTGTGTTTATTTCATTAATCTATCACCTATCCCTGCACCATTAACTGTGCTAACCAACTTGTGTATCTGTATAATGACTTGGAGGGATCTATGACCACAGTGCCCGGAGCATTCAAGCAGCTAAATACATTTAGTAAAGACAACATCTCCAGCCCTGGAAAAAGACATCAGGGAAATACAAAGCAGCTCTGTGAGCAGCAGAACTAATGAAGCCTAATTTCCATTTTAACTCTTCCACAGTTGGGCTTCATACTTTCTGCCCTTCAGGGACTCTCCCCTGCTCATAAGGGTCCACTTACAGTGAAGCTTCTCTCTAAACTAGGAAGCAAGATCACACCAAAGTTGTTCCTTTTCTAGGCCCAGTGGAACCTCTCTAAGTCTTACTGAATGCTTTGGTAATATTTTGGTTTGGAGCCCTTCTCTTTTCTAACAAATTTGGAGGAAGCTGGGCTATGGTTGGAAAGGTTATTCCTGAAAGAGTTGGTAAGTACATGCACACACAAATCACAGCACGATTACACAGAACTAGTTTCCTTAAGTAAGCAGGTTCAAAGTTGCTTTGCTGAAACATCACTAGAACTGCAGGTGCTCAGAAGTCAAACTAGCTCTGTTAGGATCGTGCTTACAGTGCTATGGATGTGCACTTTACCCAAAGTATGAAAGGAAGTTCTGTAGCATAAGCACAATGGAAAGGCAAACTGTTTAGTGCCCAGCTGTGACACAGCATCTCTGACAATCTAGTCCAACACATCTCAAAGTAGGATGTGCAGAAACAGGATTTTTTTAATTTTCATAGCCCCTTTTGAAATGTTATGGCCTAAAATATAATTAATTTAACATGATCTTGATAATTTATAGATGGTTCAAAGTATTTGTGCAGATAGATAGACAAATACATTAATATAATATATCATTTCTAGAAATGTTTAGAGACATACAAAACTTACGTATTTCACAGTTTGCACCGACCCATCCATGAGGACAGTGGCAGGTGTAGCCACCAGGCTGATCTATGCAAGTTCCACCATGGTGACATGGGTTGCTGTCACAGTCATTTACATCGATCTCACATTCTTCACCTTGAAGAGATAAAAAAACAACAAAACCCAAAGTTCTATATATGGCAGGTTCTTGATGTAGCAAATACATTGTCAGTTATTTCGTTTCTCCCTTATTGCAAAACACCTTACACTGCAAGAGTGTCTTTATTCTCAGAATATCAGAAGTGTTCCAAGAAGAAGTACTATCCTCACTCAACCAGGTGAAAACAAAGTCTGAGGACTAAGGGACTTGACTAACCTCACTCATACTCTGTGTCTCATTTCTCTAAATATACTTGCCATTCCAAGAAAATTCAGTATAACAGCTGATCATGTGTATTCTGAGGTGCTACGCAACAATGCAGATAATCGGTGCCTCTGAGAAACACACACTGTACAATGAAAAGCTAATTCTTTTCCAAAGAATGTCCTTTAACTAGAACGGATCAAAAAGCACAGTTTGATCTATAAAACAGCTATGAATGGGTTTATCTATTACTATCACATTAGATATTAACTTACATGACTAACAGAGCATCGCGTTGTAAATTATCTTGACAGCAAATATTTGGATTACACCAATCATGTCAACCTAAATACAAGGCCAAAGGATTAAATGGGCTCCTTACCAGGACTCTGAAAGTGTAAATTGATTCACAACAACCACTTTAGGGCTTTCAGCAGTTGCATATTAAGGTAATGGAATAAGTTGAGCACACAGTAACTAAGGTCAATGTTAAAACATTTTCCAGTTTCAACAGTATCCAATTAGTATATTGGCTTACCTGGAAGTTTTCAAAATGATAGTTTTAAAATGCAATCTAGTCTCAGTGAGGTCATAAGGCATGTTAAATAGATGTTAGCTTAGTAAAGTCTCTTTAGCAACAGGCTTTTTTTGCTACAAAGTTCAAAGCAGTTCTAAGTAATATCAAGAATTTTTCATTCTCACTACACTGACAATAATTCAGCAAAATCCAAATTAGCTTGTTTCTTGAAGAGAGACACTCTTACTTGGTATTTGTCTTCTTTTGGACACAGTGAACACTGACAACCAGACGTTCTGGATAACATACAAACCACTTGCCTGCATATCCAGGTGCACAAACACAGGTAGCATTTAGACCTTCGCTGTCACAAGTGCCACCGTTCTGGCAGTTGATGTTAACACAAGGGTCTTTGTACAATTCACAGTGCCTTCCTGAAAAGGAAGAATCAGCAATTGCCATTAACATGACTGATGCTGACAGCATGAAATCAGTACATGCAATAACTTGATTTCACCTGGATTAATGTAGTAACACTTCAAAATTCCACACACGTTCTTCACTTTATAGTGTGATTCATGTTTCTAAATCCTTACAGTCCTGCACTCTAAAGATGTTCAACCCAAGACCTTCTGTGATTCTATGATGGTCAACAGAAACATAAACTCATATTGTTTACCTTATCTAAAAACTGCAATACAGCTTTGGCATCAGGAGAATGTTTCTAATAATGAGATAGTGAATGATTATGTTGCTTGTGGGGATTACAGAACCTACAGTGATGGAGGACTAGGAGAGGTGAGACAAATACATACGAAAAGTGGATGTGCAGCTGGTCCTGCCTTACTCCTTCCTAAACTCTTCCAGGAATACCAATTTTGTTGCACTGGAATCGGGCAGTTTGTGAATTTGAATTTATAGACCCTGTGTGACTGACTAAAAGGAGTGAAATTAATTCTCTAGCATTCAACACTTCAATTATGTATAGCAATGCAAGCTTATGTGAGTTACATAAAACCAATCATCTCAAGTCAATCGTGAAAATGAAAAATACATACAAAAGCAACTTATTTTAAATATATATATATATACACACACACACACACGCACAGTCTCTTCACTCACTCCAGACCTGCTGAAATAATTTTGCTAACTTTTGCAGTGTTAGCAGCAAAAAGGCAGAGCACTCTGGCTGAGCATCCTGCAGCTGCAGGGAGGAGCCAGCAGAGCCAGCAGCCCACAGGTACCTGCTGGCATAGACCTCAGTCCTGAGCAGCCGTAGCAGCTCTTGTCTCTCTGCCAGCCAGGAGAGGAGGAGGCAGAAGGGGGAACTGCGGGTGGGCTGGTGGTGCTAAAATGGGGGCCCCAGAAAGCATCCTGAGCTGGGTCCCTCAGCTCTGCTCATTGGTGTCCCTGAGCACCTGAAGTACTGGAATGTATCAGCCAAAAGTGCTCACAGGAGCGGGTCCCCTGCTTTCATCTAAAGCATAATGTGCTGTGCACACAGTGATTTCACCTGCATGTACAGGTTGGATGAGAACAGACGATGAAGTCATAACATTGTGATTAAGTGCTGTTTAAACTGTCATGAAAAGCTGAGGGTCATTTCCTCACGAAGGCTCTAAAATGATGAATTCTGTATCTGTTGTCAAAGAGCAGTGCAACCACCAGCATGATATACATATTTAGCCTCAAGCAGCTGTTAAGTGAGCATTACTTATCAACACAGATAAGGACTCATATGCTTAATGAGAAAATGCCAGAGCAATGTTCCTTAAAACATAGTCATTCTGTGTAAAATATATACATATTTTTTTAAATACTAATAGCATATAAAATTACATTCAAAACATTCTCACAGCATGATTCAAAATAGAATACACTAAAAAAGTATCATTTTAGCCCTCCACAGAGGGACATGTCACACACCACTGATATGTGTTAATCTGTTTACAGCTGAAATCTACTGTGAGATAAAAGATTTTGTACAGCCAAACACATACTCTTCTCATCTATTTTATAAATTACTTTAAAAATGCCAAAGAGCAATTCCATTTGAACATGTCTATGAATAGCTGCAGTTAACATGGGAAAGCAGTCACAGACCTACTATTCTCTCTGGGCTTTACAGTCTTCTAAATGAACAATCAACATAAAACTCTTATTTCTACTTTTTTGTGCTAATCTATTTTAAATAGTAATATTTTATTGTTATTTTGTTTTTAGCTCACTTCACTGGAGAAAAATGAATAAAAAAATAATTTGGAAGGCTCTCTATGTAAAAGCTTCTAACAGTAACTGATGAAAAAGTCTATTTAAAATAATGTTTTCTTCTAAAAACTCATCACTTTCTAATGTATCTTATAAACAGCAGAAAAAAGCTACACCTAATAAGAACAGAGAGAAGCCATTTGTCCCCAGACAAGGACGTGCATTCCTCACAGGCAAGATAAATCTGAACTATTCATTTGGATCAAGATTATGGCATCAAGATCTATATTGAAGTTCGTTTCCATTAATTTTAAATGAGGAGTTCTTTCTGCTCAATGGAGGGTGTTGTGCATCTCTGTTTGTAACACAACCTACTATAAAAAATGCAGAGAACAATTGAAAATCCAAGAGGCAAACCCTTCCTACCTTCGTATTCAGCGAGGCACACACACTCGTAGCTGTTGACGAGGTCTCTGCAGGTGGCTCCATTCTGGCAGGGTGCAGAGAGGCATTCATTATATTCCTCTTCACAGTAAAGGCCATGGTAACCTAATTCCCATGAAGAGGAAATAAAACAAGTTATGGATTAATGTATAAAAATTAACAAGTGGGCAACTATAGACCTTGGGCAGACACTTGCTCATTTAAATGTACTGTGCACACAGATACATGTTAAGACACTGATTTTAAAGGCATCTGCTGCCCAGATGAAAATCACCCAAAAAATATTGGAAGCACAACACGGAGTGAAGACCCTGTGATAAACCACAGTGAGGCTGCAAGGGTGGAGGTTGGTGCCAGAGGCCACTAGCAGCAACAGGAATACCCACACTCTGGTTGTAAAAGGGAACACGGGAATATTGACATATCTCCCAGCTCCCTTGGATCCTTGCATCAAAGCCACTTTACATCAAAGAGGTGATAATTGCATAACAGTAGTTAGAATGATAGTATGTTTTAACTTTAAAGCTGTACATGTCAAAACACTGCAGAAGCATTAAGGTGCTTCAATTTTTACAGTGTTCCCACGCTGTAGGCAGGTATTAGAGCCTGATTAGGCAGACACAGAAAGCAGAAGCAGAGAAAAGCTACAAGACCTGTTAACAGCCACTGAGCCATTTGTATCATGAGGGAAGAAAAGGGAGTTAATCCACTTGAAACGGCACTTTTTTCATTACTTAGTGTTCCATACAACCATTTGTCTTAACAGAAGTTGACATTCCTTTCTGGACATAGTGCATCAGGTCAAAGTAGTACCTACTCATATAAAGTAACAGCATTAATTAGTGTAATGTACCAGAGGAAATAAACTAGCTATAATATGTTTTCCTGATGGTATTTGTTTCTTGGTATTAAATATGAAGAATCATAAGCCTGCTCATTTTGAAAACTATTATGTTTGATACCAAGAAGCTTATTTAATTCCTTTTCAATAGATCCAGGTTTTACTTTTTTTTAGGAAAAGCTTCCTATTTCTTATTACCTTTCTTTCTTTTTTTCTTTTTTTTCTTTTTTTTTTTTTTTTTTTTTTTTTTTTTTAATTCTTTCTTAAGGTAAAGCTTTCCAATACCAGAAACGAAGTCTAAATTTATAGGTATTTAATGCATTAACAAAAAACCCATCCACTGAAAAGGTGATCCACTGTAACCGATAGTGTGTCCACAGTTGCCAGACACTTTGTACCTGGTTGTTACTGCACACTTTTTCCCCTTGGGCTACTGTTTTATAACATTTGCCTGATGCTGAAAATAATGTAGACTGGGAATTTTTTTGTTAGTTTTAAGCAATGGTTGGCCTCTATTTGTCAGCTTTTCTCAATGTTCTTGAAATTTCATTCTGATAAAGTCTATATTATACATTTCATAAGGTAGTTTCAAATATGCTTTCATATTAAAAGCTGTTTCCCAAAGAACAGTCATACAGAGCAGATATGTCATGGTATGTTAACAGTAGATAAGAATACTCTTCCCACCCCTACCACAAATTTGGTTTAAATCAGTTAAATATTTAACCTTCTTAACTCATCGGAGTGATATTCCCCTCAGCCTTGGTGATCACATAATAATACCATGAATATGTACTTGTGCTCTATGATATAATGCCATGCACTGCAACAGTGCTCATATGCTTTTAAAAATCTTGATTTGCTCATTGCATATAGCTATAAAAGCAATAGATGAGTGAACATACAATGAATAAATACACAATGGGCATGAATAAAGATGCCAGGGAAAAGACCTAAAATACAAAGTGAGTGTAGATTCTGCAGTGTGATTTTACTTCTTCAGATAATCTGTAGTTAGTAGCAAAACTCGGAGATACAAAGGGCGGGGATCTTTCATGAAGAACCACGGAAAGGAGCAAACTCATCTTAGTAAGTGGCAATCTATATTCACTCTGCTGGTCTAAATTTTCCCCCAAATTTTCAGAGAATCATAGAAAATAGGACAAATGCCACCTCTAGACACCATTTGCATTCCCCTTTTCCCTCCCTATTATAGATAATTCACAATAAAATTTAATGAAGGTACAACATGTTAGTACTAGTCAAGATTTATATACAATATAATCCATTTGATTCTGCATAAAATTGTCCTTTTATAGGACATAGTTTATTGGACTAGTAACCTACTAAGAAATATTTCAGGACCACTTTTGCCAAAGGTGTTAGCCAGGCAATACAGAATGAATTATGCTCAATATTATGGGGTTTCTTACTAGCCTACAATGAAGTTTATCTAGCTCATGGTTCTATGAAATACCCTTAGGCAGTGAGATTTGTAGCCAACACACAAACCACCAAAATCAGAAAACTTAAAAGACAAACAGTGGGGAATTCCCAGTGTTTAACACCAATGTAAATAGATATTTTCAGAAAACAAAACAAAACAAAACCACAAAAAACAAACAAACAAAAAAAACCAAACCCAAACCAAAAAACCAAAAAAACCAAACAAGCAAACAAACAAACAAAAAAAAAAACCCAAACAAACAAACAAACAAAAAACAAAACAAAACAAAAAAACAAACACTTTCCACTTCTCCCTTTCAAAGGACTCAAAGGGAACTTGTGACGGAGTAGTTGCCTGGTTTCCAAAATCGATATGAACTGTGGCATCACCTCCACAGGCTGCAGGCAGCCCACACGGCCAGACATTGCTACAGCGAGGGAAAGATGTTTTCTCTCTCCACGAGAGGGCAGGTCTCGCCCACACACGATTTCACCCTCGTCGTCCTCACCCTGGTGCCTGTAGGTCCCTCCTGCTGGAAGTGCTGGGATGGACAAAGTTCTGTGGTGGGAGCAGGAGCCCGAGGGGCAGGCGTGCTGCCCCTCAGGGAGCTCAGAGGCACCCACACCATCATTAATGAGCATTTCTCATTGTATGACTGCTTTTAAATTATACTGATATATAAATCATGTAGCATACTGGATTCAGATATTTATCTTCAAAAAGACTACATACTTTTTTTTTTTTTAATAATTTAGATTGAAACGGGAATTTTTCACAAATAACTTCATAATAAAGGATTCTAGTGTAGTTGCTTCCTCTTTTCTAGTAATGTTACAATTCTACTGCTTTTATGATCACAGCCAATGCCAAACACAGCTGTTTTGTGGTGTGCAACATTTCTGTGGACATAATCAGAAAGAGAAACAATTCCTACATTAACAACGCTTCTCCAGCTACTGTGTCCTGAGCAGGGAAAAAAGACCACATGAGGCAATGCAGCTTCAAAAAGGGCAACTTCTTTTTTCCAGGTCACTTGAAACTGGAAAAGCCTTCACTAACATCATCCTCATGAACTCAAGCAGAACTTGACAATGAAGGTCCCATTCTGATTTGCTCTTTTCAGAGGCTGAGGAATGGACAGGGAACCTAAAAAAACCCTGAAACAAAGACATCCCTATGTTACCTCTTTTCCCTCTACATGCCTGTCCCTCTGCTACTGGTCTTTACAAAGGCAGAAACAGATCTGTTGCCATCCTCCTCTTGATGACCAAATTCTTCTTCCTCTTTCTTAAGCAACAGGGAGGCTGCCTTGAAGAGTCCAGGTTATATTCCTGCTGCTGCCTGGCATGACCTTCAGAGAGCTACATGCTAAACTGCACTGTCTTTGCATGTGGCTCTTAAAAGCTGCAGGAGGAGAAAATGGGAAAGCGAACACTCAATCCGTGTCACACAGGCTGATGAGAAGCCATGGGCTTTGTCAAAGCCTTCAAGAGCAGCTGACAGAGCAAAAGATACAGCAGAGGAACCTCTTGAGAATATCTGCACCACCAGGCTAAAAAAAGAGAGGCAGGAGCTTACTGTGCCTTTATAAATCAATAAAGAATAAAGTTGAAAGCCTTTGAGCCTTTTTAGACACTGGCTCCTCAACAGCGATTCCCTGAGCTCATCCACACTTAACACTTCACCAAATCAGGGCAGCAGAACATAAAATCCCATCTTTATGGGAAGGCCTAATGGGGTAAAATGCAAGAGAGCCCAGTTTTGCAGGGAACAGCATCAGTTCATATATATATGGCTGTTCACTAACACAGAGTTGCATGCTATATAGTCAATAAATAAATGTGCTCAGTTTAAATCTGAGCTTATATAGCAATTGAATAAGATAAAAGAGAGATGATTGCTCCAGATGGCAGGAAGGTAGGAAGGCATGGCCAGATTGCATGGAAGGTTGTCTTAATGTAGAAGTGGAAACAAAATGAGGAAACAGAAGCAATAAAATGGCTCAGTCAGCGACTGGAATTAACCTAAAGTCACTTCTGCCAGAGCCTGCATACCCTGCCCCAGTTCCAAAATGTGGGCAGGGAAAAGATAGAGAAAAAAATGCTACTGCTACAGACAAATGTTGCACTGGCCTCTGCAGACGCACTAAGATAAACCTATGCTCCCAGAGCCATCTATTAAGATGCAGGAGCAGAAAATCAAGGGAAACATACTCCACGGTAATACTTCTGAAGTTGCCACCATTTTTCGTACCTTATAGAATTTTTTTTATGAAACTACTCTTATTTTTTGGTTCAAATGTTCTATACATGCCATCACATATATTTGTAAAGAAGAAGGCAGGTGTTAATGTCTGTACATGTGCTTTGCAGTTTCAAAATCTATACCCCTACATCTTTAAGAAACCCAAATGCAAACATTTGCTCCAATATTAACTCATGCAACTTCTAGACAGATTTCTCTACTTTGGGCCAGTCAAAATTAAAAATACTATATTAAATATTTGTATTTTAAATTTGTAACATAAACTGTATTAAATTGAGTATATAGACTTAAAAGGTTTAAAGAAAAGGTTTAAGAGGAGAGAGAAACTGCATGGAGATCCAGGGACTAAATAGATGTTCTACAGACAGACACAATGGGGTCCCACTGGTTTCACAAACCAGGTGCTAGATGAGAAATCCAACAAATGGGCACAGGGATTTTTACCAGAATTAGTTCTTTAATATGGGGTAAGCATGAAAACACATGGCACAAACTATGAATCTAATGTCTAAACACTGAGCATTTCTTTGTCACCTGTGAAGGGTCCGATGATAAATATTAATAATTGGGGTGTGTAGGCATATAATTAAAAATTTAAAAGTAAGGTTTTGTAGGCATATAATTAAAGATTTAAAAGTAAGGTTTTATGTGCAATTGAAAAATCATACACACAATACAAAGGCATTCCACAAAGCCCCTGAGCAGACATTTGAAACACTAGTATGTTCAGCTTGGAAATAACATACACATTTTTCCACCCATTCTGGAAATAGGGATATTCAAAAGTATTAGACTGCCTTCCAAGTTGGGTTATAAAAATTAACTTTCCTGTACAAGCTATTAGATGATGGAGATTACTTACAATGATGCCCACAATGAAAGCCAACACACACACAAAAAATCAGTAGTAAATGCCTGATTGTGTATGTTCTGCAAATTGTGAGGCTTCAAATCTGTACCCTGGCCCAAAACCCACGGAAATCAAACTGCCTACCAAGCAAGGAGACTTGCAAAGACCTTGGTGTAATTGGAACTGTTTAAAATTCCTCTCTTGTTTAATTTTCGAGGCAGAAGTAACACAGATGAAAATCCAACTGACACTGTGCCTGCTAATAGAAACATTGCATAAAAGGAAGGATGGCATTCAGGTCACACACAAGCAAAATTCTGCAGCACTTTGCTTCTGTAACAGGAAATTATATCCTCTGTAAAATACTTTAAAAAAAAAAAAAAAGAACAAGTGAAAAAAAAAGGAAAAAGAAAATGGCACAGCATCCTAGAGCTGAACATAAAAATATAAGTGGCAAGTTCTAAAGTTTTTAGAACCATATGTTTCAGATGTACCAGATAACCAATACTCGTGGTGCAAAGAAGCCAGTAGCCTAGGAGCTGGCACACGGATGCTGAGAGCCTGCAAGCCAGAAAGCCTCAGGGTCAGGAGGCAGAGACCATTTCTTTCCTGCTAATGTATGGCAATATCTTTATTATTAACCCTTGACAATGCTACTAAACTGCACACAAATTTCATTCATCCACTTTACAACTAATGTAGCAGAGACTGTCAAAGACTCTTCAGGCAAAACTGTCAACAGAATCCAGCTTAACACACCAGAGACACAACTCCCCCACTCCAGCAAACTGCTTTGCAATAGAGATACCAAAAATGTGTTAGGCCATGATCTGTAGTCATTACTTTAGGGGGAATTACTTTTAAGGAATTGCAAGCGAGGAATCCTCAAATTTAATTGCTCTTATCTGCCTTACACTCAGTAATTACACAAACCGCCTGCAAGTTGTGTCTTACCATGTCTCCTAAATGCTGATCTACACAGAAGTTGACTCCCATTTATCCACTCTCTTTAATTCATGGCTAAAGTACCTGCAGACAATTGGTTCAAATCCTGCTGCTATGACTTCAAAAAAGCCCATAACAATACATTGCTAACAATGAAAAGGCATAAAACAAGGAAAAAAATTATTCTCTCTATCCCTACTTTGCTACCACGTGGGTGCAGTTCTTTAACAATCCTCTGAAATAAGCTACCCAAGTTTTTAAATTATTGATAGATTAATCACAAGCTCCCATAATTTGGTCCTTATGTCCACCCCTATATGAAGCAGCTAATGCCAGTTTTAAAAGTGAAGTTTCCAGCAGCCTATATAATGTTTGGAAAAAAAGAAACCATTTTTTTAAGTTTCAAACACTGAGTGACACAAAATAGTTCACCTAAATAAGTACTGGATGCAACCTCTCTGGCTTCTCATCTAGCTAACTTTTAATGGCACAAATATTATTTAAATAGACAAAAGTTTCCATAACATGGAGGTCTAAGACTATTTCCGAGTCCTGAGAGACACAGAATTAATTTCAACAAACCCAACCATGAACTTCTAATCAGGTTTAGGTGAAAAAGTGCAGAAAAAAAAGTTTTTATTTTTCCAAAAGTATTTAATTGGTTTTTCACTGTGGTTTGAACCACAGGCAAAGAATGTGCTGAAGAACATTAAAACCAGTTAACTTGGAAAGAGAAATGTCTAGTTTTGCCTAGGATGGATGACTGGGGAAGGGGCACTCATGCTGGACAGCTCCCAGTGCTGCAGCAACCTTTGCAAAACAGACATCTAGAAGCAAGTTTTTTTCACACTAATTCAGAAATTCAGGTTTCTGTTGACTTATTTTCCCATCACTTATACAAGTAGAATATCTCTTCCTGTGTTTTGATTTTTACAATTCCTAGCACTTGAATCCTGACAATTCTTTTCAGAACTTCCCAGAGCACACACAGAACTGGTAACCTTAAAATGTGCATCATCAGACTCTGATTTTAACAATCATCTGTGGTTTCAGCCATATATTAAAAACTTTTAAGATCAAAATATATCCATACATTTTGATCACTTTCCTTGTTGTCCAGCATTAGGCAGCTCCTCATCTCAGCTGTTTTTCCCCCTTAAATGGGATGTTTCTTGGCCATGCCCTAACTGCTTGTACCATTCCATAGGTAGGAAACAGTAGTTTTCTGTTATGAATCCAAACAAGTCAACAAAATACTCGCCAGCCAATCCAGGACTAGGTTGATGCTACCAAGTAACTCTCTCAGTCCTACCCACTGAGCACTTTTTTCCTGTCTTTCTGGATTTTTTTTTTAAAACTTCAGACCTTTTTCCCTGTTCATTCCTTATGCTGTTTAGGCCTCCTGGGGGGCTGGTTAAGGAGAAGAATATCCCAAATGAAGGAGTAAATACTAAACTATTAAATACTCATTTCTAAAAAGGAATATAAGAAAAGAGCACTTGGCCATTTCAAATACCTGCAATCAAAAAGATACTTTGTCAGACATAGAACTAATTATATTACTTTTCAAAAAGAAAGAGAATATTTGTAATGAAAGAATTACCATCTTCACTTTCTGAAATACATAAAACAAACCACGTATTAGGAAATACATTTCTGCATTACATAATGCCATTCTTCTTTTGAGATGAAAACTGCCCACACCATTCCCAGAAATACTTGAGCTGAAAACATTTGAGGTCACTTAAACACTTGCCACAGAAACTTACCTACCCTCTGGTTTCTGAAGGGTTGCAAGCATGCAAGCTGAAGAATTGAGGATGCAGCCTGAAAAACCGTCTGTAAAATACAGGCTGCTTTTTTTGCATCTTGTTGTTGTGGTTAAATACATTAGTATGTTTCAATGGTTAAAGCTTTTACATGAGATTTCTATAATCTTGTACGTATAAATTCACAAGTGCTGTCAACAGATGAATAATAAAATAACACTACTATGGTATTGTCTGCATTTCACTTTCATATTTTTCTCCTTTATGAAGAAATATGTAATTTAGCTATAAATCTGTCAAATCCAACTACAAATTTCCACTAGCTTCTGTCCATTTGTGAGTACCTCCAAAAAAACTTCTGATGGTCCCTTCCATGTGTGTAAATTGATCCGACACCTAAAAACGCTGCATTAGTAGATTTCATTATAAAATCCACATATTCACAAGCATCCACAAATATGAGATTGGCAGATACCTGCACATCCTGCTAACTGAGAAGGAAAAGATAAAGAATTGTGACTGGTTTCCCATAAGACATGGAAAAGCAGCAGAGGAAAGGTGTTTTTCTGAAATGAACTTTGCAGAAAAATGTGCATGTCACAGTATTATATATATATAGAGTTACTAACTATCTGATATCACTTCTTTGTTTATCATTTGTACACTGCAAATTTGTTTTCCCCTTAATTTCTTCAATTTTCAAGTTTATAGCTATATAGAAACAGCTTAAAAAAAAGAAACAAAGAAAATTATGTCAAAATTATTCAAATGATAACAAAGATTATTGGTTTTCACTCTGCAAGTGCTTAAGCAGCAGTGGACGTATAGCACATGATATCATTCCTTCCAACTGCTACTTCACCTATTAAATATCTTTGCTAAAATGTATGAAGGGAGCCATGAGCACCCCAATATTCTGTTACATTGGTGCAATGAAAAAAATACAACCTAGAGCTGTGCAAAATGCTCTCCAGACACCACTCACTGCCACGCTGAGTTGTCAAACAGTTCCCAGCTGAGCCACCTGAGCAGCAAGCACCACTGGAACTTCTGATTCGAGACAATTCATGCAAACATGGATGGCAGGACTAAACCCCTTGGAATAACCAGGTTTTTTTCCTTCTCTACCTTTTTTCATCCACCTCCTTTGTTTCTCCTCCTTTCCTAATGATGTATTAGATTTTTCATTCTCTCTACCAAATTTTGTAATTCCAATGGCACTGATACCTCACCTTAAAAAGATTTATCCTGCAGGCTGTGGGTTTGTAATACAGCTGTAGTGATTAACCAAGCCATATGGATCTCAGTGGGTATTTTCAGTGCTCACTCTGCAATTTTTGATTTTCCAAATGGAATGTGTAAAGTGTAGATTCCTATCATTACTCTAAACAGATAAAACATCTGTTCAATGTGTTTTACCGACTGAAAAGGGGAAAAAAAAAAAAAGTAATTTAAAACTATATTTGGAAGCTACATATAAAAATACTGGGATATTTACATAGCAAGTTAGTGTTTGTACAAACCAGGGATACAGAGGCATCTGTAGCTGGTTCCAACACTGCGACAAATGCCATGTGCACACGGATTCAGAGCACAGAAGTCAATGAGCTGAGCACATGTAGGTCCTGTAAACCCAGGGCTACAACTGCAGGAGAAGGCAAGTCTGTCTGCATAACACGTCCCGTTGTTCTGGCAGGGAGATGACGCACAAGGGTCTATTTTGTCTTCACAAGTAGTTCCTAAAAACCCTAAAAGAAATGAATGGTTTTGATGAGTAAGCATTTTGATATGCATACAATTTGAATAACTAAAGCATGCTAGAAGTAAGTCGTTGATGCATCTATATTCCTTTTTTGAATTCTATGAAAGTAACAGAAATACAGACATCCTATATAATAAACTCTAATTTTGCTCCTTAGAGATGCTTCAGATAAAATCACACTATCATGTGATCAAGGCAGTGAATTGCAAAAATATTTGCTGAAACTGACAGCGCTTATCTGCTTTCTGAGTGAATCTGACTAGGAAAGCAGAAGAGATTTTCTAAAGATCAGGAGCTGACTAGCCTGGGGAAAAAAAAGCAAAGCCAAAAGTGACCTTTTTTCATAACTGTTAACAGGTGTGTTAAGTATAGCAGCCTCTTAAACAGAACATGGGTTTACTTAAGCTTCAATAATTTAAAGAATATCTTTTATAAGAACAGACTTCTCATGAGCAGGAGAGACAACGATTTATTGAAGCAACACCATGACAAAATTAGACACAAGGAAAAGGATATTCTTGCAAGGGAGCTTTTTTAAATCAGATGTAGAGAAGAATAATTGAACAAATTGCAGCACACTAACTACATTTTGTATCTATACATACACAAACACCATATATGTAGTAACATGATGAGTGGTTAACTGTACACTGTACCCAAAAGCAAGTCAGAAAAGCACCCTCCCAAATAAAAGAGCAAACTGTTCTTTCCATTCAATTCTAATTTTTTTTATTTTTATGAGTAGTGGGTCTGTTTGTACAGACCGTCATTTTTCAGGCTTACAGTTCCCTGGAATATCTTACATTGTAAAACAACTCTTAACATTACAATGAAATATTAAACAAAGGTGAGTAACCCACAAAGTGTGTACTCACAGATTTAACAAAACTTATATTATTGTAACTAAGAAAAGATGGAAAGGCCACAATTGCTCTGTGAGGATGTTCTTGTACACTGTTGGCATCAGCATTTTAGGGGCATCTTCAAACTATCAGGTCCTGGGGACAAATTACTTAAAAGCTCATGTTTCCCTCTTATGTCCATAAGTCTCACATCAGAGCTATGGAATGAAAAAGATGGAAAAAATAATCCAATTAACAAAACAACAACAACAAAAAAAAAAAAAAATTAGAGGAGAGGCACCTACGGACTAAAATTTTAACAGTTTAGTCATAGTTAATTCAGCAACAGACCAGGAAAGAATAGCAGGTCTGGCAGGGCATGGGTGAAGAACAGGCAAGACCCTTCTGCTCTCTCCATTTTGCTATCCTATGGCTCTAATTGCTTCACGGGCTTTGTCAGGACCAACTGCTCACCACTGTTGAACAGAGAGAGGTTAAAAACAGGAACTGTGGAATCCTGTATTAGAGGTTCCTCCTGTCAGTGACAACTAAGCATCAGAAACCCCAAAATCAAGGATCTAATTCCAGCAATGGTTCACTGACAAATTTAAAGAAGCTTGGACTGTTGTCATAATATCTTGGTCAGATTTAAAAGAACCCACGAGGACTTTTAACTATTACCAGGAAGAGATAAGCCAATAAGTCCAGTGAAACCTCTGCATTAACTTGCAAACCAGATTGAAAAGGATCAAGGAGATCTGAGGTCACACAGTGACACTGGCACTGCTTCACTACAACCTTTGCAGTAATCTTACCCACAACCAGGAGCTCACTGGCAGATGGCTAATGTTTCAAGTGACAAAGCACTTCAAGAACATATGCAGGTTTAAAATACACCAAAACATGTTGCCCTTGTGCTATCTTTGACTGCACTGTGAAATGTGTTTAGTTGATTCTGGAAGTTTAAATCTTAAGTATGAGTTAAATATCTGAAAATACTCAAAGCGGCAAATCTGGAAATCTATTAATTTGCATTTCTGAATGTACATTTAAATCCATACCAATACAATTGCTGAAAGCAAATGATGCAAGTACTAACTTTAAAAATCAAATTCAGAGGTGTATTGATTGAAAACAGAATCAAATAGTGGAGAGGAAAAAATCACTATTCTTTACCTGCAGATAAACATCCCCTGAACTGCTCTTCAACCAACCAGCATGAACCTAACCCTGCCTCTAGGTCAGTATCGGTGGAACAGGGGCACGACTGCAGTACAATCACTACTGGTGATCTGAAAGGTCTGAATACAAAACTTACCAAAGCAGTAACACTGAAGTTAAAGGGGAAAAGCAGTATTAGAAAATATTTATACTGCTAAAAACCACAGTACAATGTTTGTGCTTACACGGATCAGGCCATTTGGTTAGTTGTCAAGAAGAAGAACAGTGCTAAGTCAGGTGATACACTTTATAAATTGCAACAGACCTGCAGGGCAGTGATGGAAACTAGATCAGAAAATGTTTTCAGAGACAGAAAAGCTCCAGATAAAAGCCAGATTTCTCATCATGGTGAGTTTTTAATTACTGTACTGTTGAAAGCAAAAGAACCATGTGCAAGTCAAGGAAGTAAAACATTCTCCGAAGACACTGTAGAACTGTCTTTTGTAGTCTGCAGAACACCTAACCTGTCTGAATGTTACGTTACACCCAATTTCAAGCATTACAAAAATGTGAAAAATTAAGTCTGTGGATTGCTAGCGCTTGGGATTACAAAGCCTTTACATTTGAAGTACAGGGATAAGCACTGAAAGAAATACGGGCAATTTATTATTTTCCCTATAGAAATTTGTCTCGTGAGGAAATAGAAATGTATGGTATTTCACCAGAGTTCTGTAAAGAGAAAAAAGGTACTGATCAGAAGGATCAAGAAATCATTAAAATGTAGCTGTAAGATTTTGATTGAAAATCACCCTTGCTAAGTGTTTATGGATAAAGATGAATAGAGGCTAAACCCCTTCAAGCATTAAGAAGTCTATTTAGAATAAGAGCAATTTGGGAAGGTGCCAGGTAAAAACATTAGATTAGCAGAGAGTACCAGAAACTAAACAGCCATAAAAAATTTTAATTAAAGACAAAATGTTCTTCAGGTAAATTAAACTCTCTTGTGGTAATATGAAGAATTCCACATTCTAATCACCAGTAACCTTGGGAAATCTTCCACATGCAACAGCTGTGTGACCCACTTTCTGGAACCCAGAGAGTAAAAAGGTTCATTCTCTGTAAACCTAAAGAAGTCAGAATCACATCTGCAAGATGTACTAGAGAAAAAGGCTTTTACATGAACAATGAAGGGCAGAAAAAATGAAGACCTTGAAACTTCAACTATCCTAAATCTAAGCAAATAGCTTCTGTTCTCCCAGTCAATTAAAATGCATGGTGACAATGTGCATTTTCTAGCTGCTATTGCAAATCAACACATATGAATCACAGCTCAGCATCTTCTATAGCTGTCAAACTCTTTCTTTGAAACTACAGAAACTGTAATAAGAGCATTCATAAATTTGTTGCTTTCTGGTAATTTCAGAAATACCTGCAGATATTTCAGGACACTAGCCCAGCGTGTTGCCCACAGTAGTTACCTGCAGCTACTTCAACAGTAAAATAAGATCAGTCCTGAACCATGAATTTCAAGTAACCTATATGTTAAACTCTTCATCATAAGCATTGTTTTCTTTCGAGAGCATGACTCTGAAATCCATTATTGCTGATGGCTATTTTTTATATTAACTTGACTGAAAATATTTCTGCTCCTTCTGTCAGAGCAGGTGACCTTTGCACTGAGCCAGCTGCAACAGCCCAAGCACCCCAGCCAGTTTCCTGTGCTTGGCCAGCTGAATGCATGCCATGTTTAGCAAAAATTAATGTTTTCCTATAACACTCAACACAGTTCATCTGTACTCATCATCACGACATTTAACTTGCATGGAACAGACATTCAGAAACATCTTGCAACAAAAGTTTATTTTTTTATTATAACTGATCTGCACTTTGCTGATTATTATCTGGCTTTGTTCAAAATTAGTGCACTACTAATTTATTTTAATATTATCTTATGAGCAAAAACTAAAAAAGGCCCTCCCAATGTTTAAAACATGTAAAACATACATACACAAATGCCAAGTCTTTATTCTATCTAACTTTACAAAATTTGAAAGTGGAAGTAATACATTTCCCCTCCACATAAGCAGGCAATTTCCATACAAATTTGGGCTTTTTTTTAACTTTTAACAAAGATTTCCAGGATTTTGATAGCTACATAAGTAAAGATAACTAGTTTCTACATCACTGAAACATACACTTATTAATTTAATAAGATTTGTTTATTAGTTTAATGTAATTACATTTGTTTATGCCAGTCAGGGGGGGTTTATGTTTCCAATATTTTCTTTGTATACTCTAATTCCACTTCAGGGTACTTTGGAAATACACATAACTTGTCAGTGACTTAAAGAAAATGGAGTAACCAAATTTATAAATTGATAATCAATACCCCAATCAGCTCCAATAAAATGTATCAATGTTACTGTCAACACAGTTGTATGTTATACATTACAAGAAGTGGAAGAAAATGAGAGGATTTATGGAATCATTCCAAATATAAATTTCAAATATTCATATTCAGGTTGACAGGTTCACTATGTGTAGGCTTTTAGAATGTTTAGAAATTTCTTTGCAATTACTTGAGGATAATATTTACTAAACATATGTTTATTAACATGAAACTTTTACAAAGACAATCCCTACCCCCATTGTAAGTACATGATTCCAAATATTCTTTTCAAAATAATAGAATGGCAAAATTTTAAGCAAATTCTTTGGTCCTTAGTATTGCTTAAGCTTCTTCACTAGAAATTTGAGTGCAAAATCCAATTTTCTCTTTAGTACAGGTGACCTCAACAACTTCAGGTAACAGTTTATTTTGGACATTAAAACTTACAATGCGTTCCACAGAAAATGGAAACTGCAAGCATAGTGAAATGTTCTTTTGTAAAGGGCTCCTAAGACAGCAAAATTTTCTAAAGAATAATCATGAATCGTTCACATCTGAGATAGGCTGCTTTTTCAGTGCCTCAGATCCCACCTTCTGTCAGTTATCACATCCTTCTTTCATGTACCACAGCTCTCATTTGTAAAAGAAATGCACAATCTCAAGATCATTCCTCATTGTTTCCATCTCATTCCTTTATCTGCCATCTTCTTCTTTTCCCTTTGTGATACTTCCTATATTTTCTTATCCTTTTCTGCCTAACCACATTATATCTGCAGTCTGTAGTTCTTACACACACAGAAGCTCCTTGGCTACCTTTCTCCAGAGTGCTGAATTAGCACTACATAAAGAAAAACCTTTTCTCAACAAGCAATTATTATTAAGCACAGCAGGAGAATAGCAGCAGAGCAAGAGACTTTAAATTAGAAAATTGGGGGGCTGGTAGGGGGGGTTTAATGGAAAATTTGAAGACATGGTAAAAATAGCAAATTTGCAAGTTACTGCATCTGCAATTCTCAATTAACTATCCTTTGCTGTATTTACAAAAATTACCAATTTTCTTCAAAACCCAAACAAAAGCTCTCAAAATCTGCTTCCATGAAAGGATAATATCTAAGAAGTAAGAAGGATCAAGGGACAGTCATTAGTAAACATAGACAACATATTCTGCTAAATTGCCTTTCTTTCTTTCCACAAAATACCCGAATTCTTGAGCTCGTCGGCATTAGCAAACCTTCCAGAACAAACCTTAGTACTTAACATGGCCAGTAGGCTCTGCACCAACACCTCCCCTCTTCATGGTGACAACATGAGCAGGAGGCACAGCTGTGTAACCTCGTGGGACACACTCGCTCTGTGAACCACCAGCAACCGTCGGGAGTCAGGGGGAATCTCTGGGATGGCTGTTGAGCCATCCCGGGCTGACACAAGACAAGGACATGCAAACAAGATGTCATTTGTTCCCACAAACCTAAGAAGGATTTTCTCATGTCCGAGGAACTAAGAAGCAGACTTTGAGCATATAAAACTAGTCTTCCTAAGGCAAATAACCCTGGACAGTCCAGAGAGCGATTCCTGAAACGCTCTATCCCCTCCAAAGGCTTTCTCTACACTGGTAAATAGCACGGCTCAATGTACAACAGCTGATTTTAACAGTTGTAAGTGTATTTTAGTCATTTTTTTTTTTTTGTTATGCCAGTGGTTTTAGAAAATTTGTACCAGGTGAGCATGTAAGACATATAAATGAGCAACCAGAGCTTTTCCCCCAGTTCTATCTTCACTCTACAACATGGCCGTTCTTGGAAACATAAAAACAATACTGGGAGACCAGAACTGGTAACTCTGCACAGAAAGTTTCAGAAAGATGTCCTAAAAATGTCAAAGCTCCAAGTAGAAAAGGGGCACAGGCTTGTAACACATATTAAGAACAAAAGTATCAATAAACAAAAAGACCAAAATACTGAGAAAATGATCCCACTGTGCCCAGAAGGAAAAAGAGCAAAGCATACAGTCTAAACACTAAGATAGTAGGATAACAGTGCCAAAATAAGCCTACTTAAAGCAGAGCACTCAACAGAAACAATTGGAAACTTACCAAAAACAAATACAGATTGGTGGAAAAGAAAGGAGCAGAAGATAAATATTCCAGGAACAAAGCAGGCAACAAGACTGACCAGCAAACAAGAGAGAGCCAAACAGGAGCAAACTGAGACATGAGGAGCTCAAGTGACTTGGCTACCAGTGGGAAGGCTGCACATCAAGCAGTGGCACCTGGGGAACCTCTCCACCAGTCTCCATGGGGAGAACAGCTCTGGAGGGAGGTGGAGGGGAGCTTTCCCTCCCCTGTGCTCCAGGTCTCCCCCACAGCACAGGGCACAGCACGGGGCTCTTGGCACAGCCAACAGGAGCATTTGCAAGAGCAGCAGTGCCAGGGCTGGCAGGCCAAGCAGAGCTGGCAGCCTCCACACTCCCCTCAAGGGCTAATTGCCACTGGCATGAGCTCCCTGAGCAGGAGAGCAGCCACAGACCCCACACAGTGACCAAGGCACAAATGCTGTTTAGCAGGGCACCAGGAGCAAGGCACCAAGAGCAGGGCACTGCGAGGAGGGTACTGGGAGCAGGGTACTGTGTCTCAGCCACAGCACCACAGCACAGGACGGGTGACGTGGCTATCCAGGAACCTCAGCCCACCAGAAACCCTGTCTCGTGGTCAGCACCACAAATGGCAATAGGAGAGAAGCTGAGATATGGTCAGCGTGTTCATTAATGGGTCATCAGGAGCAAGCAATTAAGGTATGCTACACACAGAAATAAATATGGCTGATCCAAAAGAACCAAAAATCCCAATGGTTGTTCTTCCTGACATTTATTATTGGAAAGATCATTTCCTGCACAGCATCCTTAAAGATTCCTGAGCAGATTTTCTAAGGAAAATGCAAGTAAATTACTGACCAAGCCAAACATCTAATATTGTTCTCACTGAATTTTGCTATCAGTTATAATGGAAACAATTTTCAAGATTCTACCAAATTCAAGATTTGCACTGCTGTCAAAATGTCAGTGTCTGTGTTTCAACACAGCTGTTAAGTGTTAAAGCATGACACTCCAGAAAAGCAAGGAACCAGTCTAAAGAAATTACAAGTAATCTTCATTATTAAGCAAGTAGATATTACCAGAGCAGTTATCAAAGTCTTGCACCCCTAGAGCAAGCATAAGGTGCTGGCAGAACAAAAACAACATCTACAGATCAAGCAAGGACAGAAATATAATTAGTTCAAAGCTCTAATCTTAATTAGAAATAACTAATAGAAGGCTTCATAATTGATGATAATTCCACTCATAATAATTTATTAAGTTGCAATTTAGACATCTGTCACTGCAGCCAGCACAGGGTTACAAAAGCACACACTGGCACTGGGGTGTCCTCATCTCACACAGCTACATTTACGGAGTTTACCACTGAGAATCAACAAAAAGCTTTCATGTCAAGAAAGGAATTATGTCCAAAGAGAAAGGAGAATGAATTAAAACTTCGGGGGACTGAAATAATTCCTTTAGTTTTGAGTTATTACTCTTACACCCATTTTAGCCATGTGGCCCATATGCAGAATTGTGCACATAACTATAAGGGAGGCATCTTTTTCTCACATATTTAGTGAACAACATAAAAATCAGTTCACATCCTAAGTCTCCTCAGATTCACCTTTCTCACAGCGCTGGAGACTGATTCCTATTGTAGAAGGAAAGAACATTTCTGTACCACATATACACTGAAACACACAGCTCCGACCACACTTCATATCCTATTGCTGATTATACAAGGATTTCTCATCTGGATAATTTTTCTGCTTACAATATGGGCTAAGGCACAATTTTAAAAATGTTTAAGTACATACATCAATATAATTGAAAATTTAGATTAAGTCCACCCTACAAAATATCAGTTTGTAGGAGGTACTAGACAGGTGTTTGCTGTTTACCTTCCGGGCACTGACAACTGAATCCGTGGATGTTGGATGAGCAGGTACCCCCATTCTGGCACGGCTGCTGCATGCAATGATCGATCTCTGACTGACACAGCTCTCCGGTGTAACCTACAAAACACACACAATAGTCAGAAAACAGAGCAAAAATGAGGGTTTACCACTAATTCTATTACTAGTCATTCCAACAGTAACATTACTTTTTCTGAATACAATTAACTGAAATAAGTGATAGAATCCAGGACAGTCTTCTAATTTTTTATAAAATGAGATTGCTAATTAAAATGTATACTTCACTGGAGAAACATAAATAAGTAGCAGAAACATAGAGAATATATCAATTGTATTTTACCAATAGCAATATTTTGACAGCACTAGTATAATGGAGGTAAGTGCTGGGCACTCATCAGCATCCATATGACCAAAAATATACATCATTTTGGAGTGGTTTTCAAATGCATCTTGAATCTCAAGTCAATAATCTGTAGCAAGACTTTAACAGAACTTGACACTATGGATTATTTGTGCATATGCTGAATGACTGTCATTTCCTCCTACTTCTGGGCTTCATAAAGAGTGTTTATTTTAAGTGGGAGCTGTGAAGAACTGCTCAGCACAGTTGCAAACTCCTCCAAATAAGCTCCTATAAGTTCACAAGCTACAGATTGTGTGTACTGTACTATTTGACCATAAGTCTGCTTTGTTCCATATGTCTGATGTCTGTAACACATCCCCAGAAAATGAACAAATTTAAAAATACAGTCTAAATCATTATACACTCCAAACTTTAACTCCTTAACAAATACCATACTTTCCCCTTTTTTAATTTTTATTTACCTCCAAGAAACTACCTTGAACGCATGACTGAAGAAAGAAACTACATGCTACACACAGACACATCTCTTTTTTTGAAGGAATCTTGTATAAAATTGTAAGTATCTTCCACAACAAGCATGTTTAACTCAAGGGCTTGTGTTAAAGACTAGTAAGCTGTGACCAGGTGACACTGCTAATACACCACTAGGAACAGGTATGGAAGACGAAGACCCCAAGGTGAGACAGAGCACGTTCCTGCACTAGGATTTTGCTGATGCAGGGGAGGAGAAGGGAAAAGAAGGGTCCAAACCCCCAAACTTAACAATAGGGGAGGGGAAAAAAATCATATTTTTATTAGATAATTATGTTTAGTGCAATCAAAATTAATGTGTCTTTTGGGCAGGTCAATACTCATACTTGTTCAAAGCTATTGGTATCACCATAAAAGAGCTGTCTATGCAAATTGTTGTATTTGCAGTTGCTAGAGCACTACTACAGAAGAGGATCTGTAAGACTTTCCTCTCTGTGTATCTTTCACTTCTATATTCTATTGAGAACTGAATTATAACCTATTCTCTGCAATGCAAAACCTGGAAATTCTGTGGTTTGTTTTAAGATGATTCTATGCAAGCACCTAAACTGGAGAAAATTAACGAGGTTGAAGCCAGGTCTCATAAGGCAGGTCCTCTGGACCAGGTTTGGGCACTCAGATGGCACTTTCCAGCCTCACTCTGGAAAACTAGTGATTTTCTGTAATTCTAATTGGTCTCAAATTAACCAACAATGAAATATTATAGAATACTACAGCCACCAATTTCTTCCATCTATAGACTTCACAGTTTTTCAAGTTCTCACATTCAGCTGATTATTTTTGTCCATCCTAACACAGCATTGAATATGCCTGACTCATTTAAATTTTTTTCCATCTTTGGATGTTACCAAGTTTGTGAAGGTTAAAAATTACCCTGGAAATCAACATGTATCCAAAAGAATGTGGCACAGAAAAGCAGAAACAACTGTGCTTGCTACAAGAAACTGACTTCCTGTGATTGTCATTACAGCTTGCAGGAAAACTCATCAGAGATAATATTTTATGACAGATTTACAAAAATAAATATGTCCTATCCTATTATTATCCATAGGGAATGTATTGTCCATCTGAAAGATAATACAATTCAGGAATATCACAGCAAATATGTTGGAAGGGCTAGGAATGCAGAGCTAAGCAATCACCACCGAGGTGGAAAAAACTACAGTTCTCTGGTGAGATGCATGTTAAGAGTCATTAGACCTCTGCATTTTGTGCTGATCTTGAACTTCATAACATTTCCTTCTATCAGAGTTTGAGAAATGATCATATTCACACACAAATGTTTCTGGAACTTGCATATTTGTGATAATTAAACACTTACCTACCATTTTCTTTAATATTTTTTCCATATGTAATGAATATTTTTTAGAAAATCAAAGTTAAATGAAAACAGTTTTCCTATTTTTTGATGTGTGGACATAAATTCTGGTGGAAAAAGTAATTATGGGTAGAAACACAAACCACTGAAGTTCAAAGTGATTGCCATCTGAATGAGACATTTGCTATTAAAAAAAATAGAAGAATGATTTTACAAAATTTAAAAGCTAAACAATCATAATATGTGGAGGTCACAGAACAAACACCAAGATCATCAAGTCCAACCTTCACCAACACACACTAAACCATATCACAAAGTGTATAAATGTTACTCTGCAAAACGTAATCTTACAATTCGAAGATATTAAGTTTTCCAAGTGGAAGCACTCTAAGGCTTTACAATAAAAGCATCAGAATTTTCATAAATATTCCCCCTAATTTTTTTCCTTACCCAACTAAAACCATAATTTTGAAGTATTTAAAAAGATTTTACATTAAAATTATATTCCAGTAAAAATTTTGACTTCATGAAATTCAGACAGGGTTTTTTAGAATCACTATTGCATGTTTTCTGAGGTAGGGAATTTGAAAAGTTAAATTTAGCCTTATAGTACTTGATGTAGAACAATTTCCAGGATAGTTATCTCAGTAAAGGCAAACAAACAGTTTTGGAATATAAAGCTCAGATAGCAGACTCTTCTATAACAGCCCTTTGCTAAGGGTTTTTTCCATCAACATGGTTCTTTAAGTTACCCTCCAGCATATGACCATCACTTTTAGTTTAATTTTAATTTCAGTGAAGATGTCTATAATAATTTGATCCAATTTTTAAAGCAAATGTTCTTAAAATAACTTCAAAGGAATCAGACACTTGTTCATTAAGCAAACTACAGGCTACTCAGCTTACTTTATGAATTTTTTTTAAAGTTTTCAAAACCTAAGTCAATTCTGAGTGATGGTCCAAGAGCTGCATAACACGGAGAGAATTTTCTCCCGTTTGTTTGGTGTAACATCCAGAAAGAGTTTACCAGGCACAATGGCAGCATGTTTATTGAACAGCTAGTTTTAACACTTCCTTAAAATCTGAAAACTGAAAAAAAACCCTTTTAAGGAAAAGCTGACGTAAACTGAATTTGGCTCATATCTTCTTCATAGGTAAAGTTCTATTGCTTACAAACAATTCACTCATTAGGTCATGGTTCAGATGTGTGCGTTTTTCAGAGGAAGAATCTTCCACAGCCTTTTCAAAACTGCCCTCACGTTGCCGTATTTTCCACCTTCCCGAGCATCTGAAGTCGCACAGCTCACTGCTCTGCAAAAGAGATGCACGGAGTGTCAAAGCAAAAATGCATTATTCGAAGTGGAATACAAAACCTACCAGGCAGGCAGCTGCAGGTGAAATTGTTCCTGTCGTGTTTCTGTGCTACATCGGTGCAGGTTGCGTTGTTCTGACAGGGCTGGCTCTGACAGGCATCAAATTCTTCACACAGGGAACCTTTATAGGCATCTTCGCACTCACAGAAAAATGATGCCTAAAAACAAACAGGTTATGTATTTCCCAATAACTTTTCAAAGATTACCTTTCCATTCAATACCTTGCTGAACAAAGATGTTTGGTTTTTCTGTTCATCAGAACAGCTGCCATAAATACATCAACTGCACAAAGTTGCTCTTTGAAATATTAACCCAGCACTAATTCTTCAGCTAAAGCTTTTAATGATGTCGAGTCATTTCATCCAGACAAGAAGGCTGGGATCAGATCCATAATATCTAAATCACTATAAATTTTTTCTTCCATTCCAGAAATTATATTTATAGGCTGAAATAACTGTCAGGATAAGTAATGTGCAGATTTACTGAAAAAAAAAGTTCTCCTATAAATGTGCACCCTTTAAGTGAAGGGCAGGACTGGCTCCCTGAGGATCACTTCAGTGGTGTTTCAGTAATAACACCCCCCCCCTTCAGTTTTGTTAAAATATATCTTCTTCTGAATGTATTCATTATATATTCTAAACCCTGCTGCTTAATAAACAACCAAGACTACTACACCTGCTGAAGGTTTAAATTACCTATAAAAGGCAAGATATGGACATTTTTGTTAGTAATAAAATAATCTAAATTAGATTTAAAAAATCTTTATGTCACTATCTTTGCCA
Source organism: Scytalopus superciliaris (assembly GCA_013400415.1). Classification (NCBI taxonomy): domain Eukaryota; kingdom Metazoa; phylum Chordata; class Aves; order Passeriformes; family Rhinocryptidae; genus Scytalopus; species Scytalopus superciliaris. The sequence goes on from VXBX01009535.1 coordinate 1,250,694, forward strand.
AAGAAGTCTCAAAGAAAGGAAGCAAGGAAAGTTCTCATCTGTAGTATAGATTTAGATTAAATATCTATTTGAATCTGTTCATTAAACACTAGATGGCAACATCACTCACTCTCACATGTTTCCAAGCCAGATCATTAGGGCTGGAATGCAGCTGTCCCATGCACCAACACTGTAATGCAAAGTACAGAACGTGCATGGAACTAGAAACAGAGAGAGGAGGGTCTTTTGATTTCACTTGTGTTTGCTTCATATGAATGAACAGCTGTAGCTGAAGTACAAAATAAGCATCTTCACATAAATAAAAAACTTTCCTCAGTAAAGCCCCGATTTCAATCTTCCTTACAAATACCCTGGTGGTGAAGTTACACAAGGATCAATATAATACATCTCTAAAACTCAAAATGATGGGTATGTTATTTATCAGGAGTGCCAGAAGTCCTTGCTAAGCGTACAGTCTATAAATGTTCTGGAATTTACCCAAGCCTCTTCACAAAACAGCTCTGGGTATCTCACATATTAGAAATGACAGGTTTCCAAACAAGGCTGCAGTTCAACAGAAAGGAAAGTCAGGCAAGCAAAAAATTATTATACTCACAGAGCACAGTAACTTACTTCAGAGATAATTCATATGAGCTGTCTACAGAGACACCAGCAGGGTGGCTCTGCCTGCACTAAAATCCCATTATAACAACGTAAGTATTTAAACAATGTATCAGTCATTGCTTCAACAATATTGACGAAATATGAAGTTAAGAAAAGCTCAGATAATGTAGATGCCTCTCTAGGAGTTTGATATAAGTATTAATTTACCACAAAGAGTAGTTAACAAAATGGGTTTTGAAAGCTGCAAAAGAAAAGCATTGTTACACTTCAAACTGAAATGTCTAATGACAGAGAACAGTTCTGAGATGCTGACAAGTCATTCTGTAGAGAAGATTAGGTGTTATTGTCACTTCCCCCAAGTGATACTATTATTTTTTTCCTGAATAGCTAACAGGTACTTGCATATTTGAGGAAAACTAAGTCAAGAAGCAGCTGCACACTGCCCCAACACCAGTCCTAATGTCACTATCAAAGAACTTCAAAACCATCTACTATCAATGAACTGTGTGTTTTACTTAAGAGAGTGTAAATCTATCATATATAATTTTAGATGGCAATAAAATAATTTTTTTAAACAATCTGCTATATCCAACCTATATCATACTATATAGTTGGAATATAGTACTCTTTTCCCATTTTAACTAAGCAGAGCAATGAGTATATTTTTTTAATAAAGAAACTGTTAAGACGACCAGAACAAAATTAATGTTTACTCTTTTTCTTGCTGAGAAAGAATTTCAGTATTTATTACAACTCACAGTGAGTTGCTATAATATTTAAGCAAAACATTGTTGTATGATAATTGCATAGTTTGTATTTATTAATATATTGTACTTAGGAAAATAAGTCCATATGCAGGGTAGCTTGCATATACATACATTAGAGTTTTTTACAATTTGTCCTTTTATAAATTACAATCAAATATAACTACCCCAAAGCTTCTAGTCCACAGAGAAGACATGGAAACCATTGTTATTTGGTTCAATACATTATTTCTCTGTGCAGGCAGAGGCCAATTATTTTTGTGTAAATCTCATGGGTTCTAAATCTAGCAATAAAATTTCAGATTTACACAGTCAGCTCTTCCATATTTTACATGGGAGAGCAGAAGTTATGGACCAGAGCAATCTGTGAAAGAAACAACTTTATCCCTGTATGTAAATAAAGTTGTGGCATTCAAAGCCTATGGATGGCCAAAGGTTACTTCAAAATCCTACACAAAGTCAGAAATTCACACCAGACAAATCTCTCCCCTTCACGTTAATACCAAGATTTTTCTCTTGCATTAACACTTTAACTGGTTTGAGGACAATTTCTTACAGTGTAAAGCTGAGTATACAAATCTGAAAGTTGTATTTATATTGTGATGATTCCAAGACTAGTGTTATACTTTTGACACATTCCTGCTTCCCTTGTGGACAAATGGCAAGCATGGCAGCAAAACAGAGCTACAAGGTTCATACAAAGGAAGGGAAAGGCATCACTTGGACTCAGCATCACCCCACAAAACTTTGGTCAAAGTGGTGAATTTTGTGTTACTTTCAAAAGCAACAATAGTTCAAAAAGAAACTCTGGATTAAAACCTTGCTTTTCATATCAACACTATAAAAAGTATCTAGCTGAGTAGAAGATATGTATCAGTAAGGAATGAGTAAACACTGTGCAAGACCCCCAGGTTAGACCAGAATTCATTTGTTTATAGCTGTATGCACTCCACAGATAACAGGTTGCCACTGTGCTTATACCACTGCAGATTGTTAATTACATTCACATTTCCCATTAAGCAGATGTGTTCCTACATTCTTTTACATTAAACTAGGTTTGAAATAAACCTATGAAGTACATAAAACCCCAAAGACAACCATAAATCTTCTTGGCACTGGAAGCAATGAGTACAGCCAGCAGAGCTCTGAGATTGTTCATGGTATTAGGTCTTTTATGCGTTCTTCTAAGAAGTTGCTTTGCATCCAGCAAGACTAGATTGTGCAAAACAGAATGAATTACAGATAAAAACAAACAGCAAATCACAAAGGGCATGTTGTAAACTTAGAGAAAATTAGAATTTAAGTTCTGCAAAGAGAAGTGTGTCCTGGGAAACCAACACAATGGTTGTACATGTCAAGCATGTCATTTTGGCAGGTGTTTGCTCCACCGTTAGGGAAATCATTGAGATATTTTTAGGGTGTATCTGACATAATTTGAGTTAAATAATGGCAAAAACATTCTATTTAATGAAATACACAACTTCTAGTTTTATCTTACGTTGGGCATGAATCAGTTTCTTGGCTGAGAATAAGTTCTCTTACGTAACTAACAGGCTAAAAAGCAAAAAAAGCTCATTGATCTAAAGAAACACTACGGAGAAACAGGGAATTTTTATTCTCTGCAGAGTACGAAGCTGGACACAAATTATCCACATTTTGGTCACTGTATCTGAGGTTTCAGTGAGCTACCCCAGCCCAGCAGGCTACCTGGCACAGGTCTGAGGCACTCAAAAGGATCACTGGGGACATTCCTCATTTGCTCAAGGTCTTAGAAAGTTCAGGAGCAGTTTGTAACTGGTGAAAGTGGAAGTAATTGCATTTCTAAAGAAAAAAAATTATTTGGAGAGAAAATATACTTAGATATCTTTATAGAAATATATTTACATTGATTTTTTTTTTATATATTATATTTAGAGATACTAAGAATCCTGCTAATTCCAGATCTCTGGCTGTTATGAATTGACAGACACCTTCAACACAGTCTGTCCCCCACAGCTTCAGCCACAGGATGTTGGTCAACTACAGCCTAGTGCATGTTACATCAAAAATACTGCCTTAATACATTTTCCTGTTATTATGTTCAGAGAAAAAATAGCGGAAAGAAAAGAACAGTCCTAAATTTCTCCATTCATTTCCAGGGAAAACAGCACACTACATGTGCATAAGGTGGGGCTCATTTATCACTAATAGTTCCAGTTTTAACACAAATTTTTCAATGTCAAGATTACAAGTGGGGACATACAAATACTGGTTAATCTTTTTCTGAGTGAAACACTTGCTCCTCTTTCTTGCCAGGAAGTCAATCTGTCTTTCTTTTTAAAGAAAATTCTCCTTTACTTACCATGTCTTAAAGATTTATAACACATGGATAATTATTAAAGGCCATATATGCATTTTCCTTAATACAGAAAAGCATAAATTCTTCTGCATAGATACAGGAAATTATTTATTTTTATTTTATGACACATGACATGCAACAAGAGAAAGAAATTAGTCATAAAAATGGACAAACACCATGAAAATATATAAAATTAGGCTATTTATCAAAGACTTTAACTCTCAAATTGACAAAAAATTGAAAAAGACTACATTTTAATATGATGTTATACACAATAAATTTGAACATACTATTTACATAAATCAAGTGCAAGATGCTGAATTTATAAAATAGAAATCATACATATAGTAAAGCAGAAAAAACTAAACTGGACTACGAAATGTAACACTGTATCTGAATGAATAATTTATCTGGCTACCAGCCAGCTGGGATAGCAGAGCAGCACTTATTTCTAAACGCATCTTGCCATAATTATGTTCATACATTACCTCAAGCATTTTATAAAATTCATTTTTGAGGAATAAAACAGATAATTATTCCAGATGTTAGCACTGCCATGTATATATAGATTACTGTGGCAATTTAATTATTGTTGTTACAATTCAAAACACCATTTTTCTATCAAACATGCTTATTGAGAATTTAAATCAGAAAATAGTAGCAGATGAACTAAAAGTGAATTCACTAAATATGCCAAATTTTCTGTACTCAGAGCAGGCTCACAGCTGTTAATATTTACTCAACAGTTACTATTGCTTTTATCTCCCAAATGAATATTAATAAAACCAAAGATTGACTGTGCATATTCGGGCTGTAAATTACTTTTATTCCATGAGATAAAAAAATAACATGGATAAAAGGTAACAGAGTATACAGGATCTAAATCACAGTAGGCCAGTCTGGTTTTCTAAAAGCAGAACACAGACCGCAAATTTGACAGATTTGGTTCTTATTTTCTGATATTACAGAATCACACGAAAAAACCACAGTGGCCAGTGGAAATGACATTTGTAATCTCTCAATGTAGTATTATGTAAGGCAGAAAGATGGACAGGAAAACTTCCAAGCATTACCGAATTACTCTGTTCCGTTTCTCCTCATAATTATGCTCAGTTAATTTCATTGCACTGGCCAGTGTATTCTGAGTGACCAGTTATTAAGATGAGTAGAGATAAGCACCAGATTAAATCAGACCTAAGACCAAAACAAGATTGAAGACTTAAACTAGAACACATTGGTCTGGAGACTGGAGATCCCAAGTGTCCACCACGTGGTCCTTTTCTCACAAAGAAACGTTCTTCTATAGTGACAGTAAGATGCAGTACAAATTACCTTACACCTAATCTGAAAAATTGTTTTTATTGCCAGGGCAGGGTTTGAATCTTTGCATCATCTGTTATTTTCTTACTTTGAGTGCTTGATTTTTAGGTATAGCAAATAAATCTGTTGTTATCTCACAACACCTATGAGCCTCAGGAGACCGTGATACAGCAGGCAGGCATGCACACACTCAGGGGGCTGAGTACAATTTACCCTGTGTTTATATTATCATGGAATTGCCAAACTGCAGGAAGGGCTTGGTGAGTTCCCCTTACCTCCTCTGGTTTGGTGATGCATTTGCCTTTCCCTGAGCACTGCAGGTTGTCTGAATGGCTTCCCACAGGCAGGCAGGTACTGACTTTCACTACCACAGTCAAGCGCAGAGCCACAATGCACTTAGTGACTGAATCATTCAAAAAACCTTTGAAAAAAAAAAAGGAAAATATTCTCACTATATGACAAAATACACTGATACATATTAATGCTCTCCAGCTAGACAAACAAATAAAACTGTCTTGAAATAAACTGTCGACTAAGAACAACATTGCTCATACTTAATACACACCTATCTGAATTCAATGCATGTAAATACAAATTAGAATACAATTTGGTGATAAATGCTCATTATATTGATTAATAAAAGAACGGTAGGATGGTGAAACACATCTACTTTCAGAGCCCTAATCTGCAATCATTTTTTAGGTCTCAAATAATCAAATGCTTGTGCCTGCTATCTTTTTGATACGTTGAAAAATACAATTTTTAAAGTTTTTTAATGACAGGGAACACCAAAATCAAATTTTGTTGATAAATACATTTAAATGTAATCTTAAAAGTTACTTCAGAGCTAAAAAGCACACAGACTCATTGCATTGGTAAAAGATGGAGAATCGCTTTGGCTCTGTTTTTATGAAAGGCACAAGAACATACATACACAACTTGACAGCATTTCTTTGTGTATTTGCAATGCAAGTATTACTGAATATCTGACCTGATCTCTCTAAAAAGGATATAGCAGGTAGAGATAAACACAACATGAACATGGGAACATTTGACAAGGAAGAGGAAAATTCATGAATCTCTGGCTAGCAGCTGTAATTGCATGGAATTAAAAACATTGATAGTTGGAAGCTATTAAAACACACTGGAGCTTAACAACATCACTATCAGCCATCCTCCTAACAGATATGTCTGGAAAACAAAACAAAGGACAGTAGAAAAATACAACAGGGCACATACACAGCCTATGACATACACAATTAAGTCAGAGTCCTTTTCAAAATACATGGTCTCTGCTGCTGTACTTCCCTTGTGCTCGAACGGCATTGTTCCAGCACAGGGACTGACTGTGGGTTACAGCCCTTCCATGTGTGCCTGTTTTGATTGGAGAGCTTGTGGCAGAATGAATGTGCACTGGCATAAAATGGGTGAGTTTGGTATTGTGTATATACTGTATGCAGAATAGAAACAGAAAAAAGCCACCAAAGATCTTTCCATAAATTGTCAAATTTGACTTCACTATCCTTAGCGTAGGTAGGCTTCAAAGGGTCTACGAGTTTAGTACCAGTATGGAATGTTACAGACACAGAACCACTGCAGGATTATTCTTTTCTTTAGAAATTAGTAGAGAGCTAATTTAAGCAAAAAATGTGGGGTTTTTTAAAGTTAAATATCCTTAATTTTAAACAGCATGACAGTAAATAGATGCAAAAACTGTACAACACAGAATGTTTTTCTCTAAAATTTTCCACTTTAAATTCTAAAATCCATTTACAGCCTAAACCTCTAAGGAGCTTCAAAGATGCAGTCTAGCTTCTTACATTATAGACTGGAAATAGCACAACATTTAGTCAAGCAGAAAAAAAGATAGTACAACAAAATATTTATTAGGAACAGGAATAAACAAGAGTTTCATGAAACCCTCTGAACTTCAAGTGAATTTTCCTTTAAAACAGCTGCAAAGCATTCCTTACATTCTGCATACAAAAGTGTCAAGCATGACTAATTCTACAGATTCCACAGAAAATCATATGTAAGACTTCCCTTCATTGTTCTTCATTTTTAGATTTCACTTTTTAAAATGCTGCTTTCCTTCAACAATTAGTTGTCTATGATCCCTAACCCCTAAATGATCCCTAAACCCTAAATGATCCCTAAATCCTATATGAGGAAAATCTCCTGTCCAACATAGACGTCATCAGCTTGAGTACAGCCTTACAAGTTAGCTAAATATTCTAATGGATCAGATTAAAAAAAAAAAAAAAATGCTTTGGGTATAGTTCCAAATGTCTAATGGTCTGTTTTGGCTAGTGAAGATTATTGTAATCTGATGACCTCTTCAGAGCTGGCCAATTTATTCTGGCCTCAATACATACCCCATTTTTACCCATCTGTTCAAAGATGCAGCCAGAATTATTTTCTTTAACAACTGAATGCAATTGTCACTGGCAGTCCTGCAATGATATGTGAATGTTTGGAAGAATGTGGTATTTAGAAAATGTCTTTGGGTTCACATTTGCTTGTCTGAAGCAGATTGTTACATATTCTTCAGGACAGTTCCCTAAAGAAATATTAAATCAACCTTCTTTGTACTTTGAATCTTGTTACTATTTTGGTATCAAAAGCCCTTCGGCAAACCACTGAAAAAATCATTATTCTCACTGGAATGCCACATATTTTCCTGTAATTCCTAATTATCTCACCTAATCCCAAACACTAGAAAAATACAAACACGGATATTTATTTTCACTCTACAGAAGTCGCACACAACTTTCTGAGATCTCTAGATTTTAAGGCTAAAAGAGGCTTGTCTGACCATCTAAATATAACACTCTGCTTAACTCAGGTCATAGCACTTCAATTAATTCCTTCCCCAATTCCCATAACAGCAACTGAACTAGAGTGAGTTTTCAGTTCTATTTTTAACTTCTAGGTAGGAGAATAATTTCAGAAGCATATTTACAGCTACCTTCATCTAAGGTCTGGAGAAAAACATTACAGCAGTTTATATCAGAAGGTAATTTTGTTCAGCTCAACCTTGCTGGTTTTCTAAAGCTATGTAAAACGTAACAGCATCAAAGCATTTTTTTGTTGCAGAATTCAGGGTTGTGTTATTTACAGTAATGTTATGGAAACAATTCTAAAGTCTAATAAATCATAATGTGACATGAGTAGTCATTTAGACTGCAGAGGAGGCATTTTCAGGCTTTGTGCACATACGTTTGATAGTCAGAGAAACGCCTGCATGATTTCACTGGCAGGATGTGCAGTAAAATACACTACAGCTCATCCCTCCCTGGTAGTTTCACCTACTTATGCCTAGGAGCACAAAGTACACATGATTTTGTTTCACTCACATCAAGAAAGTTAAGAATGAAAAATAAGGAATAAAGTCAAAACAAAAGATGACAGGTGTCAGCATTATGTCCAGATGCTTTCAGCAAGATCACATCATGCCATTCAGATTACCACTACTTGAACATTAATTGAGTGCAGACTTTCTAGACTACACAAACCGATTTGCTCCCTTCACAAGCTGCATTTCTGAACAATACCTTCCTTCTAAGCACAGCAGACTGAGGACTACAAACTGGTCCATAGTGGTCAGCCAAAATAAGGAAGATTGAAGCTAAAAGACCACCAACTAAGATCATTGTCTTATTGCATATAATGTTAATGAAAGGCATAGTATTTCACTACACATGGTTAACTAACTCTTGGTGTGCACCCGATGCTCTGCCACACACTTGCCGTTTGCTCTTGGCTCAAATGTATTTCTCTGTATTCCACACAGAGAATATATATGTATTCCAACATATATTCACCTGTGGTTGAAATAATAGATTATAATTTTAATTCCCTACATTAAAGTTCCAGTTCACAAAAATATAGGTCTTTCAGTCCACCTAGAGGTTTCTTGCCTGAGTGAGAATGACTACCAAGGGGATTGGGCACTCACAATGAAGTATCAGTCTTCAAGTTTTCAACTTATTTTTAGCCTGGTTTCCCAAGGAAATGAGACAGCAGTGGGATGTCTATCAGTTTCCATCTGTTCTCTTTTTCTCTCTCAACACCTTCCCACACCAAAAGCTTTTGGGGTCAGTAGCCAACTTCAACATTTTGCAAAGCAGCGAAGTCTCAGAGACACCAAGTGCCTACAGCTTCCCTGCACAGGATACAGCCCTGGCACCAAGGGCATTGGTAAGTCAAAATGGACAGGAAAGCAAAAAAGGGCCCTACAACAAGGTGATGTAATTTCTCCACCCCATTCTCAGTGTACAGTACAGTCAGATACTCTTTATTTGGAAAATGGGAAACTGGAATACATTCAAATGAAAGAAAAACAGAGAGTGTCAGTCCTTCAGGAGCAAAGCAGCAGCATTTGGTGTGCCTGCACCACACCTTCAGTTCATGTCATGCAGTCACATCATGAAGCTACAATACTTCCAGAGCAGATTTCAGCTTCTAGAAACAACATTGCTGTCATCAGAGCATGTCAAATCATAGTTTATAAGCTTTAGTGGTCCAGGATAGAGGCTACAGGACAGTTCACCCACAGACGAATGAAAGTCATGGAATTAACTTAAAATGCAGAAGAGTCAAGAGGAATTTTCTGTTTGACCATCTGTCTCATATGACAGGAGACAATGTTATCCAGCAAGCTAAACGAGAGTGGCCAATATGCTCAAACCTTTTCTTTTGTGGCCATTGAACTTTGCAGACATAGGAATATTTTAAAGAAAGGAAGGCAGGAAAGAAAGAGAACTGTATTTTAATTACAGTACTCATCAGAAAAAAAGAGACCTGGATTTTAGTTCTTTCTCCTAAAATGTTTTATGTCCAAGTTTTATCCAAAGATTACTCCATGCCCATCAAACTCACACTGTCCATGTATCACATGATGTAGCTAACATTCAAGTCTATGAAAATTACTAAGAAAACAGGAGTCTATACTAATCACCACCAAGTTTCAGTGTCTTTTTGGATCTAGGGATCAAGTAGTAAATTGACTTTAACTAGATAAACCAATTTCCCTCTTATGGCACTGCACATCACAATCTCCAACAGGTATTCATCAAGCAAATCTAAGCAAGCTCAATCCTTCACTTGTTCACAGAAGTCATGTTCGACTCATTTTAGAGGCCTAACAAATGAAAAAGCATACCAAGATGTTCTCGTGATGCATTTGATTCTGAAAATTTACCTTTGCACATTGAAGTAGTAAAGACCTGCTTTCGATTTACAAATGGACAAACATTTATCCCCCTGTCCATGACCTTTATACTCAGGGTCATTAAGGCCTATCAATACCCTCAGGGTCCTGACACCAGTACTGTTCCACAGAATTTGAAGAATGGGTCAGGAATCCTTCCTAGTCTGCTCAGGATGATTATCATACTTAAGCAGAAAACAAGAAGTGAGAAACAGGTAATCAATGCCATTCTCAATCTTTGATGCAGAACTTCAGAGCCATCAGCACTGCTCAGAACATCTGAGATCACTCTCTAATGATGCTGCTAGGCAACACAGCATCTGGGGATACAAAAATACAGCTGCAATAACAAAATTGCTATTTCGTCCACAAATAGCACTATTTATAGGTGGTACAACTCTCCCAAATTCTATATAGATCAGCATGATTACTGTGCTTTATCACAGAATCCTTGGTCAGATACTGCTTTTCAAAGTATATAAAGATTTTAGTGAGAATCAGTTCAGGAACTGTTTCAAATATCTAATTTTTCAAAAAGTCACATGAAACAGAAACCTAAAGAATTTTTTTCTGATTGCTGGCTTTTTTTTTCTTCTCCAAATTGATATCACAGTCACAATCAGTTTAAAAATAGATATGCTTTCTTCCTTTGCTGCCAACACTGAAAACTCAGCCTGGGCTCCTAAAATCAAGCACACACTTTCTTCTCAGGCACAGTCCCTTAAAGGTAAGCATGCTGCTAGTCAAATTACATTCTCAGTAACATTACTGCAGTTCTACCAGAGGCAGATTGACAGTGACAGTGTTACACTTGTGTAACAGAAAGCAAAATTTGGGCATCAGAAGATTATTACCAAAACTTTGAGAAGAAACAGCACACAGCTTGATTTTCAAGCTGGAGCTCAGTTTTGCAGGACTGGCAGCTTAAATGTATTTCTGAACTGAGCAAACCAGTTGAATTCACGTAGCATAGACAAAATCCCCAAACACATGTTCCATTACATTTCCTCTATAACAAATATCAATTTCTGAATTTCATTGTTACTTAAACAATTACCCAACTTAATAGCTTTACTGGACCAAAACCCATGACAGAACTATGAAATAGTTAGCTAGCAGGAGTACATTTACAAAACCACTTGCATACAGCTTATTAAGGAGATGTGACAGTAGCTCAGAGCGTGACCTTCTGCCACAGCTTCAAGGACTCTGCTTACAGTCCAAAATATGGTGAAAGCACAGCGAAGGGTGACAAGGCTAATCTTCTGAAAGATTTCCTGTATCACAATTTCCCATTATGTGCTTATTTGTCAGCGTTTCAACAATGCTGCCAAGCTGGCAGTGAACTATTTTGGACATAAATGTAGACCACCAGAATCTCTGATACCACACTTCACAGGAGCAGTTCAGTGTGATGGAATACAAATGACGCAGCTGGGACTGCAATAAGGGGAGCTGTGGAAGGTGGGATGGCAAGGTTGGCTAGGATATATCTATAGTGACTTAGAGGTATCATTTATATATATCTATAGTCTCAAAGCATTTTACAAGCATTATTAAAATGTGTCCCTCATTGTCTTCACACTGGGACGTTGCATAACGTACCAATTATGCACTGGCATCCTTATTTCACAGATCAGGTTAAGCAGTCTGTCCAAGATCTCCCAGTGCAAAGAGCCATGTGTTCAACTCAACACAAATATATCTTGACTGTGAATTGGTTGCAAAAGCCATACTTGATGAAAGAGAAATTTTAAAATTAAATAAACAAACAAAAGGTGTTTCACCAAGCAGATGAACCTTCAAAGATAGACTAGAAAAATAATTTCCCACTATTACTTGCTAGTAGTCATGACTAAAAGTTAATTTTGATAATTTACCAATTAAAGGTTAGTCTAAAGAATACAAATTATTTAAATGCTAGATTAAAAGATAATATAATGTAAAGAGTCTAATGTTCACATCTACTTATATGTGTGATGAGGTACATGCGACCTGATCACAAAGGACAGGATATTTGTTTTAGCACATTTATAAAGATACCATTCCTTAATACCCTTTCTTATATAGACCAACAGCATTCTTCAGAATGGTTCAGATTTCAACTGAATGCTTCATTTTTTGCCTTATAAGGCCATCTTTTTTAAAAATCATCGAAATTAACACTTCATTGCACTTTTTTTGCTGCTGCACTTCCGCTGCTGCAGCTATTGTTTTCCAAAAGGCCATTTTCTGCAAGGTTGGCTCTTGTGCCCAGAAGCCCAGGGAACAGGATGAGCAGGATGCTCAATGCTGCAGACAACGGGGCCCTTCCAGGCAAATTACCCACTTCAAAATGAGAGCCCCCTGAGCCAGGGCAGTTGTCCCCAAAGTGCCGCCCCAGCGAGGCTGCCGCGCACACAAGTCACACACACGGACGTTCCCGCACATCGGCTGAGCAGCACAAGTGCCTCAACACCCCAGCCACGGCATGTGCAGGGCAGTGAGATTTAATTTAGTCCCAAGTGAAAGAAGGTTAAGTCAAACGACTGCAGATATGCCATGGGCTGGGAGCTCACACAGATGCTCTGCTGACACTTATTAAAGCTAGAGTAACTTCATTACGTGGCTTTCACCGAACTCAGTTCACACATCTTCTATTATGAAATAAAACTGTCCTATTTAATTTTTTGTTTAAGTGAAAACAATTTCAAGACACAGTAAACTGCTTTCTTTTGATGGAAACGTGTGCAGGTTTTAAAGGCGTGTAACAACACAAAATGCAACATCCCAAACCCCCAGTTACAACTTGCCTCCTAATCTGAAATGCCACGTATAGCTAAAACGAGTTAGAAAAGACGGACTTGTTTCAAAATATCTCTCTAAATTATTTCTTTTTCACATCAGATTTTTAGTTTCATTTTGCCTATTCAATATAGCTGCAGTCATACTAGTGGTGACCACTTACTGCATGATGAGGTCTTGCAAGGAGATTCAGTAAATAACCAAAGAGCATCAAAAGAGTAAATAACTTCTCAGGGCAGAGATAGGAAAGAAAATGCTTTGTTGCATCAGAAAGGCAAACCAGCGTTTTGGACAGGAAAATACTGTCCTTTCTGACATAGAACCATACATATCATACACTTATTTAAAAGGAATGGTTGAGAAGCCAAGAATTAGTTTTCCTTTTTAAGCAGAACCTCACAAAGTTTTGTGGCATTCAAGCAGGTTGCCTTACAGGTGCTGGCATTTGAATGGCATCCATATTCATCTCCCCATGAAGATGCCAGAGCATCCATTTTCAAGTGAGTTTGTACAGCTACCAGTTTATTTAAGGAAATACTTTTGAAATACTTCATAAGTATAGTTTAAAAGAACTAGTGGTATTGATCTAAAAAGTTGGGCATCTTGGATAAATCCAGATTATACGCCTGGTCTACATCAGTTTTTGTTTGCTGTGATGAAAATAAGCATTATAATTTAAAGATTGTGCCGGAGGATTTATTTTCTATTCAGATAAAAATATTAATTCATATAAATGTTAAACCTTCTACCTTATTATCTGCAAGGTCTTATCTGAGAAACAGCAATTTTGCTTATAAATTTCTTCCTCTGATTTTATAAGCAGACAATAAGCCAAAAAGCTAATGTAGCAATATCTCACGAAAGCTGTTTTTGAAGCAGCATCATGGAAGTGCTAAATAAAGCACAAAGTCAGAAAGCAAGGAGTCTCAAGCTATTTGCAAGCATTTTTTTGCTTACATTTATAGATATACAAACTTTTTAACATATTACCTATGGGAAAATGAAGGCAAAATAATAACACCCAACTGTTTGTTTTACTGTTTTTTCTGAAAGAGTTCCCATCATTGCAGCTTTAGCAGTGGGCACACCAAGGCAGAAAAGCAATTTTTCCAACATTTTATCATGAAAGCTGATGAGAAGCAGGGTTTTTTTCAACAAAAATAATATCCTAACAGCCATGATAGAGACTTGATTTCATTTTTTAATGTTGTTAGGAGAAAGAAAGGAAATAGGTTGCTTGCACAGAGTCGGCACTGCCAGCTCCACACACGACATGATGCCCAAACCCCACAAATAGACACATCTTAACTAAGTAATAATCACACAATATGCAATTTTGTACTGGTATGAGAAGGCAAATGGTATGAGGTTGTGTCAGGGAAGCTTAGGTAGGATATTAGGAAAAGGTTCTTCACCCAGAGGGTGGTTTAGCACTGAACAGGCTCCCCAGGGCAGTGGTCACAGCACAAAGCCTTTTGGATGATACTCTCAGGCACATGGTGTGACTCCTGGGGATGGTCCTGTGCAGGGTCAGGGCTTGGACTTTGATAATTGATCCTGGTGGGTCCCTTCCAACTCAGAATATCCTATGATTCTATAAATTATTTCTCAATCTCCAAATTCACTGGGGGGAAAAATCACACAAAAACCTGTGTTGATTTTATTTACGAGCTGTTAAGTGGACTGTTAAATATAACCTGTTATCTGTACAGCCACACAGGTGTGCCTGTACCAGTTCCCCAAGTAGACTGGAAACTGTGTGAAATTAGAACTGACTGACTGCAAGTGTCGCAGCCACAGGTGTATTTTTTGATACACCCGAAGCACAGAACTGCTGCCTTAATGAACAGGTATATTAATTTAGCACCAGGGTACATTAACTGACTCATAAAAGAAACAGATGATCTACAAATACTGTAAAACTTCTAAAATGCTAGTATTAAAAAAAAAAAAAAAAAGAAAAAGAAAAAGTAGTTTAATGCTTTTATTATATGCTGGGTTTGTTTTTTTCAGTATTTTGATACCAGCCTGTATTCTCAAAATTAATGTTCCAGTTTTCAATCAGAGTGATTGCATGCCTGGATAAAAGAAATGCATGCAAAAAGTCAGAGGATTTATGAGAGAATTGCCATACAGGCTGAAAATGTCCTTCAAAGGCCTTCAGCAAGGCCATTTTTATTCTTTAAAGAAAATGTTAGTGCACTATTTTTCTCAGAAGAGCTATTAGTTAATCAATTTAGTAAATCTTGCAAGAAGCTTGAATAGAAAAATACATATATGTACCAAAATCCAGTATATTATTCCCTGAAAATGAGCAGTGCATGATGCTGAGTGGATTACATTCCCCCCAGAACACACACAAGAAGCCCTTGCAACTCACCACAGAGACCCTGAGCTGTAACCTATTAGCATTCATGAGAATTTCAGTCTGAAAGGCTCCTGCACAAACTGACGGTGCGTCAGGGAACTCTTATCTCATTTTTTCAGACTTGTAAAATGTATTTCATCTGATTTCAATTTTTCAAGTTACTGCAATGAAGAGTAGGTGTGTGACTCTAACAAGGCAAAGTTCTGCAGTTAACTGATTTTGAGATGTTCTAGTACCGTTATTGCAAGCATCAATATATGAAGATCCTCAATTAAAACAAATACCGATGAGACATTTTATAAATATGATAAATAGTTTATGCAGTAATCACTCAATAACTTCAAAGAACACTGACAAATAGTACAAATCTATAACTCTATTGATGTAAAAGGCAGACAGACTTTCCATAAATTAATGTTTTAAATGTTGAACCCTTAATTGCCATCTCTTCTATAAAGATATTAGTAATTCCCTCCTGCTTCACTTTCTAACTATCTCTTTGGAAAATCTTGATCTCCATCCACAGCACTCCACAGAAGAGATATTCTTCTGTATAGATATTAAAAACATTTCCTAGTCAGAAATAACCTCAATTAAATGCTTTTTAGAATTCTTTTTAGATTCTGGGCACAAATTTGGCATCATATGAAACACTTTTGTTGCAAACCATGAGCAGGGATGAAGTTCCCCCGGCTTGTACTACAGATCAACCCCACAGTGATTACCTTTGTCCAGCAGTAACATGGCATTAAAGGCACCTTGGGATACGTCATGTGCTCCATCGTACTCCTAATCCACTTAAACCACTGAGTAAGTCAATACTTTCAGGGGCTTTTTCACTTTAAAATGTGAACCATACTGGTCTTTTTTTCCCATTGGCTAATATGTACACTTTCCAATAAAATATATTGAATTATTTTAGAAGACTGATGCATGTAGTATCAAAGCTTACAGAGAAACTAAAAATATTCTGATAAAAGCATGGAAAGAATGTGTTACAAAAGGCAAAAGCCAGTCTTCAAGTTAGTACTCTTTGCCATCTCCCAGGGCTTATTTTACCAGGGTGAATGCTGTAAATTAACAACATAACCACGCTGCACAACGACGGCACCGAAACCCTTTTCCTGCACTGCAAAGGACTGTTTGCAGAGGCAGCAGCCATTTCACAAACCCCATTTGAGAACACAGAGTGCCCTTTTCTTCTCTGGTGTGCTCCGCTCTCCCTCCGTTCTCACACAGTGCAGGTCCTGTCTCTGGGGTGAGCAGCGCTGTGCTGAAGGTGCCTATTTTTAGATGGCAGCACAGCGTTCTTCCCAACCTCTAGACACCGTGCCCCGAACCACAGGATCAGCAAATCAGCACAGTGCTGCTGACTTCTGGGTCTTTTCAATCTTGCCTTAACAACTTTAAACTTGTGTCACCACGAGGTAACACAAAGCAAAGAATATTTCCCTAAATGTTTTATCTTTGACGTAAATAACTTACTCAGAAAGACTGGCAAGAGGTAATTAAAGTACCTTGCTGAGTAAAAAAACTTGGAGGCAACGCAGTGAGAAGTGACTCAAAAGTGACTCAAATAAGATGCAGACCATAAAGACAGATACACTCTCTAAAAAATAATTCAAAAAACCCCAAAAGAACAAAAATAAACAAACCACCACTCAGATCTGCCCCATTTTTCTTTTACAGTTCTTATCAGAAACTTTTTAAAAGCTAAAAAAAAAAAATGCCAGTGTTCAGAATTCACCAATTAAGAGAAGAAACCTTTAAAAGAGTGGGGAAGAAGGGGAAAATCATATAAACTAAATATACTGACTGTCATGGTGCACAGCCTTACTGTGTGACTCTGTTTATAGCACCCTACAGCATCTTGTGGCCTCCTATTGTTCTAGCTTAAATGGCATCAATAAAAGCACAAGCAACATTATTGGGTTTTTATACAAAATAACCCAGTTTAATTTATTGTACCTTAGAATAAGCTTGTCATGTATATCAAGGAATGTATGGAAAGTTGTCCATAAGAAAAAATATATTCATGTGATCTTATTGAAAACTAAATGATTGAAATCTGAAAACTTGTGAGGCATGTCAGACTCACAGACCACTTCCATACATCTGGATCAAATCTGAAGTAAAGATTAAATTATTTTTCCATAAGCCTTGGCAGAATTATGGATTTCAGTTGAGTTAAGATAACATTCAGCATTTTTCACAACAAGTAACTGAGTTACTTCTTAAGTTTTACACCTAGAACACTTAATTGGACAAAAACCGATGATGGAAAGTAAGCAGAATATTTCCATAAAACTGAGAAGGAAATTCAGAGGCTATTCTGTTTTGTCTTTCTTCAACTAACAAATTCATGTTTCAGTTTCTTCATTGCTTTACTATTTCACCCTTTTTTTTGTTCAAATGTTTTAAAAACAAAAATAATTCTGGGAAAAGCTGTAACTAAATTAAGGCCACATAAAATAATTTACTCTGGAAAACAGTTGAGTTCTCTCATTACTTGATTATCTGATAGTATAAACTTGCAGCACCTCAGGACTGAAAGATATGCAGAAGGAACATTTCATAACCATTTTCTACCAAAAGCACTACAGCTAATCCAACCATTTGCTAAAATAAATAGGATTTATAAAAATTCAAATGCACTGTAACCTCACTCATCTTGACTAAGCACTCAGACACTTTTATTAACGAACATCTCATTGTACTAGTGGAGCCTCCCTGCTGCTTCATGCAAACACATTTATGATTCATGTTCTTAACATAAATCAAACTAACACTGCAGCAACTGGGAAATTCTACACAGAATTTCACAATCAGGAAATTAAAAAGAAAGACTGAAGGAAATATTGAAACCCACATGAAAGCAAAATAAGAGGTCTCAGAAAACTTGTACTGCATGAAATAAGCTATTTCTGTGACCTAGACCCCATTTTATTTTCATCAAGGAAAAGGTACATTTTCATCTCATGTTACCCAGCACAAATTAAGAATCCCAGTGACAAAAGGCAGCTACAGAGACAAGAAGAACACGACAAACTATGAAAGAGTAGCAGCACATATGTTTTAGTTAACTAAATTAGTAGCCTACACTGTAGGGTGTGTACAGTTGAGTGGAGCCTTCACAGAGCAACTCAGACCCTCTCTTTGGGAGTTTATAAACCAAGATGTGCCTTTGGGCTCTTTCATGAGTGTATAAAAGCTACAAATTATCCTGCCTTCAGGATACTTTTATTGTACATTAACTACCACAAGGCAAATGCAAAAATTTATTCCAGAGGAAGATACATGAGCATAGCTTTATCTCTGATAAATTAAATGCAAAACTAGTCTAAAAGGGGGAAAAAAAAAAGAAGCCTAAAACTAAGTATCTTGGAATAAAAATTAAAAAACTAAACTAGAAAATAATTTGAAGAAAATAAACATCACTAAAAGAAACCACTGCTGACAGGAATTGTTATTATACTAACAACCTTCAAGCAGTATCTTTGCTAAGTGATAGCCCAGAAAGGAGAGAACAAGGCACTATTCCTACACTTGGGGTTTTCTGTATTAGCTATGCATTTGGAATTTGTCCCAATGTTTCTACATCAGAATGCTTTTAATTTTAAATGTAGGAGCATGATAAGTTATTGAGTAACAATTGTGGCAGCTTATAGTTCATTATAAGATACACAGCCTTTCAAGCAGATAATAATAAATGCTTTTATTACAATAACTTTGGTTTCATATCATTGGTATAATAAAACATCTGCCCAGAAATCTCAATTTAATTAAGTCTATGGCATCTATGCACAAATATTGCATTAAATCAGTATTATTTCCCACACACTTAAAAATAACATATCAGCCTATTTTCATTACACTCCTTCCACAAAGATGCTTAACATTTAATTGCCCAGTGAAACAAATAGTATATTTCTAAGGTTTCATATTCACAGAGGTAAACTAGAAAATAAAAAAGTAGTGCAATGAAACACTGTTAAAATGTAATAGGAAATCTGATCTTCTAATATATTTTTCAATTTACTGTGTATAGGCTCAAGCTTCTTCACAAAGTATCCCATGACACAATACCTGACAAAGGAACACCTCAAGCATTCAGTTATAAACTTCAGCATTCACCAAAAGCTTCACAGTCATTAAAACAAAACATACAATATCTTGTATCATCTAAAGGGATCAGGCCAAAAATTATCATCTAGATTTTAAACTGAATGGTGCCACCTGTGTAAGAACTTAGTGTACCTCTTGTCTGGTTTGACGGAACCAGCATCTAAAACATCGTCCCAATACCACAGCTGGATCTTTCAACAGCACCTACAGTAAAGGAATTACTCTTTTGTTCCTCTAAACGCTGGGTAAACCATCAGCTGTCACCTGGAGGTGATGAACAGAAAGTCAGCACGTTACTCACCAATAAAGTAGTTGTTTCCTAATGCAAGCATTTCTTCAGAAAGAACAAGTCCACCCAGTGCCTGGAGAAGAGTGACACTTCTGCCATCGATGAGGGAACACTGTTTAAATCCGGTGCTTGTGACCTTCCAGAGCAGAATGAGAGAAGCAGTAGCATCTTGCCTTATTCTAAGGAAATAAACAATGAAAATATTTACACTGAGGGAAATTTGTGTTATTAGGAAACACATCACTATAGAACAAACGCTGATCAACAAGGAAGGAAAACTTAAATCTAGCAAGCATGAAATCAGGAAAAGCACTACAGATTTTTAGCACGTCCACAAAATTAAAAAATGCACAATTGTAAGATTTGTGTAATCATATATGTAATAGCAGATTAAATCAGAGTCCCACTTTCTAATGCTTGAAGGTCACCATCTTAATGCCCAACGAGAGTTCTACATAAGTATCACAAAACAGCAAAGGATCCTTGTTCAGCCTTTGCATTTATGCCTTTTTGAGCATCTTGTACATATTTGAGCATGTTGTACATCTACAATGCCATCACTTTCTGCAGCTCAGGTACATCCAGGCCTCTTGTTTACTGAAGAACATTCGATGTTCGCTCGATGCAGGGAGACAGATCCTTGTAGAAATCCCTGTTTGTTTGACATACCAGATCGAAGATACGGGACAGTTTATTCTTTTAAATCAAATGAGTCATGTAATGCTCCCAAGGTCACTGAGCCCATGGTGTCTTCCTGAATATTGACAGATTGGATGTAGGGTTTCCTAGTGCATGTACACTTTCAGCTCCATTAGGGAGCACTATTATGTCAGTGCTTCTGTCCTCTGAGGATATATTTTTTTCCTACTCACCTCTACAAAGAAACAATGAAAACCTGTCAGGTTTCTGGCAAGTTCCCAAATACTTGCATTCATTTCCTCTGAAGGAATGAGTTTGAACAATCCTCCAAACATCCAAACACAACTACACCCAACTGCTAAAAACAGGTAACTCTCTCTTGCTGAAAACAGACCTTCAAATACCTAGAGTTCCACAATTTCCTGTAATAAAATTATTTCAATCCTGCTGAAAACACGAGGGAGTTTATCCTTCACCGTTTTTTTACTTCAAAACAACAAAGTTTTGCAATCACATGTGACACAAATTGAAAATATGTTGCAATTGGACATCATAAGAAGAAAAATTTTTACAGTATTTTGGGTCCTCTTTAAAAACAAGCCCATTGCTGACCTTCTCACTTCTAGAACAGGACAGCAACTAGTTTCACAGTTTAAGTCACACTTGATAATCAAAACAAAATAAACTCGTTAAACTGAAATTATTTTCCTTTCATAGGTAGCCATTGAACCAGATATGTTACTTGGGCCTTTAACGTGGGAAATAAAATGAAATAAAATAGACATTGACCTACCTTAATCTACCCTGATATAAAACACTACTAAATATATACAGTGTAAAAAATTATCAAAAATTACTGTCTACTCTGCAACCTCCTTTAAAATAAGGTCCCTCCATCAAGGGTCTTAAATAGAGCTTTAGAATCCACAAATGCCAGCTTTTTCCTGATTCCAAGAAAAGACACTTGTTTGCTTTCAGATCCCAGCCAGCCAGAGCAGCCACACTCACAGACCTCTCTGACTTAGGCTTAAGGCTCATGAATGAGCACAATTCAGAGTGCCGTGGGAAGGGCAGGACAGCCCCCACGTTTAACAGTTACTGCTCCAAACTGTCTGCAGCTTGTCTGCTTGCATCAGTTTGTTTTCTCCTGTGAGCATGGCCTTTCCTAACAGAAACCTGGGATTCTGAAAGATAAGATGACAGTATGAGAAAAGTAGGCTATTTGGGGAAAACCTAAGTCTAAAATTGCAGTAAAGCTGTGAGCCAGAGAACTACGTTGGCAGATTTTTTTATTTAAAATAAAATTTCCAATAAGAAAATGCCTCATCCCAGCTGACAGAAACAGATCTTTCGAGGAAGTCAGGTTCTGTTAATTAGAAGTAACAAAGTGAGTGTGTGATGGGAAGAGCAAGAGTTTGAAAAGCGAGTAACAGAATAAATTCAGATTTTTGAGAAGTGTGGTTTGTAGGACATACACAAAGATTTCACAGCTGGTGATGACACCCAAAGCAATAACCCAGAAATCAAAGACAAATGCACAAAATACATGCATTTATATAGTCAACGATAACACTTTCTACCAGCAAGTTCATCTTGAGATTAAAGGGGGTAAAAGAGTGTTCACTGCATGAAGTAGAAAGGAAATGTCATATCTCCTCCAAACTGACATCTTCAACACGTCTGCCCTAATTTCTATTGCATTATGATGACCCAGAGACAGCTTACATGCTTACATCTTCTAAAACATCAAATATGTAGGGAAAATTATGCCAAGCAAAGAGCTGTCAGGGCACTGCCAGATGCCTGAAGTCTGGCTGCAGTTCTTTCATAGCCTTTTAGCCACCTGATAAATCTGCCTCTCTCAAAAACTGTTGTCTAAAATATCCAGTCAAATGAGAATAAAAGCTCTTTTGTACTTCATCACATATAACGAATATTCTTACTTTATTGATGTATTCTGTGGGACTTCAAAGGAGATAAGCCGGCCTCCAGCAGAGGTGTTGGAACTGGCATTTCCACAAGCCACATCTGGGATTATCTGAAAACAAAAGTAGCTTTATTTAACATTAAATGAGAAGATCTGACTAAAGAAAACATGAAAGAATTTTTTCTACAAATGACACCAATTAGTCCAGCAGTCATCTTTTAAAAATCCTCAGGAAGGACCAAAACATTCACCAAAACCTTTTTGCTGCCAACATTTACATAACCATCCTTTTAGGTTTTTATTTTAACAAAAAATTCCTGCATGTAAGTCTGAATTTCTAAAGCCATCTTCTTTCAAAAGCAAACATGCTTAAAAAATGATGAATAGGTTTCTGGTCTTTTACAATAATAAATAAAGCTCTAACGCTTGCCACATCCAAGAATTACTGCCTCATTCATCTATGCGATCCTAGAGGATTTATAATAGCAAATACATTGTCTTTCTACGATACTGAAGTGTTTCTTTCCAGACACAGGTTTCCTTTAAAACACTCTGTTCCACTTGCCCATTACTATTCTTTCCAAGTAAAAGTTGTTTAGACAAACAGTGCTTTCAGATGGGAAAAAAATGATGATCACAGTTGAGAGTGAAAGGACACGTTTGCCAAATGTAGTGATGCCTACCAGGCACAGAAATCAGTTACTTCATTAACTAGATCAAGACACCATAAAAGATGCCACACAACACAGAGGAATCACAGACAGGCTCCTTAATTATTCAGACCTCCAAAAGTAGTAATTTCCTAAAGGTGGTTTGAAAGTCATTAATGTATCCAAGGGTATATTTATTTCAAATAAATAATATTTTATGCGGCATAATTGAGTCTTTCTATCACTTAAATTAAGATCATCAGTAGTTCTAAGTAACCAGTTTTCGTGTATCTTCATCAGCTTGCCTATGAAATATCACACTGTAAAATGACCCCAAAGAAACCAGTTTAATCTTCAAATTTCTGGGCAGAGTTTGCCACATTACTTTTGCAGCCATCAAGAACATGTGTGCAAGCTTTTTACACCAACCTTACTGAAAAGGCCAAAAATGCAACCTGACTGCAGTCCATTAATTAATTTTACATCAAAGAAAAAGCCAGAATCCGATTTGTAAGCTTAAATAAAATTCAAATTAACATTATAAACATTACTACGAAATCCATGCAAAAACATGAACAGAAATGCAGAATAGGATGCCAGTAAAAAAAGTTTAGCAGATTCAGAGCTTATTTTGACTCAGGAAAGACAAACACCCAGTGTCCTAATGTCTAGATCACATAATTCATTGTTGAATTCCCTGGTACATACAACATGAATGCAAGTAGTGAGATGCCATTTTATTGTAATTTTATTGTAATTGTTCAAGTGAATTAAAAAAAAAAAAATAATACATCCATTACAATTTTTAAATCTCAGAAGTCAAAACTCCAGAGCTAACTTTCAAAGCACAATGCATCCAAAGTTAGTTTGGCTAACACTCTGCCTGTGCCAACAGGAAAAATGCCACCATTTAAACTTCCATTTTATTTGGGAGTCTACATTTCTACTAGAACAAAAGGGGAAAAAAAATCAGCATCTCTATTCTCACACAGTCTTATACGACATCTAAAAATACACTCACTTTTATAGTATTTCTGTAGTTTTACAATTTCATGCTTCTCTTACCTTGGAACACAAGTGGGAAAACCATAATTTATGCTTTTCATTTAACTTACTATTTAATACTAGAAGTTTGTGAAGTAAAGGGTATTGATCTCTTTGAAACACAAAAAAAAACCCCAAAACCTAATACAAAAATATAGAAGCAAGAGCTGAACAAAGTGGCTGCATAACAAGAGCTGAGAAAAAAAATTGGAAAAAAAATGGAAAAAAAAACAAGCCAAAAAAAAACCCCAACCAAACAAAAAACTTCAGCTTGCAAACACTCCAAAAATTAGGATTACTCAGTAGGAAAAGCACACATAGGAAATACTACAGAAGAGTGGAAAGCAAAATTTTTGACTGTTCTATTAAGAGACCTGTAATGTTTGATGTCTTTATCTAGGAACTCCATTCATAATTGGACCTGACTTCAAGCTCTAAGAATCTGATAAAATAATCATATAAACCAGTAGGACACCAAACCCAGGATTTTACAACAGCTGAAATTTTAATTTTTTTATATATATTAAAAAGCCTGACACTTTCAGACAAAAAAAAAACACAGAAAGAAGCAGCAGCTCTCATAAGGAACAAAAAACAGTTCCAGCAGTGTCTTTTTTCAGGAGACAAAAATGACAGTTTTGACATCTGAATCAAGAAAAAAAATGCCCAGTTTTTCCACAGCTGTAAGAAATTTGTGTAAATATTTTTAAGTATGTCTCTTTCATGTCTTAACAGGACTCTCTGCAAAACTGAAGGACTGAAGAATGAGGGCAAAGACAACCAATACATCACAATAATATAGGACACTCAGAAGATTAAACCAATCTGTAATTTTCCATCACACAAATAAAAATAAATATTTTTTTTAAACTGTATATAACTGCAATGACATCAAACTCTCCTAAAATTCCCCTGAAGTACTCAATAGTACAGAACCTTTAAGACAGCAAGAAAATTCCTTGGGGAACAGACTTATATCTAACACAGATAAGGCAGCTACTTTAAAAATAGTCACCAGAGGAAACAAAATCTTCATGGACCTGTCAAAGCCTGAAGAATGTTTAGGAGCTGATTACAAAGATAAGCTCCTGTGTCAACAGAGAATACATTCAAGAGCTGTTCTTGTACCCCTTACTTAGAGCTTAAAATTATTATCAAATTGTTGATAGTAAATACAGAATTCCTCTTTACATACATGCTCCATAACTTTGCATCTGAATAATTTTCTTGGGTTTTAAAAGATAAAATATATAAAAATTACATTTCTGCTTCAAATGCTTTAAGGCTTTACATAGGTAAAAGAGCAGCATCATTTGGGAAAGCAAGAGTGAAATGTTGAGAGGAGAATTACTCCTACAATTTCTACCTGGGCCTTAAAAAGGCAGCAGTGACTGGCTACATTTCCTTACCAGGCCATAGCAATAGTACAGGTGGGACTGCAAAGAAAATCAGGTGTGCTGCGTAAAAAGAGAGCCACAGATTACAACTTCTCCGAAGAAATTAAATAGTGTGAATTGTACAGCTACTCTCCTGCCTTACACAAACCAGAATAATGAGATACACACTTAATTCAACAAGTGCTGAAATACATACATAAATCCCAAGGTAATATTTTAACATGAGTGAGTGACTTTATTATACTGATAAGTGTACCAGACTTTAATTCACTAAGACTCAGAAGAGTAGCATACAGACACTAAGTCTACATTTATGCACCCCCTCAGTACTGAAATTAGTTCTTTGAAGATAGGTATTGTATATGAAATTTCATAGTATGGTTCTTGAAATGCTGAGCAGACATTTGTAATTCTACAAGGCCTTATCAGCCTGGGCAGACTAATCCTGAACAGTGCAAAATACTACCTGTGCATTTCCTTTCTACCTCCACCCCTGGGCTCACAGAATTGCAGGAGGCTTCTACTTCTTGCAAAACATGACACACTTTTCTCAAACTTGAAAGTGGAATGACCAAGTTTATATGAGCCTTAGAAATTCCTCACTACCCTATTAACAAGATATTAATGAATACTTCTGAAATCTAACAGATACTTCCAAACACTGGAAGAGGCTGCCCAGGTATCTTGTGGACTCTCCATCCTTTGAGTTATTTAAGACTCAGCTGAACACAGTTCTGACAACTTGCTCTAGCTGACCTTGCTTTGAGCAAGGAGTTTGGATTAGACAGTGTCCAGAGGTCCCTTCCAGTCTCACCTACACTGTTATGTTGTGAGTGAAAATTCACCCCATGAGCCAGTTGCCCTTTAGGTCTTTGCTGTAAATTGCCACTGGAGCTTCAGTGATGCCACGGCTTTCACTAAACCCCACTCCAGTGTACAACCAGAGTGTTTCATTTTGTAAATGTTCCCAAGGGTTACACAAATAAGTGTGCATGTGCACACTTACACACACACACACAGACACCTGTGTGGTTTTAATTGCAACTTTCCTCCTGTGCTGAGAATGTTCTCTTTGGTAAAGCTCTTCTCTTTCCATCTCAAAAGGCTGTTTTCCTGTTTTTACCTCCTAATGGGGAAACAAAGACATCTGCATTGTCTTGCAGCCAGAGCAAAGTGGGGCAAATTAGTCTGGAATTAAACAGAAAGCACAAATGCACATATCATTCTTGAACTAAATAAAATAGATGGATACAAACTCACAGCAAAGAAAAGCAAAAACTGTGATTAAGACTTTAAACAGAAAAGACGTTATGTTAATGGAAAAAGTTCTTTGAGAAAACCAAGGCTGCGTTCTGGGGTGGTTCTAGTCATTAAGGAAGCCAACCTTTCAGCTCTCTTCATTGGGATAGAAGCTGTCATGCTAAAAGCATTATGAGGAATGGTCATGTAAATGTTACTTCTTTCAAATCTTCTTCCAAGGGATTTCATATTAACTTTCAATTCAATTAAGCAAGTTTTGTAACATGTAATTTTGGCTTTTCTGCACATATAACTACTTTTCTATCAGGATAGAGCCTGCAGGATTTATTCTCTTTCAATCCTCTAAATGTGACATGAAGTATCCCTTATTTTTTAAGAAATACAACATGTTTGGCAGTTCCTTATGCAATGGAAAAATAACTTGTGAAAGAAATAAAACAGATTAGATCCTGATTACAGATCTTGAAAGTATTTTAAAAGTGAAAAGAGAAGTAGGAAAATAAAGGTCAATATAATAGAACCACAAGAGGGGGATCTATTACTATCTCCTTGTAATCAAGATGCCAAGCAATAAAGCAACATCATTTCTGGCACAGAAATTCAATTGAGAACAAAATAATAAAAGAAAAATAAAAGGGAAAAAAAAAAAAAAAGGCTGTTCCAATACCCTTGCCCTGTAGCATGGAAAAACTACAACTTGTGAAAATCTAGTCTCATGCAGCTTAACCTCCACACAAGTGCACTTGTTTCTCTCCTCCAGAGTCTCATATGGGACAATGCTTGAAAGAAAACCAGAACAGAAATAAAATGAAGGTTTACTTCTAACATATCACACCAGTGGGAGAGAAAAGCAAGAGTGCTCAGAGTAGGAGTAGTGCCTCTCTGAAGGACACAAGGGGAGACTGACAGACTGCATCCAAAAACAGTATCAAACGAAGAAGGCTTACCAGTTATTGTAGCACTGAAATGTGGTAGGGAAGGCTGCGCATCCACATGGTGAATTCTATTGCTGGAAGTTTGTGTTTTTCTGCTCATCTGAGCAAAAGTCACTTTGTAGAGTCAGCAATCACACCACCAAGAGCACCCTGTGCATTTTGATGCATGGCAATCCTCTAGATAACACTATTAAAACTTTGTATTTCTGTCACAGACTAACAATGTCAATACTGCACCAAGAGGCAGATGCAGCGGCAGGCACAGTAGGTTATCTTACCCAATGACACTTTCTCAGATAGATTACCTCAGTTATCATATTAACCATCTGCCTTCTGCTCTCAACTGACCACCAAAATCAATGGCAACTTTGTAAAATCTGATGTTCAGTCTGTACAGGTTTTGGCTGGGATGGATTTAATTTTCTTCCCAGCAGCCTGTGTGGGGCTGTGTTTTGGATTTGTGAGGAATACAGGGTTGGTCACAGCAATGTTTCAGTTATCTCTGAAGGGCACTTGCACCACACCGAGGCCTCTTCTCTTTCTTAGACCTGCCAGCAAGTAGGTTGGGGGTGCACATGTTTGGGGGAACACAGCAGGACAGCTGACCCCAAATGACCAAAGGGACATCCCACACCACACGATGTCAAGCTCAGCAATAGAACTGGGGCTGGGGGTGGTTGTTGTTGCTCAGAAACTGGCTGGGCATCGGTTACTTGGTGGTGAGTGTTTTGTTTAGGTTTTTCCTTTATTGTTTTCTTTTTCTTCCTTTTTCTTTTAATTATTAAACAGTTTTTATCTCCCCATGAGTTCTTGCACTTTTACCCTTCCAGTTCTCATTGGATGAGAGTGAGCAAGTGGCTGTGTGGGGCTTAGCTGCCTATCCTCTGCTTAGACCACAACACAGTCATTCAATAAATACTACTTCCATGAACAATTAATAGTTATTTGCTATTCCAAAGTGTAAGGAGATATTCTGAATAATAAACACTGTATGAGCAAGCTCATCATGCAAACATTTCGCATAGTCAAAGCTTTCCATGCAGTGTACGAGCTGAGGTCACGGGAGAGTGAGTTGGGACGTACATTTCAACCAAAGACTGTCAAGCCAGCTTTAGATATTTCTACACAAAACAGATCTCTCCGTGATTCCAGTCAGATCCTGTTCTGTTTTTCCTTCTACACCCATACCATACCCTGTCAAAAAGTGCACAAACATTTAGCAACACATAAAATAGTCAAGATTCAAAGGTCCCTGTTTCAAGCAGAACTATTCCTTAAACATATTCCACCATTGCAGAGGAGGAACACTTCCTTTCAGGATTTTCCACCCAACTCAGCCATGCTCTTTTTAAAGGCTTATAATTTACTGACTAAGGACACATGTAAAACAAATGCTGTCCCCATTGCAAGGGGAATTAGAAGTTTATTGTAGCCTCTAATCAGTCGTTCCAAAACCTTGAATCTGAGCACAAACCTGCAGTATAAATAGAAGGTTAGACTAGGACTCACGTGCTCAGCATTCTAATTCCTGGCTGTGCACCTGGCAAATCCCTTTACTGTTCTGTGCTTCAGTGTCTCCACCTGTAAAATGTGAATAATACTGCTGATTTCCTTTGAAAAGAATTTGAGATCTACTATGGAAAAGTCTTATAAAAGAGTATGGTACTGCTAATCTTACACTTGATTTTGTATACAGAAACCTTTACTAAATCTGTTAATTGAGTCAGATTAGTGAGACGGTTTCTTTTTTCTTTCTACTATTGACTAATATATATCTCTTCTACACTGTAACAGAAAAGGTGATTGAACTGGGCAAATGTGGATTGTTAGTTGGGTCTCTCCTGCAAGTGGAATAAGTTAATTGGCTGAAGCAGGAAAAAGAGTTCTCTTTCCACAGCTGAGCACAAAGACAAATTCGTATGATACTAAAACAATCAACCAAGAGAAAATATACTTGTCTGGGTTTTTACTCCTTAATCTGCATATCAGGAAAAGATTAATTTCCTACATCCAGACCTCTCTAAGAAATGAAAGACATCTGTATGTTGTCTACTGGTTCAGAGACTACCATGACGGTTCATCCAAGCAAGCAGTGCTAAATATATCCCTGGATCTGAGGAATACAAAAACATGTCCAACTGAAAGTACATATCACGTGTCTCCTGGACAGTTTACTTCTTTTAGGTGTTCAATTTTTGAGTTCCCAAAACCTCCTGGAAAAGATTCCCTGTAAACTTCATCCTTGCAAGATAGTGAGAGCTTTCACTTGGAAAGATTCTGGCAAAATCTCTCTTTGAGAAAAAAGAGTCTGAAGAACATTAGTTCACTTGCAGTATCAGTATAAAATAATTTAGAAAACAGGCTGGCTTGGAAGATTTAAAAAAACCAAACAAAACAACAACATAATAATACCAGCCTTTGTTGTTCTCTGAATCTCAACAAAGATCAAAACAGCACATTTTTGCAATACAAAATGTACAGCTACTTTCTGTTTTTCCTTTTAAGAAAGCAAGAAAGGACCATGCTTTGCAAAGTTCTTAAAGCTATGAGGAAAGGTAGTACTCTTCCTATTAACACTTAACTTGTTACTTCTGAAGCCTCCACCAAAGAGGTTTTGGAACACAAACCTTCAGGCAAATCAACTCTTTTCATTTTAATATAGATCAGAGACAATGTCTTGAATCAGCACTGAAATCCCTTTGTTTCAGATAATCATCTCTCTCACTGCAAATTCCAAAGAACAAGATAGAAGGTCATTATGCCACACCAGAGAGCTTGTGAAAAATACAAGACCCACCAGAATATATTAAAAACATATCAACACGAGCAATTTTATAAGAGGGCAACAAGTAATTTCCATGTTAGTCTTGATAATGCAATTGCAATTGATAACCTACATGCATTTCTCAGGAAAAATACAGAAGATGTGCAGAAGGGTGAATTTGAGCTATTAAAACATCTGCTTGTGAACAATCTGTTTGACTGAAACTCTTAGTGAATCTGCCTAAAATGCAAACCAGGCAAAAATGTTACTTATACAATACCAGACCACAGATTGAGGGAGACACACCAGGGAAATCTGGTACAGGGAAGAGCATGCCCTTAATTGATCAGAACATATGGAGCGACCATGCAGAGATAAGACTGTATTTCAACTAAGTAATAAGAGCAGATCATTGTTTGTTTCTGCTTCAGTGCTCTCTCCAAACTCCATCCTTGGTGCCTGGCATATGTTCTACTGTAAAATAACAGATAGGGGAGACAGAATTCCAAGAAATTAAGCTTTGTGCTCCAGACATTGTCCACCAGAACTCCTACTGAAGTGTGACAACAGGCCTAAAATACTTACACCTCAGATATAACCTGAGAGTCATAACCCATCAAACATATACTTTACATTGATTTAAATGAATGTTACTGTAAAAACATCTACAAATTCACTTGGGCTAGCAAAGAATGATGAAAAACAAACTTCTTCAAGGATTAAACTCACACCTGTTCACTCTGACATTATGTAGTGTGTGAAAACACCTCAGGAGAATCAAACTCATTGAAACACTTCAAAAAGAGATACAACTGACATTTTACCTATTTATTCCTGAATAAACTGAAACGAAATTACTTTACAAGACTTTTCTCAATATGAAAAAGATGTCCCATTTGCCTAGAGAAATTAAAATATTTCTTCAATCACCAGGTTTCATTCCCCCTAGTGATTGGTACTAAGCTGGTCATTAACAGCAACTAGGTAAAGTCTGACAATTCTTTTAATTTTTGCAGATTCTAAAGTCCATGCAAGACATCTAAGCATTACTAAAGACACAGTGTACACAACAGTAGAAAGCAAAGGGCCATATGTTGTGGGCTTTCCAGCTGTAGTTTTGACAGATAATGTTAAGTTCAAGATTGCTTGTAAGAGTTACAACAAACATTTGAAATTTTAAACATTTAAACGTTTCCACCACTGCCATTGCATCTCCAGAGATGTGAACTGTGTCCTATACTAACTACCACTTTAATCCTTAAACAACCATGTTTTCTTAACACCTCAGGAGCATGTATTTTTCAAAGCACCATATAACTGCAAATAGCAAAAAAAAACATATTAAAGGTATTCCTTTAGCCTTTATTTTTGCCTAAATTTATGTGATGTTTGGAGATACAGCGTCATCCAAATGCCTGGAGGAAACAGCATCATTCCATTTCAAAGAACCACCTCCTACAACACATTGGCCAACTTAAGCCCATTACTTGCAACGTCTCTCAAACGGGGGTTTGTGTTTAGCACATTAGCTCAGGGCAGAGATCAGACCTGCAGTCCTCTCATGTAGACACCCAGGAAATCACGCACAAACGACAACCCAAAAAGGGTAACACTTTAAAGGTGTTTTCCCTGCGCGCTTTCATTTAGACAGAATACTCTCACCTCTGTTTCATCCCATTTCAGATCTACGACCCTCTGCCCCGCTCTGGGCTGCCACACAGGCAGTGTCACAGTTGCTCTGGAGCGTGGGAGGACAACGTCAGGCTCCAGGGTGGACGAGGCTGGGCTGCTGTGCCGCGCTGCTGTTGGCTCAGTCCGCTCCGACGCTGGAAGGCTGTGAAGTGAGTGCTCACAGTTTGTTCCCTCGTAGCCCTCACTGCAGAGACAGAGGTAGCCATCACCGCTGGTGCTGCAGTTACCATGGTGACACGGGTTGCTGGCACAAGGATCTGAAACAAACTGGGAAAAACATATCATATAGGTCAATTACTGATTATAAAGGATTTATTTCTGAATTTTAAGAATACCATAAAATGGGATTCTTTCCCACTACTGTACTGATCTTCTAAACATATTTATGGACCAAGCTCATCTTTGATGTATCTTCAAGGAGATAAATTCAAAGGATTAAAGAAGAATATAAATTAATCTATATTAACTACTTTCCTCAGACCATTTATGCTAATTCACTGTTGCCACATTCAAGCAAAGAAATAAGCATGAAACAGGAACATGGCAACGGTTCCTTATCAGGAATTTTCAAAAACAATCTTAAAAGAGTAACCTTTACGGGGAAAACAACGGACATCTGGAAATTTAAGGGAGTAACAGAAATAGGAACGGGACACAGCTTCCAATGTAAAACAGCCAGGCCTCTTCCTTTTGTGGACAGCAGTTTCAGAATCCTACCAATTTTGGGGGCTGGGAACTTTTGAACAGGAGTTAGAAAGTAGAGACAAAAATGTGCCTGTTCTTAAAAAAAGCATTTGTAATAGCACAGGGCAAGACTGAGATCAGTGAGGTAGGAAAAATCCTGTCCCAGGCTTGCATGCCTTTAATTTCTAGCTTAAATTTACCTACAGCTAGTTTGCACTCAGTTTTTTATGTCATCATTGACTTTCAGGTTAAGTACCTTCCCTCTTCTATTCTGATTTTTGCATCCATAATGTATTTATAGAATACATGTACAAACTCCTCTCAAGTTTCATATCCTAGAAAAATAAGCCAAGCTTGCACAGTCTCCTCTGTGAGGACAAGCCCTCCCCTCCAGACACGTGCTCAATTTTGCACCTGGGACTCCAAAGTTTAGCACTGCCTTTTGCAAACGCATCAATACTTGTGTTTGTCCTGGGAACAGTTTCCTTGCTAATACTTCAGAAATGTTGGCCTTGGTGAGAGATAAATCACGCTGCTGGCTCACCATCATTGCTTGGAGCAAGACAGTCAGGCAGTTCCCTTGACTTGTCTTCACATCAAAGGGATAGCCCATCCCTAGAGTCAGGCATTTCCTCAGTCTTTAAATGCAAATTTCACCCAAATGCTCTGGTCCCAAAGGTTACCCAATATTCCAGTCCTTCCCTGAATAAGCAATGCTTCTTTTTATATTTCTCAGTAAAGAACCACAGTTATTTATTATTAAACATTTAACTATCACAAGAATTACACAAACCCTATATATCATTAATGTCTTAAAAAACAAATATTGGGTTGGTCTACACCAGGAATTTTACCTTTCCATCAGTCCAAAGGTCTGGTGTCAGGGACACCAAATCCTAATATTACACTTTCTGATATAAAACAGTACTATTATTGACCTCAGCTGGAATTCTTTCTTTGGCTGGAATTTTTGTATAGCCCAGACTCTGTAACGTGTTTGGACAGAAAACAAAGAAAACATTATGATGAAAGTCAGTTTTGGAGTCAGTTAATGATGAATGTCAAACTTCGTACTGACTGATGGAGAAGAGTCAGAGGCAATGGAAGACACACCAAAATATAAGGTCCACTCATTTATCAGGTGGGTTTGGTTACAGCTCAGAATGTTATTTACTTTGAATGGGGACACATCTCATACATATCAGGTGATACATTAGACATCAGCGTCAAGCTCTGGTTCTCCTTCATCTTTAAAAATCAACTGTATAGCAGTTTTATATATCAATAAATTTGATATATCAAGTAGCAAATAAATATGGATTTTTATGATCAGAAGGGCTTATGTCCTTAAAGTCTCTTTCTCCTGCAGATCAACACAACATATAATGTCTCCAAGAACAATTTCTAGATCTCTTCTCCACGAAATAATATTTCACTTAAGTGA
Organism: Scytalopus superciliaris; assembly: GCA_013400415.1. Lineage (NCBI taxonomy): Eukaryota > Metazoa > Chordata > Aves > Passeriformes > Rhinocryptidae > Scytalopus > Scytalopus superciliaris. The sequence continues at coordinate 1,284,933 of VXBX01009535.1, forward strand.
CAGAAAAGAACAATTTCCAGGAAGGAAGAAAACTACTTCTGTTCTACGGTTTGTCAGTTATATTTTAAGCTTGTTCCACTGCCAAGTACCAAAGATATACACAGAAATTTCGTTTTCCTTTAAGAGTATTGAAGATAAAATGTGTTGACGTGTGAACAAAGCCCAGTTCAAAAATTGTTTGGAACAGTTTTTTCCTATTCTACTTTCTTGGACTAGATCTGAATTTCAAAGACATTGTTGGATAAGCTCTTTACTCACGCTTTCACAATAAATCCCAATTCATATTAACCCATTTTTTATAAATCATTTAATTGTTCTTGTCACATCTAAAATGTTAAGGTTATTATTTGCAAATCTAGTAACAAGAAAGAAAAAATAACATTTTCAAACAATCACAAAGGGCACTTTTTCTTATTAGTGAATACATCCATCCACTTTACAAGCAAAATAATACAAAATGCTGCGTGACACAGGCTATTTGCTGTAAACTCTTTTGAGCTTGTTTGACTGGAAACAGACGTGCTTCATGACAGGCCCTGCTTCGTGCTGCCCCTGCCATGCACTGACAAACACCTTGTGCCTTATGAACCACTTCCAGCCTTGCACACATAGTGGAAGGGAAAACAATACTGTTTAATTTAGATGAAGAAATAATAAATAAATAAATAAATATGAGTGTAATATGTAGAACTTCAACCATGGACTTTCCCAAAACTTAGTTTTATTAAGTACTTCACAGGATTTTATTTCTCTTTTCTTAGTAGTAAATCTAAAGCTCATTTGTCTTTCAATAAGCCCATCAAAACAAATCAATGTCCTTTATGCATAAGTTTTCTGTTAAATTAGCAGATAAAAGGAGATAGGCAAATAAAATTGATTAATTTGTGTTGGTTGTGATGTGTCAGTGGTTCCTCTAGTCCTCACCAAGGAGGCAGTGATGGTTAGCCAAGGGATCTGAGAGACAGCTTGACACAGTGAACAGCATGGCTAAATCAGAATTAAAAGACAGCACAATTTCAAGGCTTAACCTTCAACAAAGTATTGAAGCCCACAACAACAACAACAAAAGACAAGAGGAAGAAGAAAGAAATAACTATCCTTGGTCTCATCAGTAAGAGCTGAACATAAGTATATTGCAAGTACACGACTAAAAGAGCCCTTTCTTTTAGCCATTCCTTGTGAAGTTCATAGTATTTTAAGAGACTGTTGCACAGAGAAAAGGAGAAAGCAACTAACATGTATCCATATAGCCCATGACTTAATACTAACATAGTATGATCGCTACTAAAGAAAAATCCAGATGCAAAATGTCAGTAAGAATGATTAAGAAAGTATATTTAGTATTTAGGTCTCTTGATTTCATCCCCATTTTCCCATTTAATAGTCTCTCTGTTTTCATAATGCATTTGTTGACTAAATAGGCACAGCCAGCCGCATCTGACAAACCCAAGCTAAACAGCATAAAATCTCTTTACACAGCAGCTATTTCATATATCTGGATAGTTGTACTCTTTAGAGTACTTTTCCAATAGAATCCTAAGACAGATGCTTACCAAGGTGCCCTTCATATCATAGTTAATTTTCCAAAGGCAGACTGAATATGGTATAAACAGTGGGCTTGTTTAAGAATCACACTCACAAACATGGATCATTTGCCAGCGAGTCCAGTTGTTTCCTAAGGTTTCAGCTTAAAACACTGCAGGATGGAAATTTGCAAGTTCTTTCTGCCAGTTGTACTTGTGGTGACACCAATTTGTCACTTGAAGCTTACTCAGAATCTCTTCAAAGTGATTCTACTTGTCCTACCTGGAGACAGCCCAGGCAGATCCTTTGGAGAGCTTCAAAAAATAGAATGATAAGTCTAAAGAGAAAAAAATTTTCAACTTACAGGATAAATTGCTGTGGTTTTCAGATATGTAAAGTGATTTCAGCTGGTTGGGATTTAGACAGCTAGTTTTGTCATGTCTTCTGGAGACCTTGTAAGAAATATTAATCAGTAAAAGTAAAACTGATTTTGCACCTCCATTGCTGAAGAAATTCCTCAATACAAAACGAGACAACTGCTCTCCTGGAAGATCCACCACATATCACCAGGATCAGACACACCAATTCCAAGATACGCATGGCGCATTAAAAATTACCAACTTCTGAATACTTTAGAAAGAAAATAATTAAAACATACAGTCTAAGCCATTATCTGCTCTTAATACAGTAAGGAGGGAGAAAAAAAAGGGTTTTTTCCTTACAAGCACATCTGAAATATCATCTATTTTTGCATATGCATCAATTCATGAAAAAGAGATGGAAACAGATTTAAATCTTTCACATAGCAAAGGCAATAAAGATTATCTAGAAATGTAATCTCTTTGAAAAAATGGTTTAATTATGTTCAAACTATTATTTAAATTTATTCTCATTCAATCCTTCACACAGTGAAGCTGTAAATCCCATTCTATCACATATTAAATATTAGTGCAAACTAGGACATTAAAGGCAAGGGAAAAAAGATGAATTGAAATATAAAAAAACCCTCAGAAGTTCCAAAAATCATCTACAGAAAAATCACTGAGATGAGTATATCAAATAAATGCATTTTATTATTCTGAGAAAAAACTGTCTTGTGACTTAGTAGGACTCGAGCAACATATCTGGGTACCATTTCTGGCTCTCCCAGACCCCCCGTGTGACCTGAGAACAGTCAGACTCTATCTCTGCCTCCTTCCCAACTGTAAAATGGAGATTGCACTTCCCTTCTCACACTGCCTGTGTTGTCTGGTTAGAAAGCAATTCTTTTTTCCAGGATGAGAAGCACAGAGACAGATGTAGATAGGAACTCTCAAGCAGCAGTGAAATACAAATAAATATAATCAAGAAATTCAGGTTTCTTTTGAACACTTCTTCGCTCCAGCAAACAGAAGCATTTAGAGAAATATCCAGCAAGCTTTAAACTTAAGAAAAAATCCTAAATTACACCACCTCTTCTAATTAACCCATAAATGACAGAAAAATCATCTTGATAACACATCTTTAGACACTGTATTCTTCCTCAAAATAAGATGGACTTGAAAACAGGTAGGTTGAAGAACACTTTAATTTTCCAACTGTGACCAAACATAAAAGAAATAAAACAAGTGTCTAAGACACTGTGATTGCAGGAGTTAGGAAGAATGAGAGCTTTTTGCCCCGTGAGGGTGTGAAAACCAACCCGTACAGGCACCGTGGTGCACACAGATACCAGCACCTTGAACCGCTGTTACCGAAGAACCGCCCGCAATTTCCTTTGTGTTGGAGCGTAAGGACACCCTTCACAAGTAATTCTTCTACCACATGGGGAGAACTGGTACCAGGTCAGAGTGAAACCCTGCCTGACAGGGTGCAGTTAGCACAGATCAGACACGAGGCAGTCCCTACAGGGATGGGAATGTCACGGTTTGTCCAAAGGAACAAGTGCCGCCGTGGTGCAGCTTCCTACTAAGAGGTGTCCGTAGGCAATGACTTACACCAGCCTGAGCCCTGGGCAGCAGGGACTGGGAAGAACAGGCAGCACAAAGTACCAGGAATCTCTTTATACAGAAGTCCTGGAAGCCACAGCACTCAGGGCTTTCTTTGCCATCCCTCACACCAGTGTAAGCATGAGAAAACATTTATATATTACATAAAACATCAATATGGCAGTTGTGTCCATTTCAATTAAGAGGGACTAACTACAAGCTGTAAGACTAAGACAGGATTGGAATTAATCAAGATTGAGAAGGCTAAGGCCAAGAACTGTGTCATACTGAAAACACAATGTAAGCAACTTCTTTCTAGAAGTAAACATTTATTGTTTTCATTTGGCAATTCAACTCAATGCCCCAACCCATCAAGAAAGCCATCAATAAAACTAATAAAGTGCAACCTTTATCACATCACTCAGAATATGATTCTTTGAAACACCATTAACACTGAGAATTTTGGATCCTTTCCAAGCTGCAATTCTCATTCCATGAGTTTTGAATATTCAGACTAATGAAACTGCCAGTGAATGCAATAAAGGGATATAAAACATTTTTTTTACTTCAGTGAAGCAGCAAAAAAATGCCTAAAGAAATTGTCTGTTTAATTGCGAGCCAAAGCATGGCTGCCCAAACCCATCTGAAAAACCTGCAAATATAACAAGGCAGAATTTGAACAGCATGATAGATTTTAAAAACAGAGCTCCAGCAAATGGCTAATTTACCCTTGTGTAATAAGTTAGCAGACACCAACTGCTTTGCTCTACCTATCCTCAGGCACATTCTTACCTCAAGGCATACTGAAATAACTGCAAAGTAAATTGAGATCCCTTCCCTCTCCCTCTCCGAAAGGAAAATATCTGCTTCACACCAACCACAGAGAACTGCCAGGTGTCAGCATGTACACAATTACTGAGAAGCACCTTACCCTTTTTCTCAGCTTTTCTTATCATACAATTTCTAATCCTTTTCTTTTAATATATATTTGTCTTTTTTCTGTTGTGAAAGGACATTCAAACTGTTTTATATTTGTCTAATATAGTGGATGTAATATTACACTCCAAGCAGACAAGCTAAGACAACATACTGTGTTTTTCAGCAACACCCATGCTTAGCAAAGACACTCTTTAAAAAACAAAACGAAATCAGAATACCCATCCTGAAGACAGGTCAGCTACTTAGGAGAAAGGATCTAAAGAAGTACCAATAGATATGTGAATATCAGCAGTGAGGTTTTTTGCTGCAGCACCATCTCATTTTACTCTCAGTAAGGGTTGGCATCCGACAGTAGGGCCGTGAGATGGAACCCCAGTGGCACTCTCATTACTGGTGGCAAAACTAGGGGGTAATTCTAAAAGCAAAGCACTACATTTGTTACAGTGGCACAATACATTTGTTTGTTTAGATCTTATGCTATTACTTCATTTTTAAAACATCATACAGTGAAAGAATCATCAATAGTGTCTTTATTCTTAATATTGTTTTCCCTTTTTAGAAGTAATTTTTCTTGAGCAACAGTAGGGTGCACAGAATATTTTGATGATAGGACATTAAGATATTTAATGATAGGAGAATTCATAACAGTTTTTATTTCTAGAATGAACTAGTGAAAAGCTTAAATTAATATGATGTTTTAAATTATTCTAGAAGTCATTGACCTAAAAAATTACAAGCAGAATTCTACAAAAGCCACAAGCAAGTGTTCCAACTTACACGCAAAAGACTTCTTTTATTTTATTTTTTTTACAGAAGATTTATTCATTCCAATGAATTTAAGTTTGAAGTTAAGCATACAGGTCACACTCTAATCCAAGGCTAATAATAATATTTCAAAACCTTCAAGTTCTGCCATGAATACTCTGAGTTATGGTGGGATCAGGACTAGACCAAGGAGGAATACAGTCCAAATATTGTTATGAAAAAAAAAAATAATCCCAAACAATCTGCTACCAGAATTTTCAAAACTGAATAAACAAATGAGTTAACCTACTGAAAGTTAGATGACCTTGGATTCCTAAAATTTTAGCTGCTTTAAAGCCAGTAGTGTGCTACAGTCTCTACAGGAATGCCAGGTTTTACATGATCTATGTGTCTGCCCACCCTTTCAAATATTGGCCCCACTGAACAAACCAGATTTATAATTTTCTAGACATTTAAAAAATGATACAATTTTTTACTTTTGTTGTATGAACAAGCAACCACATAGAGGATCAAGCCTAGATAAGTGTTCCAGCTGATTAAAAGTGCACAGCATCAGCTCACACAGGATTACACACAAGACAGAGCACCCTTACAAGTCCAGCAAGAGGAAGAGTAACAGCATTCGCATTTTCTTTGGCATCAACATCAATCAACCTCAAGAGGCAACTTCACCTAAAATAAGACTTCATGAGTTCAAGCGCTAATGGCATTTCTTGATTTACCAGTCCAAGGCTTCAGACATTTTCTAGATGAGATACAGCGAAACAGACACGCAGTTCTTGCAAGAACAAGAGGAGGCCTGAATAATACAGTGAGCTGTGCATAAAACTTGGCAGCTGAACCACCAACACTGCACGAAATCCTGAAGAACTCAGGACATGTGACAACTGGCTACTCTCGCAGCTTTTGGCCCACAGGAGGCAGTGAAAACAGGATAATAAACACGCCCCTAAGGTATCTAGAAGAGAAATAACCAGCAGTCCACTGATGTCACATTTCCAAACCAAGTATGAAAAAAACCAATTAAAATTCAAGGAGTCTGAAAGGAAGTATTTGTTATAATTTCAAGGCACAATGCATCAGAAAGGAGACATTTTGCCAGCCGAGGCATTTAGCCATCAATGAAACAGCAAACACTTACACGCTGGGTCAAACAGATGAGCATTAGATGGGTCTTCCAGCACTTTCAACCAACCAACATTCCAGCCACTGCTACGGAAAACACAGTAAATCACAGCTATGTGATCTGCTGATTTTTCACTTATTTCTCATACTTATATACCATACCAGATCCAAAGTTAAAACATTATCTAGTTGGAGGAATAATGAAAGAAAGATGGGAAAAAAACGGTGGCCACATGAATGCATTCTCCTCTAGGCACTATCTGGTTTGCTGTGTTGGACACTGTTACTCCCCAGGATTGCTACTTTAAAAGCTCTTTCCTTTGTATATTAATATATCCTTGATTTTAATCATTTGGGCTCAGGATTAGAATTCTAAGACCCAGTTACATTTTCATATGGTTATTGGCGGTTACACAAAGACCTAAAGACACTTCATTAATTAATGCACTTAAACACACTGTGCAGGATGGACACCTAAAGAGAATCGATGAAAAGGGATGCCTGTGTGAAGTATTGGCCTTCAGCTTTCTTGTTACAGCAGACAAGGGCTCAGAACCTTCCTTATTGGATTAGGAACCTAACAGTTTTCTGGTCACAGCTGATTTTTAAGACAGTGTTGGAGGCATCTTTATCTCCTAACAAAGCACCTGCCTGCACATGCAGAGCAATGTCCAAAGAGTTTCCAATCAACATCCACTTCCTAATCCCTGAAGAACGCACCATTTTACTGCAAAAAGTAATTGGATTAAATATTTGAACAATGTTGGGCCGGAGATAAAAGCTGAAAATTTCTCTGCTCCTCCTTGCTTAAACACCATCACTCTCAGGCTGGCACTGATCCATTGTCACACTCTCCACCTCTGTGAAAGCACTTTAAACTACAAGGTGGTATCTCATGTTTCATGACAGGCTGAGAGAACTCAGCTCCTTCATGGCAGCTCACACACAGTAACTTGTTGAGGTATGAAAACAGCAGCCTGTGCCTGAACCTTGAGGATAAGCCAACCTTCAAATGCATAAAATAGGTCATTATACTTAGTGCATTATACTTAGTGCTGAGAGGCAGTGCTTCTTTTAGTCTCATCTGAAATAGCAATTTTGCCCAGTCAGTAGAACAACCTTTTTGGGGTAATTATTTTAAAAATAAATTTATCTTGTGGTCCAAAAGACTTCTAAAGTTGGTACTAAAATAAACTGGATTATCGTTTTTCCCATGCCATCCAGTAACAATTGCTCAGGGTTTTATCTTGCTAGCTTATGCCAACACAATTTTTCTAATGTAATTTCTAATGTGATTATTTTCTTTTAATTTCAGCTACTTGATCACTCTCACAACGTCTAGTTATATACACACCCTTTTAATTTATTCAGTGCAGAGGACTGTGCTTTCTGGTAGGACAATTCAAAAAGGAAACTATCTTTACAAAGTCTAGGTCTAGGGAAATAAAAATTTGGAGTGAAGCCAACCTCCCTGGGACACTTGTATGCAATCTCTGGCCTCTTGAAGCAAGTTGCAGGGAGCCTGTCATTACAAGCAGGGGAATTACCTCTCGGGGTGTTTGCTGCTTCTTTACTGTCACATCACAGATATCAAGCAGAAACTTGTTTGTTGTAAGATCTTCTTACTGGTGTCTCCAGGATGTCATATGTACTCATTGTTCAACAGGAAAGACACAGGTAGAAATGGTGAAATGAGACAAGTTTCAGCCCAGCAATGAACTCCTCATGTATCATTCTAAAACCATCCTGTTACCAAATGCACTACAGTATTAATGAACAGTTCCTAAAAGAAATGACAGGATTTGTGTCCCCTCTAGATGAAAGGACTCACATGAAAGGACCCTGTTCCTTTAGGGTATAAATCATTATAGGATTTCTTTTGCTTAAGTCTCTCTTTCAGTTGGTCTAAACACTGGAATGTGCAAAATCAGACACAATGCTTTACAGCCTGTTTTTCTATCACTGTAGAAAGCAGGGGTGTGACCTACATAAGCTCTTCTATGAATTCTGTTTTGAGATAATATATCAAATGACCTTCTATCTGCTATTAAACTACACTGTGTGCACACTGTCAATTTGCTGTCCTGTGTAAACTCTAGAAACAAGTCTTGTTTAAAGAATATCATTCTACAATTTCTCTCACTTATACAAATTTCTGTTTTTATGGTTTATCCTCATAAACTAGTCTGTACGCAGACAAGTTGAAACTTACTGTCACAGGTCATTTCCCATATTATTTACTTCTCCAAATCCATTATTACTCTCTTTGAATAGCTTCAAATCTGCTGTTTTAGCTCAATAATACCAATATTAATTTATGTCTGTTGACCCAGTCCCTTAATGGTTTAATGCTATGAATTAGATTTATCATATACTGAACTCAGAAATGCTTCATGGCACCTAAAAATACTTTATGGTAATAACAAAGCATAAATGATCTGTCTGATTTAAATTTGGTGGTCATTCCCCACAGGAATTGTGAGGGCAAGGATTTCCAGATCTGACCTCAATCATGTTGGGAAGCTTTCTGTGGAATACAAAGGCAATAAACAGCAGCAGAATTGTGGCTGCTGCAGATCACTCCTGCTGCCTTTCATCAATTACAGTCCTATAGGCAGGACTGCATTATTAATAGTGTTCTTTTTTTTTTTTTTTT
>VXBX01009535.1:1293947-1328767 GCA_013400415.1 Scytalopus superciliaris
TTGCAAGTTTCCATTAATTCTTATAAGAAAACATTCATTTTTGGCAAACATCAGGGCTTTTGAAAGGTACTCTCCTATATCAATTTTTGATATAATGGATAGTGAGACACACAAGAGCATCTGAGAGCACTCCAGAGGTAAGGAGAAGTGTTTATTGATAATATTTACCTCCAGATTATCATGCTTGCAGGGGCAAAGCACTTAGGTCCTTTTGAAACAGATACAAGATTTCAAGGGAGCATTTGCTGCTACTATTCAAGAATGCCAGGCTGTTTCTGGGGTCATCACCCAGCACACTGCTCCGCGTCACAGGCACCGGTGAGCCACTCGTACACTGACGCTCACGGTGCTCAGCTCCGACACCAGTGTTAGTCACAATATTAAAAATGCTACTTGTCCTGTGCTAACTGTGTTGAAAGATGGTGGCTCAGGAAACATTTGAAGAGGCAGCCAAACACTGAGACTACAAACAGCAGAACAGTACAGTACATTTTGCACAATTGTGTATCTCTGGGGGCCATCCAACATGACATAAAATCCAATTTGTACATTCACATATTTACACCACGGGATGAGTAGCTCCTTTTGACAAATGTCAATTTTTTTTATGTTGAAAATTACACATACACATCTTGCATTAGAATTTTGTCCTTGACCTTCAGCAACTGCATTCATACTAAACCAAACTTTTTTTAAAAAGGCAGGAAAAATATGGGGGGGAAAAAAAGTAAAAATTTTAAACCACTGCTACGAGCATGCCTTGCAGGAAGCCTGTGGTGATGGACAAAACAATGGCTCATTAAATCCCTGCTGTGCCATATCCTACGTATCTTATTCTGTCAGGCTACGTGATATTTTAAGACAATACACAACTGCCATTCCCTCTGAGGAGAGAAAGTGCAAAGGAGTAGATTCTTAATGCTGTATTTGCAAAATGGTAAAACACAACACAACCTCACTGCAGTATTAACTTTGTCATTAGTCATTGTTCTCTCACTGTTCGTTGGTTCAAAAATTGTTTTAATTAAGGAATTAAAAGGATAACCAAAATATGGAGAGCAAAAAGAAAAGTCAAGAAAATTATTTTCATTTGTCTTGCTTCTGGTTTGCTTCTTTCTACACAGGAGACTTTTCAGGGTTATAACACTCCTTCAAGATTCCACTGAAAGTCAAAAGAACTCAAAAACCATGATGTGATTAGCTATTAATCCTGGCAAAGCTTTTCCCTTTAATTTATGTACTTTTTGCATTATGGAAATTATTCTTTAATTAAAGACTGAATTAATTTTTTTTTCTGGGTGTTTTTTAAAAATCTAAATAAAAAGTTCTTTTGTCAAGTAATTTCTTCTTTAACATAGAAGGGCGAAAACTCTGAAACAGGTTAGGAAATAAATGCCGGCAGAGAGAGTCTAGAGCAAGAACAAAAGGAGCTAAGAGAAGTTGACCAGGACAGACATAAACATATTTTGACAGTACAGGAGAAAGAAGCATTAATTAATCAAAACATCTAGTTAAAGGATCAATCTGATTTTCTCAAAGTTTTTAAGGGATCAGTATTCTTTACTCATTTGCAACAAGACAGTGAGTTGCAGGTGAAATAGAGGAACAAAGATGTGCTACAGCTTTTAACCCCCCTCAAAACCAGATTGGTATTGCAGGGACAGAACACAAGTATTTTACACAAGAATACGCAAACATTTAAAAAATAAGTCAGCTATACTTGCTAGACTTGGTGCTGTATCTTTAACCTAAAATCTTCCACCTCAATGAGTTTCTGAAACATTCAGCTGTAAAACACTTGAAATACTAAAGCACTACTTTCTGAAATGATAATCTAAAGAAACAAAGAGGAAAAAAAGTTGAAATTCTAAAATGTTAAAGTTGAAAATGGTATTTACACATGTATATAATTACTTTCATTTACCACGTAAATATGCAGGAGGAATATAAAAATCTATATATTGCAGAGCACACAGTAGAAAGAATTTTTAGAACTACTGAGACCTACATTTTGGAACAGAAACAATCAGACAATGATAGTCTAGCCCTGTTTCTCTCCTGTTATGGAAAAATCAGGCTGTTGCTCATTTTCCAAAAAACTTTCTTAAGAAATTCTTCATCATACCACTACTGCTTCTTAATCAAATTTGCTGTAAGTTCTCTGTAAATGCTGAAATATAATATAATATAATTGGAGCACCATCATGGGAAATCTACTCCAATTACACCCTTAAAGACTGCAGATTTCCACATCCTCCTATTTTTATCTTTTTTTTATCCAGCTGATGATCAAACTTATCTTGGAACCAAGCCTCCAATGAGCAATGGACATTTATGTATATTTGCATCCTTCAGTAAAGACGTATCAGTTGCCAAGTCAATTTAAGATTCGGAATTAGAGATTCAGTAAATATCCTTGGAAATCCTGTTACCCTGCCTGACAGGTATCAGAAATTAATCTGTCAACAACTCTGATACGTTCCACACAGTTCTGATGGATATTCACAAACATGCCAAACTTCCCAGCGAAGCCTGGGTTTCTAGAGCATTCGGTTTCCTGGGGCCAGTTTTACTATTGTCTCTCTGGGGTCAAATCCTGAAGCACACATTCACAGGCACCCTCAACAGCTCTTTAATGTCCTGTTTGGAGATCCACCACCCAAATATCCATGCACTTGTTTCAGGGAAAGCTGTCTCATAGCGGGTCCCTTCCAGCTCAGAATATTCTGTGCTATATCCTCAAAGGTGAGTTCATTGTGGACTTGCTTAGCTCATGGTTTACCTCTGGCAGTGAAGTCACTTAACACTCAGACACTGAGATTTCATACATGCACCTGCTTTACTTGGGGAAAATGAAACGTGCAGTTGGTGGAAAACCACAAATATGTGAACAAAATCCCTTTTCCATTGTGCAGGCTACACTAGGATACTCAGGTTACAATGCAGTCCAAAAGCTTTCTTACTATATTTAGGCCTGTAACATCCACCCTACCCTCCAAAAATTTCTGGAAAAAAACCTCACCCCTCCTTTACAACCTCAGAATCTGCTCTACTAGTTTACCGAATCCATAAAATTTTCCCTCCCTGCTCAAATGATCTGCTGCTTAATTACAACCTCAATTGGAAGGATCAATATCTCTTGGCAGTAAAAAACTCATTATCCTAAAGTTCCTGCATTTGATTCAGACAAACCCCAGCCAATTTTTGATAATCATTAATCACATGCACCCTCTATCAATACCTCCTTGAGTTCCAGGACCAAATACACATTTAAATGGAAAGAGACAGAAGCAAAATACCTTTTATGGTCTCAAAAGACAAACAGATACACACTAAATCTTCATGGTCTTAGTCCCTGAAAGAAATAAGTCTCAATTTGTGCGATGGCACTGAAATTACGTTTGAAGCCTAAAAAATGGAGAGATACAGTGCATAAAAAGTCACTCGTACTCTTATGGTCTCCCCTTGCCAAATCACTGATTTTCTGTGACAGCAACAACAAAAAAGAGTAAATGAAATATTAAATTCCCAAGTAAATCAGATAATCAGATAAAACTTTTACTCATTGTGGTCACTGCTTTCAGCAAGACTGAATTCTGCTTCACTATCTGCTTTTGCCATATCAAGGGGAACAAAGGGACAGACCACTAGAAAGCCTAACAATGCAGGCAGTAAAATGGACTGTTTCAATGACAGTATCAACAATCTGCACAAATAATTAGCCAGAACACATGTATTTAAAACACAGGTATACACAAACTTAATTATACTCAAAGCTGGCCTTTCTCCAGTGGCTTCACTTCTATTTATTTTAAGTTCAAAAAACAGCTAGCCAGGAATGAACTACTGCCCATGACAATTTTACTGGAATTTAATGACTTCCAGGTACATTCAGGTTAACTGCCAGTGCAGTTCTGGCAGCCACACTGGCCCTCAGCAGATTCAGAGGGAAAAGAGAATCCTGCAAGCCAGAGAATTTTAATGGATCTTCCTGGTCTTGTAGATCAGTATTGAATTTGGAAACAGTAAGAGACTGAAAGGTAAGATAAAAGCAGGTGGCTCGTGAACAAGCTTTGTCACATTGCTTTGCCAATATATTTCCAGCTTGATTTGTCACACTTCTGTTACTTTCCCATTACCCATTACTTGAACAGACTGCATGCTTGATGGAGATGTTCAGGAATAATTTCTTGCACACGAAAATGTCAACTAAGAACAAAATAATGAGCAATTTCATTTTACCTTATGACCTCGAATAGGATTTGAATCTTGATAAAAAGGAGAGGAACAACCTTTAGACTGCCTGAATTATGACCTCCTTGGGTTGTGATTTTAAGTCTTAAGTGCAACACAGTCGATGTTATCTATGTCTGAAATGCAACTAAAAAAATTTGGGTATATTCACTGAACAACTAATCATAGAAAGCTCCTCCCTCACAAGCCAGTAGAATGACAGCAAGAAATGCCTGTAACCCCTTGCTGTGGTAACTAGCACATAAAAAATAAAACCATTTTCTACTACAAACATGTACAGAGATCTGCCAGGTAAATATTTGGAAACTTCAAGGCTGGTATTACAAGCAGATTGAAGCATGGCACTATCCCATCCTAAATTTCTTTAGGGTACGTTCCTTCTGCCCACACTTTGACTGCAAAGACAGAAAAATAAAAGCAAAGCAAAGCAATGCTGTTTTTAGATGACAAACCATCTGGTAAAATGCCTACAATAATTACTCTGTTTCCTTTGGAATAACTTTCCATATGTTGGTAACTAGCCGTATTTTCTTGTCCCACAACACAATCAGCTTGGAACCAAAAATGCACTCTAGAATGCTGAAATTAGACTTATATTCACAATTTAGGATATACCCTACTGCAACTGTACTTGTGTTTTTATTTAAAGAAAATTATGCCTGCTGATTTAGTATGGCTCTTCCTCACCAACCATTACTAGATCTCAAATTGCAATGGTCTTGCAAAACAAAGCACAATCAGAGTGGGGTTGGATTCATTCTTCTTCCTCNCTCTGCTTATTATAGAGCTATTTCCAAAAATAAATTTATCTTTTCACCTCCATCCCAGTAGACACATTCTGTATCCTCATCAGTCTTCCTATGGCCAAGATTTACTACTCCAGATCAGCAAATGCAGTACACTGAACATTTCTTAAACTAATTTTATAAATCCCTGTTCTGCTCCCAAACAATACTTCAACCTTTTCTTCTTTTAATTTTTATTTCTCATAAAGAGCTCTCACCAAAAAATGCGTATTACTCCATATTACACCCAATTACACCCCACAAACTATTTATCTTTTGAATGGTTCTCTTAGATACAATTAGTAGCTTGGCTGCGATTTCCAACTATATCAAACTCATCTAGAAAAATGTGTTAGTTTTATTTACAAAGCCCATTCAACTAGTATCAAATACTGTTATATCAAAGGAAAGCTGAACTCAAGTTGCTAGTTAAAAACCATAAAAAACAATCAAGCCCTGAGACATAGTAAGCTACTAATTGACAACGGAAGCGCTAAGATACTTAATGATGTGACAAGCCAGCAGAGTTTATGTTCTTTAAGAAATATTGACACCCTCCAATTCAGCAATGCATGACACCTCCACTGTTAACATGCAAGCACATGCACAAGTAGATGACAGAAATTCTCTTGATTTAGCATCAAGCCTTTTTCCATAATTTGTCACAATATGACAAGTTCCACTCTACAGCAGCTGGCAGGACAGAAATGACCTAACAATGAAAACACCCCTGAGGCTGGAGAAAGAAATCCTAGTAAATACATCTCACATGCTTTAAATGTAGCACCAGTCTCCCAAAATTGATATGAAAAAATCAACACACCTGGTAAATCACAGAAATTTAAAATTCATCAGTTTGCACGCTACTTAATAGCGTAGATTCTCTGATCTCTGCAGTGAAAAAAACAAACCAAACAGGACATCATCCTTAATTTTTCTCACAATCAATATTTACCCCCAGGCCAAAAGCCAAACACCAGATTGCGTGCATGGGCATCATGAAATTGCATTAGGGATTACCAGTTAGGAGTAAATAAACTGAAAGACAACAATTAAGGTTGTTTTTAACAAACATTTGAAAGGAAAAGCAAAATCTGAAAGCTAAATGGTTAAAATAAAAATTACTTGTATAAATACTAAATGTATGAACAGCCTAGTTAGAATCAAAAAGGCTGACCTTTCTACCAAATAAAAGGCTCCATAGATCACTTTGTTTGCTGTTTAGTACTGTCACCTGCCTTAAAAATTGGAAGCATTTTCAAAAATGCATCAGAAATTTTCCTTGTTTGTTATTTTGTATAGCAATGTATTTCAGAGTCTCCATTCTGACAGAAGTGCTCTTCTGATGATTTCCAAAATAATAACACAGTAGACAGCAAGGTGAGGGGGATTGTAAGGAAAGGAGAAAGATACATTAGAGAAAAATAGTGTCTGTAAGATCCATGGTGCAATAGCCACTCTTTTATATACTATAAAATAAAAGAACTTCTCTTTATATACATGGCATTCAAAAAAGATCCCTTCAGCCTCAGACTGATAGAAATAGGCCACATTTCTGTGATTTAGTGTCAGTCCACCCTACAAAGGCTCTCATAGACTTACAGTGGAAATCTGCTTAACTGGTTTAGAAATGTGGCTTTATCCTTCTGCAAGAAAGGGGACAAAAAAGAATAGTGAATCACCCAAATGTCAGATACGGTCTCACTACTAGTCCAGGGGCAAGAGTGGGTGAGACTCATCTTCAGGATGAGACATTTCTGTCTTACAGTTGCCCTTTTACTGCTTCAGCTCCGTTCACTGCTCCCTTTCTCACCTCACTGCATTCACCCTCCCTTCCACCTCGATCAAACAGGAGAACGTCACATTTCACTGCTTGTTCAACTAAGCAGGAATTTACTCTTATACCAGTGGAATGTGTTACTGTGTGTCTGGGTAATTGGGGAACGTGGCACTCCAAAGCAAAGGCTCCTGTATGTCATTCTGGAGTTCAAAAATCTTCATTTCAGACCAATTTCACCGCAACCCACAACTTTGGTCCTGTTGCAGCCAAAGACAAAAACTCCCCACTTTATCCTCCTCCACCACTCCAAGGTAAATTCTTACAGTATGTCTTTGGGCACCTTTCTGTGCACTTCCCAGAACTCCACTATTACACACTCATAAATTTTGACTGTGTATAACAACATTTAGGCACAATTTTAGTTTGGTCCTTGAAATGTAAATCTTAACATTTATCCATTTTCCTTTAAAGAAAATGCAGCCTAGGTTTTCTAAGCATTACTTGGAGGTAAAGTGGTGGAACAGTAGCAAATCCCACACTGGTTAAGAGAATTTTAAGCAAAAAGTAAAAAAAAAAGTTAATTTTTTTTTCTGTCTCTTCCCAAAAAGTATTCCCGTTTAAAATACTTTCAAGCTTTCTTTTTTTTTTTATTCAGAGTCCCTGTATCTTTCAAGACACAGAAAATTATATATTTTTTAAATATTTACTTCCTTATAAATAGAAGTAGATTTACATTTTGTTCCACTTACTGTGAAGATACAGTAACTTTTTGAGAAGGATAATCCAGAAGTCATACATAGCTTTGGAGATTACCACATATTCTTAAATTACAGGTATAAATAAAGCAAAGCAAAGATTTTAGTGGGCACCTGCATCCAATATTTACATCCAAAACTTGGTATTTATCTGCATACACCCCCTTCCTTTCCTTTGTTGAAATCCTGTACATTTTTCAGATCAGTTTCTTTTCACTGAATGAAGACAAACATTTGGCTGTGAGTTTTATCAACATAAGCACACACTTACCAGAATTCCCCTCACTGCTGGTGTATTAACTGGTTATAATTACATCAGAATAAGTTTCTGGACTATATTCAAAATCTCTTTTTGTGTTCATATAATGCTAAATCATAGTTTAATCCAAGCCTGACTTGGCCTTTTAGTGTTACCATCAATACTTTAGTAATGATCTGCTGAATTTGATCTGGATCCTCTGCTAAGTGGATCATCATAATTTTGGAATTTCTCAAAGGTCAAAGAAAACTCTACAAATTAATGATACTAATCCACCTGCTAGCCAAAATCCATCGGTTGTACAGAGATTTTTCATACATGCAGGATATCCTTTGCTGTTAAATACTGCATCTCCACACTGACAAGAAGACGCTTAAAACGAGTGTGTGGTCTTCTGGATAGTGATTATCCCTGCAAAAATGTTAAATATTCACTAACGTTTGTTTTACCTGGATTCTATGAAAAAACCTGGCATGCACAGTGAACCTGTGCATTTTAAAGTGCTTTGAGCCCCACAAAATGTCTTTCATCCAGAAAGGAAAGGCCATAAAGTATTATGTCTTACATGATAATTGAGGCTTCGCTAATCAAACTTCTGGATTAAAAGTTTTACCCAATTAGCTCCCTGTTAAAAGATATGGTTACTAAATTTTCACATTTTCTTTCCAATTGCTTCCTCTTATCTGATTTCTGTTCTTGGGTCCTTGTGGTGACCTATATAAAATGACAAAGTCTCATTATCAGAATTCTGCAGCACCCAGAACTGGCTGTAATTGACGAACTGAAGCCACACTGTAGCAAGGGCCTGTAGATTTTAAGTCAAGCAGGAAGGTGTTCCTTTGAAATAAGACAAAAATGGGCTGTCCTCACTAGGGCTTTGAAAGCAGGGGTTGGTAAAAATGGCAAGTTCTATTATATAAAAATAAAGAGGATTTAGAAAAAAAAAAAAATCTCAACTTGATACTTTTATGCCCCTAACCTCTTTCTGCCCATACAAACGTGGAAAAATCACTTAAAAGTTCAGGCAGTCATGCAGGAGCACCATTCCTCACAGATTTCATGTGCTTACAAAGGAGGAACAAACAAACAAAAATAATAATAAAAAAAAAACCCTGCTGTTGACATTATTTGTGAGTACACAAGGGGATACTTCATACACCAAACAAAAACAAATGAGTAAGTCTAATCATGGAAAATCCACAGAATGCCTAGAACTCTAGAAAGGACATAACAGATACCATCCAACAAAATAGCTAGATGGCCACATCACATATCCTCTGACAAGATGTTATATTCTAGCGGGCCAGCACTGAGCAGCAGAACAAACAAAGCCCAACCCAAAACAAACTCAGTCTGAGAGCACATAAAACTACTGTGAGCATTACCCTCATCTATAAACTGAAAGCAGGGTGGGAAGACAACAGTTCAACCATCTTCCCTCATTCTCTTGAAATCTGGAGGACCCTCGAGACCTGCACTGTGCAGGAACTACTTTCTTGGATGCATCAAACATGCTGATCTTCAAGTGTTTATGATGCCACAACCACCCAGTCTTGCTGCCTACATTTTATCTCCTTCGTGACAGGACTTTAACATGAGAAGTTCTATCACAGGCCACCCCAAAGATGACTTTCTCCTTGTGTAATTCAGTGAAGGAAACTTAGGAACTGCTGATGAAACCCCTCCAAACTAAGCTCACCTGTGGTAAGGAGAAAAGAATCAATACTTGTCTTCCTGATCTTACTTAATTTTTTAACTCTAGTTTTAAGAAATTTTTACAATATCTCTTAGAATTCACTTTTGCAGTTTCAGATTTTACTCTGAACTCCCAGCAGTGGCCTTTCTAATTGACCTCCAGGTCTTTGACAGCAACAATTTGTCAGAATTTCTCAGATTATCTCCAATATTTTAAGTGTCTATAAATATGAGCCTTCTTACTTGTGCACCAATATAAGTTAAGCACACCTGACAATAACCTCTCCAATTACATGCATTTCCATTCAGAAGCCATCACAAACTTCACCCATGTCAAAACACTTTGGATTATCAGTAAGGGAAGTAAAATAGCAGGATCTTTGTTATCTAACATTGCCTTAGATAGAAGCCTCAGCCCTGTCCATAATCTATGCTTAAGGGTCATAACTGGGGTTAAAAGAAAAAAAAATTACTTGAAGGATATTTTAATGTGTTCACTGTTTCAGAACAAAACAGAACTGACAGGAACAACCTAAAACCATCAAATTTCAGCCAAAACAGGCACAACATGCATTTTGCTTCATAGCCTTATACCCTGCAATACAAATGTCATCTACACGTGTGCTGAAAAACCATTGAAAGCCAAGCTTTTGGGCCTCAAAAAATACCAAATCAGATTAACTTTCAGCTTTACTTTCTATTTTCCCACTTAAAAGCTGTTTTGCTTAGTAAGCGGGCCTACAAAAAACATAATTCAGTTTAAATTGTGTATGTCATGTGAAAGCAAGGGTTTCATAACATCTTCTATAGTTATTTAAATTTTTTAAGAAAAAGATCATACACAAATTGTTCTAGATACAGCTATTTCTCATTACTAACAGGTATAAAACACTAGTCCAGAAAAATGGCCTTTCAAAAACTTCATTTTAATAAAGCAATGTAATTTTTGCTCTCTGTGACCAAGTGATTTTTCCCCAATAATGTTTTTAGAAGTATGAAATCTCTCAAAAAATGTGGACTGCAACAACTCAGAAGTTCCTGAGTAAGAAAAGGAGACTTTAAAAAGACAGTGGTATTTCTGCATCTGACACTGAAATCTGTAATTACCATAAATATTTTTAAAAACCCTTCTAGAATCCACTTTGCCAGCATCTTAGACCGTAGCAATTAATCTCAGCTAACTCATTAACTTGATCCAGAAATCTGTTTGTTCCTTACTTTTGCTGCAGTCACAAAGCACCCTTCAAAACCCTAGTAAGTGTTTAAGAAAAAATAAAAATAAAATAGAAAACACGTGGGGAAAAAAGTCTTTCCTGGTTCCTTCAAAGAAGTGTACCCATACACTTATGAAAACAATTACAGGACATGGTACATTTACTTTATAAACAAGTGTAGTGACCACTGTAACCTTCCTGCACCTGTATATGCAATTCTCAGAAATTCACCCCTTCAGAAAGAAAGATACTTACCAGTGTATCTGTGTGCCAATGGCTCCAAAAACATCTGCAGACATACAAGGGTAATACTTCAGTGTAATGCAGAAAGAACCTTTGCAGGACTGGAACATTGCAGGACCTTATTTTATTTTTAATTAAAAATGTGCATTCCTTTTCAGTAGGTGCTACAATTCCACTGATTCCAGCAGCAAATACATTCCTGACTACCTTTCCTGACAAGGCTGTAGCATCCTTAGAAGACACTCAATCGTATGTTTGTATTTTCGGGATCTAAACTACTTATTTCCATGTTGCCTTATAATAATATATTGAGCACAGCCCTGTCTCATACTATAAACAGGAACAACTTATTATAAATATATATACAAAACGAACATTCCTAAAACTTAACGAGCAACGCTGCAATCTGCACGCTGCAGTTCATCAGGTCCCATGTGAAAAGCAGACGACACAACAGCTCAAAATTAAAACCAGTGGCTGTGAATTAGTTCTTTTTGGGCTCCTCATCTCTCAGCTGACAGCAGAAAATGGAGGTGAGAAGGCAGGAGCTGTAAGTGCAGTTCATTGCCACCAGCTGTGCATTATCTCCAGCCCTTCCTGCCCAGCATGCACGTTGATTGCTACTCCAGAAGTCATGTTCCTCTAGTTGTACTTGGATTTGAATAAGGGTTTTATTTTCTCTATCATATTTCAGAGATTTTAATATTTCACTTTTTCCTCCAATTTCCTTGTGTTCATGGCACATTTTGGATCTCCCATTTCAACGTACTCTCATGTAGTAATGGAACAAAAATCATTAGCAATCTTGATTGAACTCTGCCTTCTCTCCAAAGCAGCAAAGGTCTGTTTCACACTGGGAGAGTAGTGCTGCACTTCCCAGAAAAGACCTACATTAGCTCCAGAACAGTGGCCAAAACAAAGATGCCCTCATGATCCAATAATGAGGATGATTTTCACTGAAGATGGGTCTGAGTAAGAAAGATGAGATAAAAGCACTCAAGTTAAAAAACTGTGCAGTATGAAAAAGTCTCACAAATTACAGTCACCCTCTTTAGCAAGGAGCTTATTTTCAGTACCCTATAAAAGCTCAGGCTGCTTATAAAACTTCAGACTAAAAACTTAAGATTATCAAATTAATAATGCAATCTTTTAGATGAGAATAAAATTCTTGTATTCTGGGGGACATGTTTGCAATAGAAAGAAGTCTGCTTTATCGTATTTCAAGTCTGTGTAATGTGGTTCTTTATTTCATGTCACATAAGACACTTTGTAAAAGTAGAGGAGGAAAAAAGTACAGGTATTTTTTAAATAGAACAGGCATTTTACCTGAAGTTTTTCATCAGATACTTATGTGAAGTTTCATTTGAGGATACTAAAGGAAACAGTGAAGGATGCTCCTTACAATGGGACAGCTACTTTGTTCTGTATTTTGTAAAACGTCTTTTAGTCAAAACATGCACAATAACACCAAGTACATTTACAAAAAATCTTTTATAACTAGAAAAGTATGTTTAGACAGCAACCATGAACCACTGAGTCAGAATGCCTGCAGTGCCCATGGAATCTGGTTCCCGAAGTCATGCCAGGTTAACTGAAATAGGTTTTGTTAAACTAATACATTCTTTGTGCAAGGACTCTTCTATAATAGGTTTTCAAATAGTTATTTCAACTTAAATTGTGTCTGTAAAGTTGTGCCGTTCTCATTTTATGAGAATTTCATATAATCCTACTAAAAAGAACTCTTGCTTCAAAATCTTCTGCTTTTATGGCTGCAGGCAGACATGGAGAGGGTAGATAGGGCAAGAGGATTATTAGACTGGAGACAGGCAGCTTTCCCATTAACTTCCAAAGACAGCCACAAATATTTCTTGTTCATGTCATATTAACTGAGTCTTTAACACTACTTTTTTCTGCACTGTCGTGATAAATCAACCATGGAGCAAACACTGCTGGGTCTCCATGTCACACCATCCATTTCCTTTTGGGACAAACTGGAAGCTCTTTTCACACAGGAATTATTCTTTCCTTCTGTGTTTATGCAAGTGCAGCAGGATCCCCATTCATGGCTCATTTTCTAGGCGCTCCAAAAACACACAGCAACTGGTATATCAGAACTACCTGAAAATGATGGTCTTGGTTGACACCAGGGCTGCAAGGTCACAATCCTAGATGGGAGGTCATCACAGTCAGCTTAAATTACCCAAATTTGACAGGCTATGCAAACTCCAGCCCTTCACAAGCTGAATCAATGTCAATAGCTCTCAACATGAGCCTAAGAGATCTAAGGAGTATTTCACACTGTCTAGCTAAAACTATCTGAGCGAAGAAGGGTACACTTCACTGATTATTGTTATCTGGAAGGGAGTCTACATCCAAGAGAAATAGTTTTATAACTCAGAAGTTCTATATAAAGGTAGCTTAGGAAACATTACATTTTGCCCTTCAGCTATCTATATACCTAGGAGTATCTGCCCTATAAGAAAGCCTCCATGCAAGAGCTTCATATGTTATATTACATCCTTAAAGACTGCTAAAAATTTAACTAGCTGGAACCCAAAACATGTGACCCTAAATTGAGAAGCTGTTAAATTAAACATGTAGGAACACATTCAAAGCTTTCATTTGGAATTCTATTGTGGCCATTCTATATTTGGAGCTTAAATGTCTCAAGAATTACCTCAGGTAACCTCCCAAAAAAAAAAAAAAAAAAATCTAGGCTCTAGGAGGAAAAATAAAAATAAATCCTATTTTTAAACTAAATATTCCTGCAGCCTACATAAAATGTAGAAGAAACCAAGCAGTTTGAAACACATTTTGTTACCACCAATAGTTTACCGAATTCAATTATTTCTCTGTTGTCATTTAGCATTGTTTAACTCTAAAGTGGATGTCCAGAATGAACAGCCAGCTGAACAAAAAAGACAGAGATAGAGATGAATACTAACGCAAGTTGGGGAAAAAAAGTCCAAAAGTTTTGCTGTCACATTAAATTCTTACATATAAAAACATAAATTTCCCCTTTTTGAGGGCTGAAAGTTCACAAAATAATCCCTCCTTTTACTACTTTTTAATTAATATGGGGTAACCACCACAAGTCCAACCAACATTAGGCAAGTGTGGTGAATATTGTTTGGCTTTTTCCACTATTAGAACACTTAGTTAATTGATCCAGATATACGAACCCATGCATGTAGGGGAAATCAAATCCTGATAGTCTGATAGGGGGGTAACTGAAGACACACATTTCCTAACAGGCTCTTCATGCTCCGTGAGCAGGAACAAGATAACCCTGCATTTTACAGCCTCTGGCAGGAGCTTCCCAGCTTCAGAAACTTCTCATTAACTTTTCCCCTGTGGTAGAACTTAGTTTTTCAGAAAATAAGCTACGTGACAATATGCTCCTTTATTCAATTCCAAAAAAAATTTAAAATGTGCATACACCTTCTAGGAGAATAGAAATTAATTGGTTATGACAGCCCATTACAAGATTTTTGAAAACAATTTCTTCCAAAGATTTGGCTTAAAAACAGTTTCTGGCAACTTCTTCAGTCCTGCCCCATCTCACTTTTTGTAATATCAATACTACATTGGACTCATAGTCAAATATTCCACGTTGAGCACCGCAGTGCTGATTAGATTAATTTTCTGAATTAAATTTTCACCAGCCCAATATTAGTACATTATTTATAAGCTGTTTGCTGTTTTACAAGCTTTATCCCTTAAACCAAATAAGTCTTTTCAGTGACGCTTTTTTCAGTTGGGACCAGGACACTATTTAATGTTCAACCCAAAAATGGTTGCAATAAAAGGCAGTAACAAAACTGTTTGACTTCAGAAGTTCTTTCAGCAGTTGTGGAACTATGAGCAGAAAGCAATAACAGCAACATAAAAATCACTGGGTGAAAGTGGGGTTACTTTTCTGTTAGAAGAGTTTGGTTTACAGAACAAAAATGTTTGAGAAATCTCTCTCTGAGTGTACTTGTTTTCACCCTCTGTCAAACACAGATCATTGGGTAAACAAAGCAAGTTAGAAGGTAGCCTTTTTTAATCCTTTATTATAATTAGCATCCCATCAGTTCCTCCTAGGAATAAAAAGACCCAACACTAAGGATTCTAAGAAATTATAAAAACTATGTTACAGGTATATTTTTATTATGAATTCTCCAATATACCTAAATGTGAATTCTCCCATCAGTGTAAACCCATGTGTCATCCATATGATGATAGTCAAATTAGGAAACAGAAAATGAATCTAAATTTCTTGTTTGTATCCTGACAATAAAATTATTTCTCTTTTCACTGTAGCATACAATTTTTTCTATCCAGCTGCTGCTATTCTAGGCCAAGTAAATGTTCATTTTTCTCATAAGAGTATGGAAAAAAAGTGTGCCACCAAAACTATCCAGACTTCAATGTGAAACAAGGCTCACTGGTACTAAAACATTATGTAAGAAACAAAAATCATCTAAAAGGCAGTATTTTGGTCAGCACAAAGTTTGTTTTCTGTATAAGTTCTCAAGCAGATTGGTAAGAAAAAGTAGGAGGATTTTTTGTTTGGTTGTGGGTTTTTTCTTTCCTTTAACTACAAAATAATTAAGGGTAACTACTTACACTTTACTGAACCAAATACAGGCTAGTCCCAACTGTCATACATTTGGATTCAATTTCTTCATAATGCCAGACTTCTCCATTTCTATTAAAATTACAACCCATAATTGAGAATTCATTATCTATTGAGTCTTATGTGTAGGACCATTTACTTTTTAATGAAACCAAAGCAAAACCCCACAGCAGAAAAATGTTCCCTAGCTTCCAAACACACCTTCCTTAAACTTCCATTTTTAATTAAAAATATGATATTAAAGTCAGGTCTAATGCAACTTGCAAGATCTAAAACCACATGTAAATACCTTGTTAAAAAGTTATTAAAAACATTTGTTACTACCTCATTAACTTCTGTGCTTGTCAAACATGTCTATTAAAGAACATTAAAATTTAATCCTATGCCTACCTATTAAAAAGCAGAAAGCCAAGAGAGAAATGAAAGAACAACACATTATTACTAAAGGCCTGAAGCAATCAAGGCAGTGATCGTCATCAGAACTGCAAAACAAACCAAAAATGCAAATTTTACTACATCAATAACATTGAGGCATCTTTTACAAAAAGGAGAGTCAAATACTACCGAGGGCAGAAAGAAATGAGCAACATAATACACTCCCAGAGTTATTAGAAGTATCATCATTATTTTAATACTAGGCAAGGTATGTTTCATAGTATTTTTTGTTTTCTATATAACACGGTGCAAGATTTAGAAGTATTATCAAGGTGCATAAGCAAATGCAGAAATAAACTGAGACTAATGAGGAATTAGCACCCAACATCATCTTAGATATGGAAGAAACCAAATCTCAAAAATCATCTAAAGTAGGAAACAGCAGAAGTGACACTATACTGTACCACCAAAGTGGCACAAAAGAGATATTAAGACAGAAGAACACATTTAAGAACTAGAAAAACCTTAAGACTAGGTTTCAGAATCAGAAAATTGGCTTTCCTGTAACTCAGGATAAAAGAAATCCTGTTTGCTGTTTTTAACATAATCTTGTTCCCAGTAGATGTAAACCCTTTAGATTTAATTTGTTACATATAGACCTGTGTCCTGTGAAATGCAATGGAATAGAAACTGTGTCACCGCATATGCTGCTACAATTTAATTTATGATTATTTTACCATACAAAACTCTACATAATTTCAAGCACTGAAGTCATTAAGCACTGCAGCTTTCAAGCCAAAAATTTTTACTTAGAACTGTCATAAAACATCAAAAGATTTCATATTTTTAGCAATGTCTACGAAACATGTGCTTGGTTTATTACCGCAAAGAACTAGTTCACTGACATCCCTGCATCTGGACAAGACTAAGTGTTCATGAAAGAAGTGCAAGCTAGAAAACTTCTCTTCCTGATAACGGACACTAATCTGGCACGGTTGATGGTTTTCAATAGAAACTACCATGATTACATGAAACTGTGCAATCCAGCAAAATACCTCAGCCTTAGAGGCAGCCCAGCATTCCATGTGACAGGGAAGGTGGACAGCTAACTTGGCATTCCAGCCAAAAGCAGACACTGTGTATTTCATTTCATAAAGGTAAATCAGGCCCCCTGCTCACAGCTGGCAACAGCTGTACCTCAACAGACCTTAAACACGACTGGTGCTCCTTCCTTACCGTGGAGCACCAAGGACATAAAGTCATAAACAATTTTTACCCATTTTGAACACAGATGCAGAGACCTGGGCAAGCTACTGTTGTAGAAATTAATCAATTATTTGAGTTTTAGTTGCCAACATGAATTCTTAAACTGACATTTCTTCCTCATCTAACTTGAGCGCCACCACACATTGCAGTAACAGCAGGGTAAGCAAAGCAAGCCCTTCATGCAAACAAACCTCCCTCTCTTTTCATTCCCCCTTCCTTTCTTTACTGCAAGAGATCATCAGATGAGTGGAAGGTGGAAATAAACTATTTCTGCACAGAGTCAAGCATATGCCAAAAATTCCTGTTGTTGAAATCAGCAGATTGAAAATTAAATCGTTAAACATTTGAAATCTCAATCATTTGTAGAAGAAAAAAAATATTTTACTTCTTTCCCTGCATGCAGCAATATGAGAATGACCTATTGTTACCACTTTTACAGTTGAAGAAATTTGGCAAAAAACACTTTTTCTCTTGCTCACAGACAAATTAGAAAACCTCCAGGCCTAGTTCCATATTTCCCAATGTGATAAACCTTTCTCAATTTTATTTTAACATAAAAGGTGGCAAAAAATTTGCTTTACTAATTGTGCACAATTTTACAGCTGTACAAGTGATCTGGTAAGGACATTTCAGAAGACTGGAAAGAAAGGATGCAGATGGCATTGCAATGAGATGAGAATTTCTGCTACAGATGAAAATATTTCCTAGACTGAAACCTTTCGTTAATCATTGAATTCTGACAACCAGCGAGGTATTTTCATTGGCGCTGATTGCCCGGCTCCCCCGGGACAGCGGCTGTGCAGCAGCAGCAGGCCAAGGTCACAGGACATCGCCCGCAGTCGCTAAGCAACGAGCAGCCCTCCAGGGATGAAGGGCAGCAGGAGCAGGATGGGCAGCGGGAGCAGGATGGGCAGCGGGAGCAGGACGGGCAGCGGGAGCAGGATGGCCAGCGGGAGCAGGACGGCCAGCGGGAGCAGGATGGCCAGCGGGAGCAGGACGGGCAGCGGGAGCAGGATGGCCAGCAGGAGCAGGATGGCCAGCAGGAGCAGGACGGGCAGCACAGCTGGCCCGAGCCCCCACCCTGGGCACGGCGCTGCCAGCGCTCCCGGCACCGTCCTTCTCTTCAGCCATGGAAATTACACCGCTGTGGAATGCCCTACAGGGGCCCCCTGCTCACAGCTGGCAACAGCTGCACCTCAACAGACCTTAAACAGGACTGGTGCTCCTCCCTTACCATGGAGCACCAAGGACCACAGCCTGGCTGAATTCTCAATAAAGCAGAGTCTACAAAAACTGATGGGAGCCATTCAATATTAGTGGTTAGCAGTTTTCTTAGGCAATACCTGAAGGTCTGTGTGGCCTTTGGGAATCTCTCTTCATAAAGAATTGTTCCACATTATTAAGTCCTTCCATTATATGTTCTCCATTATTAGATTTTACTATTTTAGGTTATTCTCCAGATTTTACAATGAAACTGTATGAACAGACTTCACACTGACAGCATTTAATTGCTTTGCACGTGCATTGATTAATGCATGGATGCTTTCAACAATTAAGACCCAGAGGTGCTGATTAGTCTCCATTCCTCTGGAACCCAAGAAAATCTTCTGAAATAAAGCACTGACTCTCAACTGGACTTGTGCAAATTGAAACAACTTTGTGTCTTAAAAAAAAAAAAAAAAAGGCATGTACAATGTGCCTATGATCCCAGGGTTTAATATACAAACAAGGCATCACTTTCATATTACTGGACTATCAAAATAAAACTAATGCTTTTTCAAGCATATTTTAAGACTGCAAGAACAGTTACTTTATGGATGGCTATATAACTAGAGCATTTATAAGCAATTCTTCCAAATGACTGATTACAACTGAGAAAGTTTATTTCATTTTTTTAAAAAAAACCAACTAAGCATTCAAGCACTCAGTTAAGACAGCACCAATAATTTCCCCAAGGAAAATTAGCATAAGACAAGAATATACAGTGTCCATTATTTATGTGTCCAGTGCAGAAGCATTTATTTGGGGAAATGAAATTAGTTTTTTCACTTTTTATCATCATGTGGATCTACTCCCCACAACAAAACCAAAACTATTACTTTCAGTATTACATATACATACAAAAGGCAAACATGGATAAAATAATACACTTTTTACAGGAATAAGATGATTCCAAATTCCTAAGAAACAGAGTTGAATTATGGTTCAAGATAAACTGAAAAATGCTTATCATTCGGTGCCTTTCGTTGCAATGCAACAACAATTTTATTATGCAAATTATATATAATATGAAAAAAAATATTTAAATATTACAAGCCAGCTAAGCAGGTACTTGTAAATAATTAGTTACCCATATTCAGAATGAAACATGATTTTTTTAAATATTAATTATGAGGAGACAAAGACCTTGAACTAGGACATAGTTTAGCACAATCTCATAGACACTTGAAGTTACTGAAATGTGAGGGTAATTTTGCTAAACACCTAAAAGTCTATCAGGGCATCAGCCTCAAAACTGATCTTAATGGACACTTTTACTGGTCCTACCAGTTGGTCAAAGGACTGACTGAACTGACACTGAAGGGCAAGTAGGAGGTCTTGTTAAAGGACTTGCCAGTATATAAATCAAAATGTATCAAAACACAGCAACTGAAAAACTCTACAATTGTGAAACCATGATTTTTAAAATGGGCTGAACTGTATTTTTAACTTGTAGTTTTAATATGCTTTCATAAAGAAGAGATGACAGTCAGTGGCTGCTAACTATTAGAGTAATTTTTTTATTACTAAAGCTAGTACATCAAATCCAAACTCCTTTATCAGTAAAGCCAATCTATCATACCTATTCAAATGTCTTTGTTTAAATAGTTACACTTTGCATATACATATTTTGATTCCTAAATTTTGCATATTTTTGTTTAAAAGTTATGAGGCATTTCTCATTTGTTAATTAATAAACAAATGCTAAGATAAATCTACACCACCTTTCATGGCTCATTCAAAATTCTTTTTCTAAGACACTTCAACAATCCAGACACTTGCAATCAGTTAGATTGCAGAGCAGACATTTGAACAAGATCTCCCTTTTCCACAGGCATTATGTCTGACCTACCAACCACGAAGCTGTTAGAGCAGTCATGCACCAAGCTGGACTTCTTTCAGATGAGATTCTCCTGGAGAAGGCTCATGCTCTGCAGCAGACCACGTCCCAGCAGTCAGTGATGGCATGGGAGCCAGAGTGGCAAGGAGAAATGGACATAAATATGGACTTCTATTTCCATAAACCTCCATTTATTATTTGTAAGTAATTATTTATACATAAATTATTTGTAAAAGAAAAATTTCTTGACTTCAGCCAAGTTCAGAAATGGTGATTTGCCGACATTCAAATATTGACTTGCAATTTGTAAGCAATCAGCTGAGAGAAAGCTGGATGTGCATCAAACTTATAGAGAGCTGACCTGGCACCCAGGGAACAAGGAGCACAAAAAGATTTCTGCATCAGGAGGTTACTGTAATTAGTAAAGAGCATTCTGTGAAGTTCCTAAGACACAAAATTAGAACTGGCTCATATTCATATAAAGTAAGAGGAATTTCATGTGGACAATTTGATGACTACATTCAGCTTTCAGTTGTTAGCAGATTTTTCAGGGTGGAAAATAAGCAACTACAGATGGGGAAAACATTGGAGCTGGCTCAGCAGGGTTAATTCTGGCATGATGCTGCGTTACTCGTCAGCTGCAGTGCCTCAGCACCACACTCCAGGGACCGGGGTAATTGTGCATGGAGCTGGCAGGGAGTCAGGAGCTTTGTTAGCTCCTGATCAGCATTAACCATTCTAAATAAAGCTCAGCTCAACACAGGCAAATGTAGGTGACTCCACATGATCCTCATCAGTACCCTGGAGCTGTCTTCCACGTGGAGTATGCTATTTCCCCAAAAACAGATAATGGAAAGTGACTATTAGCAGAAGAAAGGTTTTGTCCAAAGATGTCCCGCTCCAGTTCCAGCCCTTCTGTACAAACCTCCCAAAAACACAGACAAAGAAAGGAGGAGGTTAGGAGAAGAAAGCAGATCTTTGCATTGCCACAGGTGCACAAACAAAAACTTGCAATCAAGTAAAAAACAGAATGTGCATTTGGTGTGCTTGTTACTATAGAGGGAAAATGCTTCATTATAATGAGAAGAGTTTTAACCATCACTGAGCGTTCCAGAAGGTTATAGTCCATACAAGGTAACACTTCCAGGGACACAAAACTGCTTCACAGAAATTAAGACAAACTAAATAAACAATTCACCAGAATAACGTCCTGTGACAAAGTAAAGTGGGAAAAGTAAAAATAAAAAGGAGACCAAATTACGGCATAAATACAAAGGAGGACCAAGTTAAGACCACGGCACAACTAAATATAGGACCCAAATCCACCAGACTGATGAACAGTTTAGGAAAACACTTCTAGAACAAATCTGACGTAACTATAATGAAAGTAAATTCGTATCAGCAGGTAAAAACCTGCCGTACCTATCAGCTCTGAAGAACACCTCTGTGAGCTCTAAAAGGTCACCATATCGTTACGTTGTACAAGAAAGTTGGTAATATTTGAAACGAAAAATACAAGTTCATTTTATTGTCTGAAGGTCTACATTTTTCTCATAAGATCAAAAAATTTCCAAAGTGAAGTGTGAACATACCTTTTCCCAAAGTTACAGGGATACAGAAACTTTTAATGTTGAAGAAAAATTTGAAGAAATTTCTAGGGGCAGATCATAAACCAAGCCTTGCAATACCAAGTTTCCAAACCCTTGGATCAAAAAGAAGAGTTAAGAGACCAGGGAGGAGACCAGCAAGAAGAAGCAGGGTGCAAACCAGATTTTTTTCCTACCTCTGTTAATAATTTGTAGCCAGAACTATTTTATATGAATTGACCAATAACGTGGTGTTGCAGATATCGATCACTATTGCAGTCTATTGATCCAATCCACAATCAGCTGAACGCAATGGAAACAGTCTTTAATTAGCAACTTAAATATGCCTGCAAAACAGATGCTAATTTCATTCTTCCTTCATTCATCTCAAGTCATATCAAATCTTTTATCTTCACAGAGAATCCAACATAGAGCTCACTGTATAGCAATACACAGTGGAACATTTTAAAAAAATTTTAAAGAAAAGGCATAAACCCCAAGGGCAGGCAGGACAAACTGTGCTTGCCACACCGACACAGCACAGCAAATGACTCAAGGTTTCAGAGCAAGGCCTCTGAACTGCACTGCTCAAATCGAGCCCTTTCAGAGTACCTGGAGAAATGACCTCCTTGAAAAGTGTCAGCAGCACCACTACCCACTGTGACAAAACTAAACCACACCCAGCACAGCATTTATGGTGCATTTACACATACACATTAATGTCTAGTGCAACTCCGAAGCTCAAATGCATCACTGCAGATAATTATTTTAAATGTTTCTAGGAAGAAGCTTTTGTTAGACAGCTTCAACAATAGATTGTTCCAAATCTATTTCAAAAACCATACAAAAATGGAATCTCACATTTTACTTACACTATCAAACTGCGCTGAGTTATCACAAGTATAGAAAGATAAGAAAGTTGCTATATGGTCTATTTAGTTGAAACAGAGCAAGAAGATGGATTGCAACACCATTAAGAGTTCTTTTGTCATCTGATTTTCCACAAAGCATTTTTACTTTTACAGTAAAATATTGAAAACATATTTGTTCACAATGGTGCCTCTGTGCTTCATAGGATTTTCAAATACATTTCTCACTCTCAGCGACCTTGGTAGGAGCCATCTACTTGCTCCAGAAATACCTTTCCAGAATAAAACAGAAAGAGTAGAACAATTATCAAACTGTAATTACAACTGGAAAAACTCATCGAAGGACTTGGTCCCTCAGAAACTCAATCTGATAAATAAAATCAAAAATTATTGGCAGTGAAGAATTATAAAGACTGACTCCCAGCATATGTCACAGAAAGGAATTTTAGAGAAACTTCTTTTCTAGAAGAATCCTCTCATTTGATCTGGACTAAGAAGAGATGCCATGCACTCACACTTCCAGGTTGATGTAGATGACTGTGCAACATGACTCTACCAAAAAGGTATGTGACCTCCACATTAGTTATTGGCCAGAGAACAAGTAAGATATAAAAAATTAAAGACCTAAATACCATTCTGAAATAACAATATTACTGATCAGTAATAAGTAAGAGTAATAAGTACAAGGCAAGGTTAAGAAGTTAGTCAAAAGCAGCAAAATATACTAAATTTGTCAAGTGTTTAGCAGGTTTTACTAAATTCTTCAGAAATGAAAATTTAGAAAATATTTCTGTTAAATCATTGTTGAGGTTATTACTGCTGAGCAATAATATTTTACCTAAGATAAGTTCATAATTTGTCTAATAGGAGTAAATGAAAACTAAGTGGATCACTCTAGTTAGTTCTCTAGTGTTCACTATGGAAATGCAAATCAGATTTGCTGCAGAAAACAAAGGATAGGAGAATAAATATCATTATTATGTTTGGAAAGTCATCAGTAATGAAAATTTACTACTTTTTCCCTAAATTATCTGCTTCTTGTATATTCCAATCCATATCTTGATGGCAAAAATTACTTCTTACTATTTCTGTTCTGGTGAAATCCTATGCCAGCTGTCTATGTGTGCCTCGGTGTTATACAGCAATGCTGTTCTAAGAGGAAGCAAAACTCAGAAATCCATACAGATGACTAAAAATAGTTTGGGTTGCTGTTAGCCACATGAACAATGGTACATAACATACAATAGGACTAGAGAAATTCATAATCCTTTCATACCCATGAGAGTGCTAAAGACACCTGGAACACTGTGCAGCACTATTAATGCATTTATTTGGATCTGGAACACAGGCAGGTGCTGAAGAAAAGGCCAACAGTCAAATTCTCTGAGACACATTATGTGAATTCACCTAGCTGAGGCACAGAAAATTCAAACCAACTATCCTTTTACTTATACCTAAAGAACTGTCAGTACTGAAATGAAAATCCCACAATGCCACTGAAATGCAAGTCAAGCAAGAAAAGAAGCTTTCAGACTTTTTCAGCATCTAAATCCTCTTTGTCTAAGACGAAAATAAAAACTGGTTTTGGAAGATAACTTTATTTATGTGGCTCAGAGTTAAAAGACAACAACAGAAGCTACAGAAATTACATTCCTGCAACTACAGTGAAAAAAATCTTAGGCATTGAACAGATGCCTAAGCATCAAACGACTTGGGAATCGAACAGATGTTATTCTGATAAAGGTGGAGGAAAACCAGGAAAATACACGTAGAAATTATTTCAAATAGATTGCCTTCTAATGGCCATTTGATGTATCTATTCACTCGTGTAGCTAGTGTCCTCAGAGTTACTGCAACCACTGTGAAGGTCAAAGGCAAGGGCAGCTTTGTGGCTCAGGAGCAGCAGTGCTGTAGATGTGGGTGTCACACCCAGACCCCAGCCTGGTTCTTCCTTTCCAAGCCAGCAAACACAGCACTGCACACTTCCCTTGTTCAGACCATATTTCATACATTAAATCAAAGCCTCTATAAGGGTAAAATTTCAGAGCACAGATGCAAGTGCTCTGTGATTAAGCCAGAATGTATTGATTTCCTCATTCTATTATGAATATCTATGGCAAATATTTCAGCTTATCTGTTAAAAAAACTTAACATTCAGTCCCTAAAGTTTAACTCTTGCCCTCTTTTTTCCTGATGCTGCCTGTATTTCATGTCTTAAGTAAAGAAAAGCAAACACACAACATCATATTCCATACTTGTCTTCATCCCACTTACTTCATGAGGTTTAAAGGGACTATGAATGACTTATTATTCTACTCATCCCACAATTCAGTGACTGCAATCAAATTACTTTCTGCTCATTCCTACGTTAACTTTGATTTCCTCTGGGTTTGATATGATTGTCTTCAGAAAGAAAGCAAATTCTTGAGAAATGAGGGATACAAGTTTCATCAGCAGCTGGACCCCCACTCAAAGTCAAAGACATTTACAGATCCCTCAAAAAAAACCCAGAGAACTTCACCTGCCATATTTTTAAAAGAGAGAAAAATAAACCATGCAGACCAACAATTGATATTCTAAAGTTTTACAGTTATCTCCAAAATTGGATTAGATAATGGCAAAGTTAACATCTAAATCAATACCCCATTAAACACTCAGACGCCACAATTGGTAGAAACTTCTGGCTGAACATGGGGGTTATCAGAAAATGACAGTTCATTGATTAAAATGAGTTTTGTGCTGGCACCTCTGAGCAGAGGAGGCCAAATCACAGCTGTGTTTCTGACAGGAGCTCTCTCCCCCGACTGCAGCACTGGTGCTCTGCTCCAAGATCAGGGAACACTGCACCTTGAAGTCCTGAGCTGGACCCCCACTCAAAGTCAGTGAAGAGAAATTCAAAGCTGTAAGAATGCCAGGATAACTCAAAACTTTCATGACCTCTCAACGTCACAGAACTGCCCTTCGAAACTGTCATGAAGCTTGGAAGAGCCTCTACCAGCCAGTGGCAATTAGAGCTCAACAGCTGCTGGCAGTAAAGGCCCCACCTCCAGGTGGGGTCTGCTTCCACACCCAGGCAAGGAGATCAGAAAAATCTGAGAATACAGAACAGAACTGGATGCAGCCACATTTTGGGAAAGCAAAATGTCCTCAGAACTAGAAATCCCAAGCTGGAAGATGATGCAGTACTGATTAAAAAGTGAAAAGCATATACATCATGCAGAAATCAACTAAGATGCTACACTTGTGTTCACTGTATGTCACTTGAGAAGGTCTGCTAGCATAGCTCTCATTCCAGAGTATCCTTCAATGGATTGTCTCATATAAAGTATGGCTAAATCACTCACTAATATGTTACATTAACAGAAAATCCTCCATGTTCCTAAATCAAACACAGTGAAATTCGGGCCCTGGTTTGCTACTGCTGGCAGGACTTGAGAGTCAGAGGGCAAACCTGTAACTGATAAATGTATCATGCTGTTCTTTAAGCAGGCCCTTGTGAAAAGGCAGAATGACTGTAACTATTAATTCATCCTTTCTCACTCACCTGTGGAAAGAGTTAAAATTTGATGTTGCAGGAGAAGGTGTTTAATTGGGGAGAAAGGTGTTTTGGAAGCAAGTTGCACAGCTGACCTTGCTCCTGCATTCTTTCACCTTAGAGAATTTCTTGGCTACAATTCAAGAAACAGAAGCTCAAATGGTTACCAAAATAACTAGTTCTAAATTTATATTTATTATTTTTTTAGACAAAGAAATGACTGAGTTTACTTCACCTTTAAGTGTTATCATAGTGGAGTCACAAGCAGCTCGCTGAAGATGCTCCACATTTTTAGCATTCTCTGTAGAAGCCAGGTCCCCACACACCCTCAGAAAGATTATCAAGAATTTCTATAACATCAGCCCAGTACCTTTCCATTACTTTTAAGAGGAAATAGTTAGACAGATTTTAACATTAGAGTCTATTACAGTTATGTAAATTAAGTCAATTTGTCCTTCCTTCAATTAAACATGTTAATTTCCCAGGGGACTCAACACCATTTTCTTCAGTTGTCACATATGCCATCAGCACACAGGACGCTGTAGCCTTAAAAAGAATTAATCAAGTATCTGATCTCACAGACCTTACCTACACCACTAAACCTCAAGTAACCCAACTCACGGAAATTCAAAGACATTCTCAAATGAGAAAGTTTCTCAGATCCCTCCACACAAGAACACAACCTGGATATTCCACAGTGACCATAAATGCCAGAAAGCAACTCTCTTGCCACCAGACAGCAGAATTAAGGATCTCAACACAAAAGGCATTTAGCTCATAAATTCTTAGACTTTTCCATGGCCGCCTTCCTTCTGTTTAATGTTCAGTTTGCCTGACAACTGCTGAATTTGCCTGAATATTAGATTACAACAGAAATACAAGTATACAGTTATTCACAAGTTATTAACAGACTGCTAGGTGTGTATGAAACCTAAGAAATTTGGTTTGGTTTGCCATTACAGAGTATTATTCATTAGTTTGGCTTTGCTAAAAGGTATTTAACAATTTGCCTATTTCTTCAGCAAAAGAAACCATACATCTGATAAATATTTATATCAAATATACAAATAAAATTTGCATTAAATTTTACAGCTTTGTGAATTTCAAGAACAAATCATTAGGGCTGAATATGAAACATACAAATTGTCATGTAGCTCATGGCAATAGTTACAGTTCTTATTGACAAACACGACTGACAAACATTTCAAAGGGAGATCACAGCAATTTACCAAGTTTGGAAAACTACAAAAAGTTGTTCATAGATTTTCCTCATTATTTGATTAATACCAGATGCCCAGAAGAATTTAACTGTCTCATTCATGCTAATTTTTTTAAGGATTGTCCGTGTCATAAAATTGCCTTCAGATTCTTGTTTGTCTTGGTATAAAAGTGACCAAGAAGTCCATCCCAGGTTATGCAAATTGTCCCGTACCTACTAATCTACTGATCTTTCTCTGGGCGGTATCTATTTCTGCCCTCTCTATCTTGTAAGTAAAGTTATGTGAACTTGACTTCAGGGGACTGAACACTATTCATTCATAGAAGGGAACAGCGTACTACAACAGCTTCTGTTCTCTTGTGACCTTATCTGCAGATCTTTAAATTGCATTTTGAGCACTCAGTGAGGATTATACCACATACCCCCACCAAAACGTATCAGCCTTCCTCCCAAAGAATCGGAGTTTATTTAGAATACAAATGTTTGACTGAAGCTTTTCCTTCTCTTGCACACTTCTCAATAAGCTTCAGCTTTATTAGGTCCAGTACAAAGGACCAGATAAGGGCAACCCAGACTGAAAAAGGAGCTTGTTGTAAAGAAAAGGAATCATATCTTGTTCCTTTTTTTTTTTTTAAGCTATTGTTCCTACAGCTACCCAAAAGTCTTCTCAAGCTGTCAATACAGTTGCTGTTGTAACTAATACATGAGGTACAGCAAAGTTCTCAAAATCATTAACATTCAGTGACCTTATCTCAGTGTAACAATCCTACTTTCACTGTCAAATTGAAGACTGTTCTTACCTCATTCAAGAGCACCTTGTTCACAAAAACCTTTGCTATAGAAGTCTTTGAAATACTGATCATACTGATCTATTGCTCTGCTTCCAGTGGAAAAGAACATAATGAAACTAAATTAATCTGTAAACTGCTAGCCTGAATACTTGCCAGAGACAGAAATAGCCAAAATGGTTGATTATTTTTTTTTAATAAGAAGGCTTATTTCCCTTACAATTTAAATATATCCTGATAGGCCACTGATGTGTAATTCAGAATCTGGCATTTCACCACTATGCTTCCTTATAAAGTGCTTCTCACTCAGAATTCTTAGGGCCTTCATGCATATTCAAAAATTAACCTTTTAAACACCCAGGATTTATTGAATTTATAGAGAAGAAATGTAAGTAAGAAGGTGATAAGAGTTTTTGCCCAGTGTGACTCAGCAAGGCAGTGAGAATTTCAAGCACCCAACCCTGATATTCCCATTCCGAGTCACAATTTATCACTTCCAGACCTTTCTATAGAGTTGACAAGTATTTTTTCAGGTTTACAGCAGAATGTAATACTAAAAATACAGTATAACTGTTACACTTACTGTATAATTGTAAAAAAAGGCAAGGTGAACTTGAAAAATAATATAGGGCAGTATTGCTGAACTCAAACAGGTTATATCTGCAGCACACAAATCAGCTTTGAAATGCAAGGGGGCTCTTTGTAAGAGATTACACTCCGACAACAGAACAAGTTAAACAGTTCTCTTATCAAGTAAACACTGCTTTCTAAATGTTTATCTTGATGTGCATTGCCCCTGTTACAAAACTGATAGTAAACTGCACACTTACAATTTATGTTTTGTGAAAGACAGATTAACTGGAACACAAATGTAACACAAAGTATCACAGGGACTTGATAGTCAACAAGAACAAAGTGAGCTATGAAAGCACCAAAAAACAAGTCCAAACCCAAAAAACCACCAATATGTGCTTACGGTCAAGTGGACATTGTTTTCAGCAGACCCATATCTGCCTATAAAAATGGAATTTTAATTTCAATTAATCATCTTCTAAGATTTCTGGACTTGTGATACCATGATCAAGCAAAATCCTGCTAAATGCCACTTCTGAAATTATCGATCTCAAACAAATCCTTCTCTGAAGGACAACATGAACAAAGCTCTCTGGGAGCCCTCAGAGGGGAGCGATTCTACCTCCTGTAATACTGAGTCAAGTCATGCAACTCCACTGGTAGGGAGTATTGGGAATCTGCTCCAGTAAACACCATTTCCAGAGCTACCTAATATACAAAAGACAGCAGCAAGTCAGGTATTTCAAAGGAAAGTAAAACAATGATGTTTTTTAAGCAGATATGTTGCAAAGTGATTGTCTTAGATCAAAGAACATAAACTTCAATAAAATACTGCATATGAAAAGCTGAACCATCTTAGCATAGCATATCTCCTACTATTATTCAGCCACTTTACACCTGATCCAGCTCTTTGCAATCTTTAATCACAAAAAATTATTAAAAACTAACGCTTGAAACTTTCATTTATATGATGGAAATCTTCAGAACCAAATAGTTTGCACTATGTAATGACCTGAGCAGCATTTGAAAAGAACTATTTTGAACGGATTTAATGGAAGCATTTCAAGACGTTGGAAAAGACAATACAAGGATTCACAAAGGTTAGTGTGTAGATGACACCCAAATAATAACCTCTGGTCCACCCCTGCTCATGCTAAGGCTATTGCTGGGAGATGGTGCTGGAGCTTTTGGCTGTTCAACCTGAGAATCCCCAAGGATAGAAGTCCTACAACTCTTCCAAATGCTTGTTTCAGTGCTTAATCACCATCATTGTGAAGATTTTTTTTCCATAGATTTTACTAGAACTTCCCCTGGTACAACCTGTGTGTCACCTCTCGTCCTTTCACTGCCCGTGTCTGAGAAAAGTCTTGCTCCATCTTCTCCACGACCACCCACTGTGTAGCCAAGAATGGCACTCAGAGCCCCCTTAGCCTCCTCTTCTCCAAGAAAAACAAGCTGAGCTCTCACGGCCTCCTCTCACACGCAGCATATTCATTAGTGCAAATATTTAAATTCTGCATCTTGAAAGCACTGCAAGAGTGAGCAGAGTTAGTCAGCAGGAAATGACATGGAACCTCAGAACTGAGGCTAATCTCCGTCCAAGGAAAAGAAGAAAACTGCAGAGCATCTGCTAACTATACTAACTATAGATGCTACTGTTATTGAAGGTAAAAGAGCAGAGTGGTCACATCACAAAACACCTGCGTCACAATTGCCACATAATCTAAGTACGTACCCTTCATTAATGAGTTCAGAATGGAAAAAATAGCATTTTAAACGTACTAGAGAACTCATTAGGAATTTAAGGATTAGAGACCTTTCAGAAGCAATGTCAGCATTTAATAGAAAACAGGATCATGTGAGGAATTAATCAGGATACTGACATGAAGGTGATTTAGCAGTTAGATTAAAGGCTGTCCTTTTACACAGTGCTGTCCGGTGCAACCTGAAATAACCTGGCCCATGAAATTTGTACCACTCCCTCTGAAGAATTAGACCAGTGAGTCAAGAAACAATAATCCTTCTTCGTGCAGCTAACTCTGGACTTCTGCATTCAGCATTAAACACCACATTATCAGAAATCTATTGAGAACAGAAATAAATTCAAAGCAAAAGAAACACAAACCCAACATAGGATAAAAAAAATAGAAGTAGGGGTCACAGAGCGAAAAATCTGAAATCACTGCAGTATAGTC
This sequence comes from Scytalopus superciliaris, assembly GCA_013400415.1. Lineage (NCBI taxonomy): Eukaryota > Metazoa > Chordata > Aves > Passeriformes > Rhinocryptidae > Scytalopus > Scytalopus superciliaris. The sequence goes on from VXBX01009535.1 coordinate 1,325,060, forward strand.
TACAAACATTCAAGTGCCATGATCAAAGACAAGAATAAATTCATCTGGCCTTCAAANTTTAAATAAGCTGTCCACAACTACATCTAAAAAATGTTTTCAGTTCTAGGTGTGGAAATACAGCCATTAGAATTGACACAACAAATCCTGCCCAAGACCAAAGAGAACTCTTTGCTACTAAAGGAGAACTTGAACACTAACTCAGAAATGCTATTGCATCAGTGGCTACCACGTCATGCTCAGAAGGGAAACATCCAGTCATCACTAATCAGGCTGCAAAGTCAGGATTCTGGTTCAGTATGTGTGGACACTTGTTTTCTAGTTCTGATTACTGACACTATCTACAGAATAATTACAATCATATTAAAGAGCAGCAAAGTAAAAAAATTAGGGATAATTATCAACCAAAAGAAAGAAGAAAAAAATAAACTTGGGAAAAAAAAAACCAAACACAAGAAAAGCAACTAAAAAAAGCATGTATGATAGTAATTTAAAATACATCAATAATTCAGTATTTCTTCATGTAGTAACCTTTTAGTGAAATTAGCACTAGCATGGGATCAAATAAACATCATGCAATTTAATGCAATTAGCTAAGTTCAGTTTCTGTATTTTTAAGCAAATTACCAAGTTGATCATGACATTCTTCATTTCCCATCTAGGTATTTTGTATTTTATGTCTCTAAAATTATTTTATAAGGCACAGATACAAATTAATTTTAACAAAAACTTTCCTGGTAAAGAAAAACAATTTGGATTACATACATAATTGGAAATAAAGAGTAGTCATTACACTAGTCATTAAAAATATCAGTTAAAGATTGTTTTTAGAAGTAAAATATGAATAAAAATTTAGGAATTGCAATGTTAATGAAACTTTAATACCTATTACTCAGTTCATTTCAGTTTATTTCAACAAATTCTCTCAGTGTAAGGCTGAGAACTGGTCAGTTTCAAATTCCTGCAGAAAAGCAGTTGAATTCACCATAATTTTTGTACAATTCTCTTGGAAATACATGTGACTTCTTTGTTCTGACCAAAGTTTAAGACATCTAAACACAGTAATTCTATTTCTTCTTTACAGACACTGGAAGTATGGCAAAGAGAAGTGGGAAAAAATTCGCAGCCATGAAAAGAAATGAAGGTAAATCAGAGCAACGTCCCCCGATGTCAAACCAAACAATCCATAACTAAACAAGCCTGAAGTTTGCAAAGTATATTCAGACCATAAATAATGTGAGGTATACACACATGCATAATTCACGGCATGGATGTACTAAAAGGACCTGTAATTTCTGTTGTTAAATAAATAATGAGTTACTAAAGCAGTTTTAACATGAAATCGTGGAACTGGCTTGTCTAAGTTAAATACATCACTCGGTGATAGGAAAGCTCTGGACTTTTAGAAGTATCCCATGTGTATGTGATCTCAGTTTTGTTCTTTTCCCGTGCCAGCACCAGCATCCACAGATGCATCAAAACCAGTTACAGCAGAATCTCCAGGAGCAAAATTTATGTGCAATCTCCAGGTTTGACTTTCAGCAATCCTTCTGCATTATCAACTTCACTATGCCCAGTTGGCTCTCAGGCACATTCAGAACATTTTGTCTTCATTCTAACATGCCAGCACATCTGAGCAGAATTGCTGCAACACTGCCTTCACTACAGGAAGTGACATGAAAGTAATTCTGTCTTTTTAGGGAAGCAGGATTCCCAAAGAAATCCAGCTCCATCACAAATTCCAAAAATTCAAACTTATCTTCCATGATCTGAGTATTTAAGCATAATAATTCCTGGGGGTATTAATAGTTCCCCTCTTAGCGTTCTCCCCTACAAATCCAACCATTCAGTAACAACTTCAACAGTAAGACAAAAACCTGTGTCTAGAAATATTCCAGTGATCCCCTGATTTAGTCAATACTCTTCTCATAACCCTCAGGAAAGCAAGAAAAAAATCTTTTTAGTTACTTTTAAATCCTCACAATTATTTATTGTCACTGAATTAGAAAACCTGACTGTTCATACCTTTAGAAGTTTAAGCCATTAAGTAACTGTTAAGCAACACAAGAAATAATGCATTTGTACAATATTTATTTATTCCCCATTTTGACAAAATGAGTAAAACGCCAAAAATTGATAAACTGTGTTTATATTATGCCTTTAAAAACCCTGCCTGCTCTCCAAGTAAAGCTACATTTAAAAGCATATTAACTTTTTATAGCTACCTTGCATCCATACTTCAAGTGCTGAGGTGAAAGCTAGAAGTGCATTCATTTGTTTATCAGTATTCCTTGCAAGGGTCATTAGTGGGCATTTCATAAAAAGGAAACAAAATGTGTAACACCGTCAGCCTCCTCTTATTAGTTAATAAAAAGCATAAGTGCTATGAACATGTTGCCTATCTCTTTTATTAGAACAACAATTAAACCCAGTTCCCCAGGCACACTTCACAAGGAGGTATGATGGCAGCAAGTGTTACATTTTACTAGGTCTTCAAAAGGGTCATTAATCGTTCAGTCATGGATCTCACAAGAGCAAAAGCAAACACACAGCGCTCTCTTTCTCTCTTTGTAGCGATAGAAACATAGTAAACTCTTAAGAAGACAAGATCTAAAATTAGCTGAAGAGAAATCTATTTAATCCACTTTCATCTCTCCGATTTTACAGAATCTCATTAGTGTAAATATTTTCACTTTCATTGTTATAGCGAACCAGCTGAGACATTTCAAGGCAAGCACAGAACTCTGTGCTCCTACTTTACAATGACTTTTAGACTCACCTACACAATAAGTCTTCAGTAAACGTATTATCCCTTTCATCTATTCAGCAGTATAATTCGGATACTACATGACCAAGGAACAATAAAATAAAGCCTAAAAAGCAGATTGAAATTGCTTGAAATCATTTGCTTCTCTGTCAGATCCACTTACAAGCAAGGGCACTGACAAAGCAATGGTCGCCAATCCATCCAGCCTTTTGTACGCTGCTCTCACAGAAAGTAACCCGGTATATACCCATTCAGGAAACGCAAACCTGCGTTCCTGCACCTGCTTTTCCTTATCTGGACATAGGGAAGATTAAGTTTTTGTGAATTTATGAACGTGCTAACAAAGATTGTCATCTCTAATGCTAGAGACAAAAAAAACCCAAACCACAAATTCATGTAACAATAATTACATTCAGTTATGTTACCACATTAAATCCCAATACGACCAAGCGCATTACAAAGACACTGCTTATTGCCTCTCTGTATTATAGACCATCAACCCTACTCTGAGCACTCTAACCTTTCAGAATTCAAAATCAATCCACGAGGCACCCACATCGTGGGAGCGAGCATTCCCAGCGTGTGGAAATGACCCCTGGAAACACGGTTTAAGGATTAGCATTCAGGGCAATACAGCACCCGCTTCCAAGGACCATCCTTTTCACCTTACAGTAATTCAATGCTAAATAAACCGCGAGGACCGGCTGTAGTACTGACATTAACCGGGGAGGCACGGGCTGAGCTCAGCCCCATCCTGGCTCAGCCCCTCTCCGCTCGGTGCCCGGGGCTGCTCCGGGCTCGGGAGCGCATCCCCCGTCTGGGCTGGGCTCGGCTCGGCTGGGCTCGGCTCGGAGCCCCGCGGGGAGCGCCGGGGCCAGCGCGGACACCGGCACCGGGAATGGGCAGGGGAGCGGGGCAGGGGAGCGGGGCAGGGCAGGGCAGGG
>VXBX01009535.1:1329258-1410084 GCA_013400415.1 Scytalopus superciliaris
CCCGCGGTCGGGGGGCACGGCGGGTCAGAGCGGCGGTGCCACAGCCCGGCCCGGGCTTGAGCAGCCGGCCCGGAGGGATCGCGGCTCCCTCGGGAGCTGCCGCTTGCTGCCTCCCGAGTGTAATCCGCCGGTGCTTAAAGTTCTGCTGAGACCGAAGCAGGGGCAGATGAAAAGCAGAAACATTAATCCTACCTTTTCTCATACTGCAAAGTGTTTTCTCAGCTGAGGTTACCTACGGCTGATATTTAAAAGTCGACTTATATTTTGCTCGTCTTCTGAGCCTTATCTTACTCCCTCTTACTACAGCTGAGGATACAGGGTGTGTAAATGAGTGAGGGCAGCAGGAAGGTCAAACCTCCGGCCTCCTGTTCGTTCGCTTCTGCCACAGCGGAGTGAATTCCTTCCCTGTCGCTGTCTCACAGGGCAGGGCAGGGGCGTTTTTGGCTGCCCTGTCCGTACCCTCACACCCCCGCCGGGCCAAGGGCTGCACGGCGAGCGGCAACACCCGGTGTGCCAGCGGCACTGCGGGGCGGGCAGGGGCCGGCCAGGCTGCCCGTGGTGCCCATCCCTGCTGCCCATCCCTGCTGCCCATCCCTGCTGCCTATCCCTGCTGCCTATCCCTGCTGCCCATCCCTGCTGCCCATCCCTGCTGCCCGTCCCTGCTGCCTGTCCCTGCTGCCTATCCCTGCTGCTCATCCCTGCTGCCCATCCCTGCTCTCCCATCCATCCCCAGCGCCTGTCGGTGCCGCTCCGGCTCCCTCTACTGCCTCCGCCGCAGCGACCACCTCGCCCAGACCGACCCCGTTCACTTTTGACATGATTTGCTCTTGGTGAGCCCGCAGAGGCTGTTGCCTGTGTCCTTGTTATGTTTCAAGCGCTCTGAAATAAGGTGCATGTATCCCAGGCTGCTGTGATGTTAAAGCAGCAGGGCTGTAATTCTCGGTGTCCTCCTTCTCAGTAACAATGTTTGTCCCTTTCCAGGCTCCTGAGGTTTTGCCCTTCCACACAAGGTGTCAAAGATAGTTGTTAATAACAAGCTTTGGCCAGCTCTCTAACTGTCTTATAGAACAAATCACCAGAACCAAACAATCTGAAAAAAACCTTCTAGTCTCTGACCTGACCCATCTTTGTTTCTGCTCGAGCCCTTCTCCTGGCTGATGCTAATCATGTTGACCCGCTGACCAACCTTCATAACAAAGAGGATTCCTGAACAGATGGTTATGTAGTGACCCTCTTTTCCAGTTGTTCTTGTACCCCAAATGGGTTCAATAATTCTGGTCCAAAGCTGAGGAACCAGAAACATTTTAGTAGTAAACATAGTAGTAAAACATTTTCGTTAAGCATTGGGAAGAAAGGTTTCAAGACTGACAGCTAGACCAGACAATAAATTCTGTTGGTGGAGCAGCCTGGTATTTGCAGAAAATAACAACTTTAAAAATAAGCTGGTCAACCAACACAGCCAACACAGCAGGACATCACACGGTGCTCTGAGTCAGATTGTACATACGTATATCACAGTTTTCTTAGCATTTTACAGTATATGTAAGCAATGTTTGCATTATAATTGCCATTTTCATAAGGAAATATTTTGTCTTAAAACAGAAAATATTATGCTTACCTAATTAAGTAGTGATTTTATGCATAATAATGTTCCAATACACATAGTTTTAATAATTTTATAGTCAGCGTTCCATAAACAATTTTACTAGTCTTAGTATTCAATAAGGATTCAAGCTGTCTACCTCATTTACACTTGCTAGGATTTGAATTGTATTACCAGTCTAATAGCTTATTAGTGTGGCTTAGATAAGCCACATTATAGCTTAACTATTTATTTTGATGGAGAAGTACTCATCCCCTAGTGGCTTGAAGGAGATTTTGCAGAGATTTTTTTTTATCTGTTCTTATTAAATATTTAGTGAGGAACAAAAATCTCTCTGATTTCCTAAGAGAAAGTTACATGCTTTAAGTATCTCCCATAACAACGATGTTTTTTCTAAATATTGATGAAGTCCTTTAAAACCACTAACTACTAGATACATTTTTCTTTACTAACATTAATTTAGATGAGAAAGTTACTGTGTTGAGCCTTTTCTGAACAGTGCCTGGACTGTGATTATTTCTGTTTCTTGTTTTTGGTCAGGCTGAAGTCACCTCTCTATGGTATTGGTTGGCAGAGTGTAGAACTATTTTCCTCATCTCTCCCTCAGCTTGTGCCTACTGTACAGCATCTCGGGAGTTCAAGTTTCAAACATCTACAAGGACTGGGATTTTCATGCCATTTTAGAAATTTCAGAAGGGTCCCACTCATGCAACTGAAGTCAAATTTCCAAAAATGCCCATCATCTTCCCACTCCCATATTGAATAGCAACAAAATTAAAGCTAAATCCCTTTGAAAATCATTGCTGGAATCATGGAAACTACTACTGTTTGTTTAATGTTGTGTTTCACACAATTTAATATGCACTTACTTAAGATGTTTGCTACATGTATTTAACTTCCTTTTTCCAGGCACATGAAGTTTGCTGGAATAGAAACTATTAATATAACAGTTTGAATGACCCACATCTCAATTTACTAAAATATCGGAATACACATTTAGACATGTAAGTAGCCCACAGGATTCAATAAGAATACTCAACTTGGAAGGAACATGCCCAGGTGTTTCACATTGGAACTTATTTTGTCTGACATTCATGGGTTTGCGAGGGCAGTTTTTGGCTACAGGAGAAAGACAGTTTAAGGGTCTGAGCAGAGACAAAATTTTCAAAAATACCTAGTTCACTGCTGTAGGTGGGTGAGGGGGAAACATTGCTTTATTTTCATGTGTATCTGAATAATTGCTATTTTTCCTTTATCTCAGTGCAGACTGGCACACACCCTGCTCCCTGACAATGTGTGGGGCTTTATCTGCTTTTCTACCTGGTTCTTGCATTTATGTTTATTTTACTTTGCTCCCCTTTATTAAGCTGTTTGAAACCTACATTCTCTTGGTTTGCTAACTTTGCTATAGGAAACTGGTGATAATCATGCTGGTTTGTTTACCCCTGTCGGCAGTGAAAGTATATGTTGTTATTTAATGTCTGCTGCACAGGGAGCTGCGGTACAAGCAGGGAGGGGTTGATACAACTGGTATCAAGAGAGAGCTGCCAGCTGGGCTACAGAAACATTCTTCACTGCAGGAATCAGAAATTCTTGGGAATCATAAATCATGTCTTTAGACAAAATCCATAGAGCAGAAGTTAAGCTCCTCTATTAGGGAGCACAGAAGCACTGTGCTGTGAAAATCCATGGTGCCTGTTTTATCAGTGACAGATGGGCACTTCTGGAGTGGTGGCATTTCCCACATCTTCACCTACTTGTTTGGTTCACAGGAACTTTTATCAACCCATGTGGTTCTTACATATTTTTTAGAAAAATGGATTGAAATTTACACAGTATAGAGGTTTCACAAAACAAAATGAGCGTCAGCTCTCTAAGAAAGATCTTTCTCTAAAAGTTGCCAGCAAGCTTTTCTCCATAGCTTTTGCACCTTTCACCAAAAAGCTGTACGCATAATTTGAACATAGACCCTTTCCAGTAAAGATGTGCTTTTTATAATCTTACAATGTTTTTTTATGACCATCCTGAGTGACACCACAGCAAATATTACTGTACTTCATGAAATGAGAAATTTGTCATATGAAAAAACTGATCTGGACCTACTTTTAAGTGAACTATGTATGATAAAATTCTGCATATTTATACCATTTGAATTCACTTCTATGGGGCTTGTTTAAAAAGTCTCTCAGAAAGTAAAAATACCCCCAATAGAGAGCTGCTTATTATTATTTCAATACAAAATTTCCCAGCAAATACAAAACTGAATTACGTTTTGGTTTCTTTCATGCCTTTTTTATTTCAAACCTTCTTTTTCATGTATTCATTTCTTTTAAGTTTTTCGGTTTATTATTACTCAGTAATATCACCGTGACTAGAGATGTTCAGACAAATGTCACCCTTTTCCTATCTTGTATGTTCTTTTACGGTTTTAAAAGTAGTAGACTATGGCTCAGTCCATGCTTGTGTCTTCAATTTCATTTTCTCCCTAAGCATTTATTTCAAATAAGAGATGTATCCACCTATTTTAATAAACGCAGATCCACAAAATATCTTGATTCCTTTACCGGTTGAATCTTCCTTCAGGCTCCCAGTTAACTGAGTGCTGATCATGATTCACCACCTCCTTACCCACCTTCCTGAGGTGGGGAAGTGATTTTATTCAAATTTTACAACTCAGGCTCCAGCCCAGATCTTAAACTATTGAAAGACCTAATCAACCAGCTGGATTCTTGCCTAACATCCACAGACTGGCAGTGGTAAGTACAGAACTGATCCTATACCTCTGAACTACTGATTTACACAATGCTAAACCTTGAGAGAAAACACTCAGGCTCTAAATTCTGTAAAAACTAAGAATAAATATTGTATGTTTATGGGAAAACAGTGAAGACAGTACGACTTCCTTGTCCTCAAAAAGGGGGCCACTGTGCAGTATGTGGTGTTAACATCAATTCAAAGTTAGGGAAAAGGAGACTCAGCAGACTCCAGGGATCAGTGCTGTTTGCAGAGGCAGTGGATGTGACTGGTATTCCATGCAGTCCATAGTCAGAGTTAATGACAGCCTGTTATCCACTGTTCCTTAAAACCTTTTGAAAATAAAATGGTAATATTGTAATATAGTTCTGGTCTAATGAGGCCTCCCACATGAAGAACCTCTCATTTATTTTATGTTCAGACTAGAGATATGCATAAATTACAGTATCCATTCGTTATTTGAAGATCACAAACGATAAAGACTGTAAGGATATTTTCCTCAAAATTTGAAGTCAATTTTAATCTGAATTATTCTAGTTTCATCAGTCTCCTACTGGATCTATCAGTGACAACTATTAATTCCACCCTAGTGTACAGTACAAAAACAGAGCAGCAGCAAGTTGTTTATGTTTTGTTAATGTCTTCTTGCTTAGTTCCATAAGTGGCTATGAAGTTCATGCTCTTACACAGTTTAAGAAGTCAATAATTCTAAATAGGAAATGCAGAATCATTCACCTGCATTCAGCATTCAGCTTTACCTTTTTTTTTTTTAAGTGTTTGTGTGCCTGTTAACCCCAAGGCAAATGCTTACAGGATTCTCCACAGTAGAGGTACACATATTGGAGTCCCTATTTTTGCTCAAATAATGAGAAATCTAAGTCATAAGTGCTTGGCATATTATCTCAAAAATATATGTCTAGTCATCTCAAAATCTAGCACCCACACTTTTGGTGTGTGCAAATGTAACAAATGACCTCTATCCGCAGACAGGCATTTTTGCATTAGATGGTACCTCTGTAATTGAAGCTTTTGCTTTTGGGAGGATGGCTACTTGGTTTTGCAGAAGACAGTGTCAAAGTGTTGACCACTTAAGAATTGCTCCTTTCCTCAGCAACTATCAATTGTAAAAAACAAAGGAACTGGATTACTGATATTTGCAAGTTCACTGAAGATTTTCAAATAAAGGTACATAAACTGTGAACTCAAAACCCGAAGTGCTCTCTTTGATTGCACAGAGCAAAGGGACAGTTCACATGGTGTCTGGTTTTCCACTGTCACATGATTATTTTTTTTTCTATTCTCCATGGTCAGAGGCAAGATATTAAATACTCCTTATTACAACAAAAACACATTGCAGAAATAGTCTGTGCCGTGCATTTGACAGGTTCAGCTCCGTGCAGAGGTGCTGGAGCTCAGTGTGTGTGGAACAGCAGCAGCACAGAGCACACCCGTGCTGCGGGCCACCCCCAGCTAATGGAAAACGCCTAATCCCCGTGGCTCTGCAGGGGAAAGGCATGCACTTAAACAAAGCTCCAACAAATGAAAATCAGGCAAGCTCTGTAGAGGAGTGCTTAACTTGAATTTTCCAGTAAATTTCATAAAAGGCCTCAGCCAAGTAAGAAGATTACACTGCACTAAGATTAATTTTACTATAAAATCTGAATGAGAGGTGGAGATTCGCCCTTTGGAAAGCTGTTTTGCTGATATTGTGTAATACAAAGCAAATACAGCCTAGACTTCTTAATACCTTTTGAAACTATATGATCATAATGTGAAGTGTAAAAGACATTATTGCACAGAATCATATATAATACTGATCTTCACATTGATTCAGGTGTGTAGAGATGCCTTTTTATGATTAAGAATCAAATAGGTCAAGAAAAAAACATAAAAAGCCATATCATCTTTGATAAGAGTGTTTGTATTGACAACTAACCAGAATTACCTCATTCCATTTGAGAATCATTAAAAAACTAAAATTATTGCTATTAAATTATTTCCCTTAGCTAAAAATCAAATTAAAGTAAATAGATTCACTTTTTTATTTTCTCACATAAGGTTAAAAAGTAAATCTCTGGCAGCTGCTAAATTTTTGCTCCTATTTCCAGATCGGGTAACAGTTCTAAGACACTGTTCTTGTAGCCTCCTTCTGTTTGCTGCTGTACAGAGAAAGGACAAGAAAACCCTCCCCACTTCTGCTTACCATTAAAGCACAAGAGAGGGCAGAGTCAGGCACTGCGGAAAAACTGCAGGGCACGAGGGACATAATAAGTCAACATCCACCATCACAACAAGCCATAAGCATTGACAGCAGTTGTCATTTATCTTGATCATTTCTGGGGCAAATATTGGGGCAGAGAACCTTTTCAAAGATTAATTTTAGAGTGCCTGAAGCAACCTGAGAAAATATCCAGGTGCAAGATGAAGAACAGGAGGGGGAACGACAGCTCTTTTTTGGAGCATTGGAAGACAAGTTTATATTTAATGTGGTAGAGGGAAGGGAACTAAGAAATACAGATGGAGAGAAGAGATAATTGGCATAAGCCAAGTCACAATCTGCATACCTGTCCCCTGAATGGGAATAAGCGAAGCAAAGTTGTCTTTACTAGTAAAAATAAAAAGAAAACCTAAGCAAAAATGCCAGTTCTGTAATAGATCCGATACATTCATGGAACGATGTTTGTGGATAGGAAGGACCTGTTCAGCACAAAGCATCAGCACATTTGGATCCAGTATGGATGCAAGGATCTGTTTTTGAGGCCAGGCTGACAGGGAGGAGGTTTGTATTTAAAAAAAAAAAAAAAAATTAAATCTCTTGGAAGAATTATTAAAAGCCTTATTTTGGACTTACAGATATGAAACATCTGGACATCAGTGGTATTACATCAGGACTGGAATTTGGTCAGAAATAGTCTGCTGTAGCACAGGAGGATAAAACCTTCAAGTTATTAGTAGGAAGAAAGCAGTTGAATGTGTTTTAGTGCAAGATTATGGAAAAAAATAAGCTATGAAAGGAGAAAAACAGGAAACTAAGAATGGGGACAGTAATTGTAATATATAACGTGTAGCAGCAATAACAAGGATAAAAGATAAAAGTACTGTATAGCTATATAAAATTGGTATTTTGCAGTCTCTGCCCCTGTTCTATTACTACCATTGCTTCCACATTCAGATGGAAGGAGTTATAAAGCTGTCCACTCTGCCTAATGCAACTTCTCTGGTACACTTGTCTTACTTTTCAAAGAGGTATGTAAGAGATCAGTGCTTATAGAACAGAAGGAGATGGCTGCTGAGTTAGTGTCACCTTTGCTAAGGCATGGAGCACATGTGTTCCTCCTATAACATGCTGTCTTTACAGCTTCAACTCCCAGCATTGGTTTTTTCACTGTCATTCTTAAGACAAATGTTTTTTCTATGAAACTTCATTAAATGAGATTGTTTAGCAGACCCATAAATGCCTCTCAACAAATAATTGATACACAAAATGAAATCCTACTTGATTTCAACTAATTGGTAACTTCTTGCTACACCTTTTTCTGTTCATGCTGTCATAGACATGCAGTATCTATATCAGCTCAAAATCAGGTCTCCTACAGCTTTCGACAACAACATCAAACGTTACTGACAGCTGGAATGTACAATGGTCTCAGAAAATTGGGCATCTGATCCCAAACAGCATCTTACTCTCTGTTCCTTTGCCTAAACATTTCACAGGATCAAGGCTACACTAATGTGTAAACTGCACAGTGAGCTTTTAGTAGAAAATGTGTGTTGCAGGTGTGTGCCACTGAACTTCTGCACGGACACAGTAAAGCAGAAGCTCAGTTATGTGACATGACCATAAACACCTTGAGCATCACCACGGCCATATACAGCACTGCTGTGGGCACTCGCCTAATCAGTACTCACTGTTCAAATTCCACATATGGGATAGGAATAGAACTTTTTCCTACCTTGTCCATTTTACGTTCCTAATTCTACATATATTTTCATGATGCTATTTTTTGTTAATACCCCTGAAAACTGCTCTTTCTAGAAAATCTTGTATATGGAATTACAGCATCCCCACAGTTGCTGTCAAATCATGTTAACTACTTACTCTGGAAGAAATTGGAAGTGACCAGCTGCCTGCTGGGACAAAGATGAACAGAGACACATATCAATTTCTGATCACAGATAAATGCCAGTTCATTCAATATTAAAAACAGAGTAAGGTGTCAGAAAAACTTTTGAAAATTTAAATCATTTAAGAAGAGTAGAAGTAATTAAAGCCTGCAATTTTCAGCCAGTTGAAGCAGAGTCCTCTGAAGTGGAGATTACTCATAATCTACAGCTGCAACAAAGACCCTTGTCATTTCTGTTTATTTTATCAGAAAATCTAAAAAACCTTTCTCTCTGCATAAAAATTTCTCCCACTGAACTTATTTAAAGTGTAAGACTAAGATGCATATCAACTTTGTTTGATGCTCAGCCATCAGTAAGCGCCTGCAAACAGTTCTGATTTTAAATTCTAACCATTGCTTGTTTTAGAATTGTAGCATGTTTTAGTGAAAGAAGCAGATATATCCAGTTTGGTCTGGAAACACCCAGGGAGACTGCACAACCTCTCCCGTGGGGATATGAAGCAAATGGGAATAATCCCTTCCCTCCATTTACCAGCTGTGCTCCTGTTAGTGCAGCGTGGGATGCTGTTGTTCCCTTGCTGCCAGGGCATGATGCTGACCCGGGCTCAGCCCTGTCCAGCAGAGCTCCTCTCCAGCCAGTTTCTCCCTTTAATTCCTGGTCCAGCAGAAGTAACCAGTTCTCCTGACCATAAAAGGGAAATTACCACTCTGAGAACCCAGTGGTAGTAGCAGTGCAGTAATTTTGCAGTTTGGTTACAGTTTTAAAGCAACATTTTCTCCCCTTTTGAATAGCATTTATACTTCTAGTGCCCCAGAACAAGGGTTGGTCCTTTGGATGCAAGAGAAATACCAAAACGGTGGGAAACCTTTCTGAATGATTAGTAACATCAGTACTTCCCATAAATTAAGCATGCCAAGCTACAAAGTGAAGGCATAAAGATTAAATACTGCCTTTTTCTTTTTTTCTGAGAAGCACAGCACAGACTGGGAAACACTGTGGGGCAAAACATAATCAGGTAGGAAATGTTCATTGTTTGCCAATGTCTTGACAGTTTTGATACATAGAAGCAATTACCTGTAAAAAAGGTTGAAAGAAGAGGCTGGGAAATAAAATAACATCTCCTAAATTGGCTAACTATTTCTAGATCACTACTTGCATCACCTGCCCGCCAGAGGCTTGTGCATGGAAGAAATCCTAAGAACAGCAGAGCTGCAGTCAGACCAGGCCTATGTTTAGCCTAGAATACCTTGGACAGCAGCTAAAGGAAGAGCAAGATAATTCAGGAGATGGTCATTGAGATGGCGTAACTTCACTGTTTAAGTATCTCAGCAGCCTTGGCTTCCAGTGTGTGAGAACATGTATTGTGTAAGCTTACCTTTACAAAGTGCAGCCTCCTGCTTCCACCTCTTCCTGTTCTCAGACAAGAGGGTGGGGTGGGTGCTTGCTGTCTCACATTTTCCCCCAGGCTTATCTATTTCTGTCTTTTAGGGGATCTCAGCAATAGCTGCAGCCTAATGCTGAAGGGGGGAAGCAGGAGGGGGAATAGACAGACAAGATCAAAAAAGCCCAACCCACAGCACACATGTTGCTTTACCCCAACATGCTGCTTTCAGCTTGAACTGGTCAGTGTCCTCCTTAAATACAGCAAAGTATCACAGGAATTAGGAATTTTTCCCACCTTTGGAGAGGCTGGTGGGAAGAGAAGGGAACTCCTTTTAGGGTGGTTTGGGTCTTCTTGGTTCTTTCCTTTTGTTGGTGGTTTTTTTTTTTTTCTTTTTTCCTCTTCAAACCAGGTTTCCAACAGTTGCTGTCAAACTAGTTCTAGAGCTAGCAGAAGCTTTAATACTGGATGTGTCTTAACTATTTCCCCTCTGCTTAGTTCTCCCAGTTACAGTCCAAGACTTCACTCCTCCTCAAATGCACCCAGCAAAGGAAGAGACACAAGATCTGTTCCTCCCTCCACCCACAAAGCAGCTCAATCCCTGATCAATATATACACAGTTCAGCACCAGGAGACAAGGACATGGTATTCCTCTAAAGGCATCAGTTATTCCTTGAGCCACCACTCTCAGTCACAGGCAGCAGAGCCCTGGAATTTGTTTTCTATCTGCTGGATAAACAAACACCAACGTTCTGATCACTGCGACTCAGCTTGTGCTGATGCTTGTGCTGGGGTGGAGCAACTCCTCCTATTCTTGGGGCAAGCACCTGCACTCATCTGAGAGAAGCTATTGAAAACAGAGCATGCTGGGAACATAGACTTGTGAAATTTCTGCAAGATCACAGAAGAGATCACATAGCATGGAGGTTTTTCCAGTTGAAGCTATCAAGAGACCAGGAAAGGAAAATACAAGAGGGGACAAGCCCTGAAAAGGCTCAACCCTCAGAAAGATTTTACTCCCCTTCCAAATTTTTTATTCTGATCCATTTCAGCAAAGCTTTTAATTTTTCTCCATTTTGCCAACAGCTTTAGCTACAGAGAAGGGTTTTGGCTTGGGGGAGGCACACTCATATTAAAACCAAGGAGTTATCCCTCATGTCAGGCAGATTTTCCTTCCTGCTAGAAAGCCCTCTGCAGAGGTTCAGGCTGCTCCGAGAACAGGAACTGGCATCACTCACGTGAGAACAGGTGGGACAGACCTCCCTCCAGCAGTGGCCAGAGCACAAGTGATGCAGACACTTGGAATTTCACCAGTCCCTGTCCTTTGGCACCCCCTTTCTCATCAGAGGAGAGCTCATGAAGAGAAAGAACATAGAAAAAAACATGACACGTAGCTGAGGGAAAAGAAGGAAGAATCTGGACAATTCAATTATGCAGTTTGCATATGGAAACAAATATCCAATTAAGTTTGGCAATGGCATGCGGGTTTTACATGGAATTAATTCCTGTGCAACTTCCTACAGAACATGAAGGAGCACTGTAACTAATTCATGTCAGATGGGATACTTAAGTGTTCCCTGCACAAGAGATTCTGGTAAAAAGCCAGTATGTAACAAAAATAAAAGTACTGCACAAATTCAGTAGCAGCTCGCAGTGCTTAGATGGCACTTTTTCCATGAATGATTTTTTGCTGCTCTTGTTCATTTAGAAGGATGTTAAACTCATCCAAAAGAGTAACTGGTGGTGTTACCTAAAACCAGCTGAACTTACCATGTTTAAAAAAAAACCCCAAAAACAAACAAAAAACTTTAAAAGAGAAGACTCCTTATTGTACCTTTTATTATACCTTATAATGGTATACAAAGCAGTGCAGTACTAAGATGACTCTGTCCTTCTGAGGGCTACACAGCCCTCAGCTGGCACCTGCACACACCCAGGATTGATTTTAGTGAACTTTTCCCTTAATCCAAAGTTCCTGAAAGGAGGAATTCCTAGTGTCTTGGCCCACCCCTCTACTTGTCTTAATTACTCCTGGATACTACATCCGTTTGCAGGGAAGTACTGCAGCCACACAAACTGTGACTCTTCAGTTTATTCTCATCATTTACTGTCTTTACCTTTAAGCCAGACTGCTCTTCTAATACACTAAAAGCTGCCCCTGGCAGGAAACAGAAGTGTCACCAAAAGGGTTTCATTCACTTCTCAGGCCAAGTAAATCCTTAAGACTGTGCTGAAAGTGACAGCCAGAACAACCAAAATCATCACCCACAGTTACTCATTTTTTTCCCTTCCTTTTCAAATAGGCAACCAACAACTTATTTTCCCGCTGAAAATTACACAAAGGCTATGTATCAAATTTGAAAGCGCCTCAAAATTTCAAAGTCAATGAAAGCCAGATTCTAGAGGGAGACAACATGGGTAAAAAAAAATATCAATACACGTGATATTTTAATACAAAATATTAGCTTTTTTCTTTTTTTTTTTACACAAGTCAGTTTTTTTTAAAATATAGAACCTTAGAAAATGAACAAATTGCTATCCACACACTATAAACACTTGTTTGTGCTCAGTTTGATCAAGTTATCAGAACAATTTAAACACCAGTCCATAGTTTAAACACTGCCTTGAAGTTGAGTGAAAACTATGCCGCACTGTGCGCTACCATTATTGTATGTACAGTGTGAAGCGCCTTCGTTCAGGTGTGATACGGTAGTAAAAACTGTTCAGTTATCAGGTTCTTTGTGCAAGGATTTCGCATTCTACTCATGCTCATGACAGATCTGCATTACATTTCAGTGGCACTGGTCTGAGCAACCACATGTAATTCTGTCAATGTTCACTGGAAGAATGTCCATTACGTGTTCTGGAAGTACAAGTTCTTCAGCTAGACAAAAGAAAACTTGTTAGTTTAGGGGAAACACTAGCCTGATTAGCCAGAATTTAACAATTTCTAAGCACTGAAATGAAATTTTGATTTCTCAAAGTTGAATAAAAGTAATTAACTATCACATTTTCATAGAGATTAACTATGTAGCAGGTACATCTCAGGAATATTTGTAATTGCCCGTTTTTTGAACCCATAGAAAGGAAAAAATTTCCCTCTAAGTTGGAGGTCTTAAAAGGTCTTGTTTTAATAGTAAATCATCCACAAGTTGCAGGTTGTTAGCCAAGTAGATTTAGGATGATTTACTTGCATTACAGTAATTTACACAATTGAGCTTTAGGCATACAGTACAAAACTATGAACAAAAAGGTGAAGCAAACTTTTTTATTTATATTCAGGTAAAAACATTAACCTGATGAAGTAAATTATTGCAGATTTGAGAAATCAGCACATAAAACAGTTGGACAGAGCATTGCTTACAGGTGCTTTATCTGTGTCAAAAGACAAAGGCTGAACTGCTTGTTCCAAGCTAGCACTGGGGGGGAAGAAAAAAGAAAAAAAAAAAAAAGAAGAAAAAAACTACAAAATTAATCAGGAACTTAGATCAAGAACAAGAAAACTGTTTTACTCAAACAGGGAATGAAACAACTAATTTGTCTTTTAAAAAACTTTACATCAATTCGAAATGCTCTGGCCTTACCACAATACACACTGGCCAGCCCAAGCTGTTGGACTTCAACTACATGAAAGAAATAATTCTTCCTCGCCTCCAGTAAGAGGCTTTTGCTGCCTGAATCACTGTGTAAACAGCTCTGGAGCGCCGACTGGTAACGACTGTCACCATTATAACCTACCACTACAGTAAAACTATGCTATAAGAAAGGTTCTACCTAGTTACAAAGGCTGAATTATATTGACAATATATATTTGATTTCAGTAAAATTTAAATTATCTTAATCAGAGAAAGAGGCATGGAGCAGTTACGCGCCCATGCTAACCAAAACATAACAATTGTTGAATGTTGCACACAAAAAGAACCAAGTGAATTGCACATCAGACAATACATGAGGATGGGTAAAATTAGAGGCAGGTGAGGGTACACAGAACTAGTCTACTAAACTAGATTCGTCAAATACATGTTGTGTTTTAATTTCTGTACTTATGTACAAAAGTTGTCTTTGGAGGAAAAACTTCAGACTTAGCTAGATGGATACACACAGCCCAGTATTAAACTGCACAGCGACATTTATTGTTCCAGCCTGGAAAAACATCCCTTTTTAAATTTCACACAGCAAAGCAAGTTAAAAACTTCACTCATCAAATAAATGATAATTTAAACAAGAACTTGCTAAAGAAACCTTGTCACAACAACTTTTAGGGCCTGATCACTTTAAGTCCATAGGGGCTTTTAATGAATATCAACCAAGTGTCTTTGTTTATAATCTGCAAGCCGTTTTTCTACAACAAGAAGGCGTAACACGTTTCCTTGACTCAGGTGATATATTTAGAAAAGAATCATGAGTTTCTCTTTTGCTGTAACAGGCAGACATTGCATTTTTCATTGTGATCAGGAAAGATGGAATGACTGCTGCCCTTCTCTTGCAGCTATCAAGAGTTTTTCACGCATTATCTCAATGGTTGAATAGTCCGGCAATTTGAGATAGTTCACACAAGTCATTACTGAGGGCAGGAAATCATCGGGATTCTCCGTAGACTCAAACGTCTTGCGTACAATTGTCAGTGGAGGGTTCAAGCTTCGAAAACCTGTGAATGAGAAAAGACATCCAGAATAAGGTTGCTCCTCCTGAAAACCCGCAGCTGACCCTGCAGACATCCATCACTGGCATATGCACACGTAGCACCACTGGCTGCATCTCCAGGTCTACCATACGGCTTTGTAAGGCCATGCAGCAAGATAAGAATATCTAAAATCCTGTCTGTAGATTAGTTTTCTGAGATGAATTTACAAAAAGAAATTAGATAGATGAATCTACTCTACTTTTAAGTGTGGTCTGTATATGTAAAAACCCTATTCCAGTGATAATATTTTTAAGAGTTTGTTGGCTTCACATACATTTTTTTCTCAGGAATTATCTATGGCTATAACACCTAATTTGTTTTTACTCCAGCTAAGGTTTTTATACTCCTAATCCTCAATCCTGTCTGCATCATCTCTCCATAAAAGAGCTCTAAAAACAATACTTTAAATGCTATTAAAAAAAAAAAATCAACTCAAAAATCTAACCCTAACCCCCCAAATCCCCAAAAATCTAAGTAATGGAACAGATGCATAAATTCTGTTTTTACTTGCAAAGCGTTCAGCTGAGATTTATGCTAAAATGTGTATTCTACAATGGTCCCTAGCAAAGACAGCAAATTCCTCCATCGTCCTCACTGCCTCTCACCTGAATTCTGAAATTCAAAAGGGGGAGAAATTGAATAAAATAAATACTATGCTAGTATTGTCTTCTTTCTAGGAAAAGAGACTATTCTTTCCAGGTAGCAATGCATCAGCCAAGAAATACAGTATTAGAAGGTTTCAGTTTTGTTTAAATTTTGAACTACTTTTTGCTACTTCTGATCAGTTCTCTGGTAACAAATTAAACTTAAAGAGTCAAACAAAGTGTCAAGACATTAACATGAAGGTTACATGAATTATTCCTGAAATCTACCCAGTCACTTCTGAAATTAGAAATATCACAGAAGTATGACCTTCTAATCATTTTTTACTATACTGAAGTAATCCACTTACTCTGAAATGCATTATTAATAGTGATTTCATATACAGCAGTATGCAATAAGGAAAACCTACCTCCTACAGGCAGTCTGGGGCTACCCGTCACAAACTGAAGAAACAGTCTTTGCTGCTCACTGTCAAAACTACTGAGAATTTCAAAGAGATACTTCACTGCTCGACTGAGGAGGGAAAAGAACCAAGAAAATGTTATTTTGTTTATTGTTAAAATAATTGCATCAGATTCCTATTCAGTGCAATGTGAATATTTTCAAATAAATTTCATATCATTCCTTTAGCTTGAATAACGGTACATCAAAATTATTAAATATTTTCTATTGGCTTTTTGCTTGTTTCTTTAACAAGACCAACACGTTACCTGTCATGCGTATAACCGTGATCAGGCCTGCAACATTCCATTAAAGTCTTCGCATCCCAAGTGTCTGTTTTGCTGCCACACAAGAGCTGCTCCAACTATAAAATTAAATAACAAGGAATAAACGTTCCCCTTTAGGACCTGAGGCAAGATAAGTCTGTTCCAAAAACTATTACAGTGCTCCACTTTCTGGGATGGCTTGGTGCAAAACCCACTCGCAGTCACACCAAACAATCAACCCAAACTCTTTGTCACTAGGGTGAAGCTACTGAATCCAGTCTCATTTCCTGAATCTGCCTTTGCATATGATCTACTACCACACAAGATGCTGAATCTGTCTCCTAGAACAGAGACAGCCCTAATAAACCATTTGCACTGGAGAACCAAAAATGCCCTAACTTCATGAAATCTCACAATTTTTAAAGACCTCTGGAGGAATGTGAAGAACAGAGTGCTTACTCTTGCACTTTGGAAACTTGAGATCTTTGAAAGAAAAAAGAACAGTCATCAGACAGAAGTGCATCTGTCAGATAGCAGTTCTGTATTCCATTATTCTGCCTGTTCTTTCTATGCATTTGGGCAAGCAGAGGTGACAGGTTACAGCAGCCAAAACACTCAGAGTTTCTGCTGACATCCTTCTAGGATACACAAGGAGTTGTAAAGCCCCAAACTCAGTAACACCAGAATTTTGACATGTAGCTGTTCTGTTCATAAACAAAAGAATTCTACAAGTTCTTTGTAATAGCTTAGGAATAGCTTGTAAAAAGGTCCAAATGGTTGGAATAGCTATCAGCAACAGAACATGAGACCACACATGTCTAGTCCATTAGGGGAAAGCTCTATTTCATACTGTTTCTGTGGCTTACATTTGATCAGCTGTATTAGTAGATTAGCAATGGACTATCATCTGTATGTTAAAAATTTTAAAGGGAAGCAAGCATCAAAGCATGCCAAACAGTGACAAGACAGAAGGGCATCACATACACCACAAAACGGACATGTGGGTAAAACGCTGAATAAACCAGAATAATCTGCCATTTTTGCTTGCCTTAAATCTATTGCAGGGAATAAAACAGTGCTGGTACCCTTGGAAAGTGGAACCCACAGAGATGCACAAAGAATAATCGCTGCAGTAGCTACAGGTCTCAGCTTTAAGAGACACTTACATTGCAAAGCACCAGAAACATAACAATACCAACAAGGGCTTGCCTAAAACACTGTTTTAGAGAATGCTTTAGTATTTGTTCTTGACGTCAAAGGTTTAAGATCATGAAGGTAAAAAAACCCCTCAAAGTACAGTCTTCAAATAGACTCCCTAAAATATTCTCTCTTCTAGTCCAGACAACCGTAATTGTGACTCATTTCAGTCCACTTAAGAGAGTAAGCATTTTATAAGAAAATTTGTATGATGGTGGTGAGAACAAGGCAAGACCAACTATTCGTACTCTTTACCCCTTCATCTGAATCTCCTCTTAGTGTCTAAAGCTTTGTTAAATAGCTGAATACTTTTTCTGTTCTCACAGAACATCCAGGTTGCATCAACATCTGTGGACAGCTATTCAAAGGTACTGCAATACAAGGAATTAGAGTATCCATGCCAGCACAGGGAGCATGCAGATAGAAACTCAGGCATGTTTCTCAGAAAAGCTGGGAACTCAATTTTAAAGACAAGGGAACTGTTCATAGTAAAAGCAATAAATAAATGACCACTGAACAAAGAATCTTTAAGTATGCAATTTCACAAACACTGAGTTTTACTAACATCTATTAGAAATGTCATCAGACTGCCACCAGTGCCCTGCACCCAGGTTCAGACTGCTCATACAGATACAAGGCTATAAAAGCATCAGTAAAAACACATTCACCAACCTCCTCAGGGTAGAAGTACTGAAGATGACTGAGGGGAAAGACCGATTCAAATCCATCTCTGAACGAGTCAAATTGTCTGGCAACACCTTCATTTAGTGCCCAGAATATAACCAACTGCAGGGAAAGAAAACAGTTAAAAATCAATTTGAACATGGGAAGCGTGGAATGATCCCTACTGAGCAAAAGGGGACAGCTGCAGAAACAAAACTCCAGAAGCTTTGCCACTTGCTCACTGGAGTTACAAGAGTTTGAACACGGATTCGTGGAGCTGCTCGACAGCATTGCCTCACTCTGCCTTAATTCACAACTTGGGCTAACCCTAAACATCAAAGTCATGCAGTAGTTGAAACAACTTATTTGCCTTTGTTTTTAACAAAACAGACAGAATTCAGAACAGTTGGTTAAAACTGAACCTATTTAACCAAATAATTTAAAGCAAATCTGAATGTTTATTAGTTATTTTCAGAAGCCTAACCTAGGTGTTCTCTCTCTACATCATTTAAAATTCAGCAACTGAAGCAGAAATCCTCAGGGCACCATTGGCAGCATTATACTAGTTTCCCACATGGAAACATATGGATCCCTTTTCTAATATATAGTTTTAAAAAAGTAACTCTAGCCTATTTGATAGATTAACTAGTTGAATATTACAAGAATACATGGGAACAAAGGAAATACCTTTATTTCAAGTTACTGGGATATGGTTAAGAACCATAATGAAAAAGTAAGACACTGTTCTAGGCTTTTTGAATGTGATTCTTCTGTTTTGTTTTAGTAGTTACCCCCTTAATATTAAATTTACTTTCAAAGTGGACAGCACATACTGAAATAATAATCAGTGGGAGGAGAAAAGGAAGGGAATATGGCATAAACAAGACCAAATTTCTATTAAATAAATCTCCCCCAGCCAGCATTCCTCTACTACATTAAGAAACAATATATATTATGCCAAGTTCAGATTCTTTTGTTAGTGCTTTTGATGCTTACACTTGCCTTATACACCCTCGACTCCAGCAGGAAATGAAGGCTGGTTGTAAAAGATGTGTCAACACAGAGCTACTAATTTTAAAATGTGCTAAGAGTTCTGACCTGTGATGCTGATTAAAGTTATCTAAGGATGCATCTGAGTATGATTAAAAACCTCACAGATACTGCTGGACTACTGAAGCAAGGATTTAACCCTGTCCAAACAACTGAAGGGTGACTTGCTCCAGGAAGCTCTCAGACACAAAAGCTCATTAGGATCTGTTGATAAGCTTTCCTACAGAAGGGATTGTATTTCAGGTGAGATAGGGAGCCCTACTTTCACACACCAGTTTCACTACTGAAGAGGAAGGCAGTAAGCACCAGCAGCACAGAAAGCCGTCCTGTAACACAGAACATTCTATGCCTTTTCTAACAGCAGAGTTGCTTATCTAGATTTGTGATTATTTTTTATGCACGTGGCAAAATTAAGCTGTGCTGTATTCCTGCAGATGCAAAGACAAGATCAAATTTCTAGGGAAAAAACTACACCACTGAAACTTTTTGTTCACAAATTTAGAAGCAGCAAGTTGGCCTCTTGCTTTGTACAGGGGAGAAGGGGACAAAACCAGAAAAAAGTAGTGTCTTTCACTACACTGGTAGTTGAAATAGCTCTACTTTCTGATAAAGGCAGCTCCTGGGGGGAAAAAAGGGAGGTGGAGGGTAGAATGGCATAACGGCAAGAGAAGCATGAAAAGCAACTGTAGGATATTCCAGCTTTATTGACTACTTTCAATGTTAATCCACAAACAGGATTTTAATGAGAAGGACATTTTCAAGAGCAGGGCAGCTGACCCACAAGTAGCTACACAGGGCAGCTGATAAAGTAAATACACTGTTTCTAAAATGCAATTCATCATACTTGTGATAGAGAGGACACTAGTTCTCTCTCTGAAATATTTTCCAGTTCCTTCACATCAAGTCTGTAAGGACAAGGACAGGAAAAACTGCACAGTTGTCCTTTAAGAGAATAGTTCCTAAAGTTGTTTAGAAAAGAGGGCAATCTTTCTGTAGCAATCTGCTTTTCCTTTACAATGCCAGAGGCCTGCAAGAGGACAGCTACAGGACACCTGAGCTGTCTGCAAGCCTTTCTCAGGGTATCAGACACCTGGTATGAGCTACATAGAAGAAAAAAAAAATTCCTACAAACTGTACTAAAATCAGACTTGAAAGAAACTTTGCTCAGTAAATAGAGAGTGCAAATTCTGTTTCCAACATACTGTACTAGTTTGTATTGCCCATCTGTTAAGTCTCAAAATGGCTTTATATCCATAGTATTTAATTCTATAAGTGATTCTTGACTAGCAGAATTTGCTTTCAACAAATAAATACACGAGAACTGGATAGGTAACTTTTTTAAACTGTAGGATCAACAGCAACTGACTTCAGTTGTAAGGATTACAGAATAACTTTGCAAATTCTCAGTTGATATTCAGAACCTATATGACTTATTGAATCGTTTCTACAAAATATCAGACATGTTCTTATCAGTGCTTTAAAACTTCAGTCATCAGAGTGAAACTGGCAGCAGACCAACCTCTGAGGAAATGCATTATTTACTAACTGGAATACAATGATCTTTACCTCCATCCCACTCATGACTTCAGGGGATAATATTGCCTGCTTCCCATCTTTACTCATCTCTTTTCCAGGTTGTTTTTAACATATTTTGTTTCAACACTTTCTTAGGGAGAAACAGTGTCCTACCTTGGTTCAGCAGTATCAACCTTTGTTTTTCTATGACTTATGTCCCTTTTGACACAGGAATAAATCAATACACATAGTACTGTCAAGTTACTATGGCAATGTTTTACCTTTTCCTTATATATTCTTTTTATGGTTTGGAGCTTTTTGTGTGTATATTTGGTAGGTTTTGTTTGTTTTGAGGGTTTACCTGGGCTTTGGTTTGTTGTCTGTTTTGACAAAACACTACTGCTCTAATTTTGACTCACAACTAAGCTAATGTTTTCTTAAGTCTGAGTCCAAAAAAAAATTACATTATTAGAGCAGTTCAAAGGCCACTGGGTAGCAGATGCTGAATCACTATTGCTAACACACTATCATCAACAGATGTGGGAACTTGTTAAAATATTCTGAAAGTCCATAGCTGAAATGATTCCACTTAGAACACCACCTTGTCCCAAAAAACCTAACCCTCTGTTGACTTCATTTTTGTACTGTAAAATTTTCAAGTCAGGTGCACTGACAGAGTAAACAGTTTTTCTGTAAACTTCTATAAAAAATTATCAGGAGGAAGATTACTGCTGTGCCTAGCTCATGAGAATGAAATGAAATATATATGAGAACAAACTCCCAGGGAGCAAGAATAAAGAAAATTTTAGCCCTAGGTTTGCTTTTACATACTCTGAGATACTCCTCTAAATTGTGGATGGTGACCGGTGTATCTTTTCCCCCTTTTTTCAGTTCTATATTGGGAAACCCAGGAAGTGTGAAGTCCAGCCCTAGATCTTCCACTGAGCAGCCATTCATAGTCAGAGCCTCCAATGCATACTGTAGACTTTCTTTGGTCTAAAAAATTGGAGTGAAAACAAGTGAGAAAAATCCATTCAAATTAACTTAGCCAATAGTTAAAGCAGACGTTTCTACAAGAACATTCTCACTAAAACTCTTACAGTACTCCTTGCTTTCCTTTGATAGTTTTCATACATAACAGTAAATCAAGACAAACCAAACAAATCAGCTTAATGAATAAACTGGAAAGATCAGAGGAGCACACTTTTTTCTAGCAATTTTAGGATTAGTTTGACTTCTGGCCTATTATGTACCTAGACAATACTACTGCAAGATAAGGAAATGTGCAATAAGCTAAGGCTCTTAGGCTATGTTTTTTCCTTAGAACAGTTAATGGCATTCGTATTTGGCATGCATACTGACATTTTTCAGCTTTCATCCACCAGGTTTCAGGTTTTTCAAACTCTTGTTGGGAAATTAAAAGCAGTGACAAAGGAGAGATAGTGAGACTGTGAGGTGAAGAGGAACAAAGACCCACAAGCTTGCAATAATTTCACTAGTAACAAAACAGATGCATCAAGAATATACATTAGGTTATTAACTGCTACCTTCTATTAACATGGGATGCTAGAAAAAGCATGCATGCCAAAGACCTTTCATCACTACTCTGCCACTGTGAATTGTACTATTTTCAGCTAAGAGTGCATAACCTTAAAAAACTTTTCTGTATGTCTGAAAGAACCTGCATGCTCATGCACTGTGACAGTTTACACAGTCCTTCATACAGCTCTTTGGAAGAGGAGGGGGAAAAAAAAAAACCCACAACAGAAAAGGTACTTCTAAGAAAATCTGAAAATTTGACTAAGCCAACGAATAAAAAAGCCAAACCTTTTGAATGTTCAAGAATCAAGGACAGATTTTTGTTTTCCTCTGATATTTAAGTTGGTTAGTCTTTTCAAAGTGAACCAAAAGAGAAGTTAGGCAAACACCTGGCAGCTTTAAACATTTCTACGCTGTGTTTAATTGCACAGAAGAACCCCATAATTAATTTCTCATGCTAGGCTTTACAAAAACACTGTTTTATAACTACTAGCCACTGATCCTAGAACATTAAAACTACTTTGTATTAGAATGAAGTAATTATCACCAGTATTAAGCCCTATCACACACTCTGAATAAAATCCAAATAAAATCCAAATGTGTGAAGATGCACTCTTCTGTTCTTAGGGTTACTTTCCCACCTGTGTTTTATCCTGTTCAAGTCTTTTCTTTTGTCTTACAATATCTTCAAGGTGATATATTGATTTGGCTACTACTGGATCAATACTGAACAAGTCATGTGATGTCAAGGAAGTTTCCTGTCGTAGCATCCACTTATAAAAAGGAAGTCCAAGAGGAAGGTCCACCTAGAAACCAAAGCACTGAACTGTTTAGCATAGAACTGTCTTGCAAAGGTATATCTTTAGCTATGTTACCTCTTGACTAGTTCTAGAATACTATTTACTGTTTCCTAGTTCCCGTGCACACCAGAACACCGTGTCCAATTGGTTTTGCCTCAGAAATTCCCAGTCGAGAAAACACGACTGCTTAGAGCTTATCCATTAAAGTAATCAGCAAGCTGAAGTAACAATAAGCCCAAAACAATCTTGAAAGAAGATTGGAGGGAGGTTGCAACACACGTCAGGTAATGGCTTTTCCTTTTTACACTATGGTCTCAAAAGCCACTGTACAGATCTTCAACATGTATTAACCTCTCCCCCCTCAAAAACTCATTCCCCACCTTCCCTCAAACTGCACTTACTTCTAGAGCTGAAAGCAGTACCATTAAACCCTTAATGCTTTTATTCCTCAGCAGAATCAGAACTACTATTTTAATTTGACCCCTTCAGAATCATATTTTCGACTTTATTCTCACCAGTCTAAAATCCATGATTGCCTTGGCCATAAGTTTTCCCAGAAAGCGGAACTTCATTTTCACTTTTGCAATGTGAGCTGGCTTGGCTGTTCTGCCAAAGGGAAGCGCAAAAAGGCCCTGAAGGTTATGTATGTACTTGGTACCTTCTTGGCTTCCTGTTGAAGGAGGAAGGAAGAAAGAAAATGGTTCAGTATATACCCTTCTAGTTTCATTCCAGACTCAAGTTTGAAAGTGGCAACCAGACTGCCAAAACCTAAAGCTTATTAAAAAAAAAAAGCCCACCCTCCCCCCCCAAACAAAATCTAAAAATAAATAAAGAAAAACAAAAAAACAACAACTCACAAAACCCACAAAGATAATCACACACTGTCATGAGGTTTATTACCAGACCACTAACTTTACATAACTGAAGTCAATTTAGAATCAATTCAATATTAATCAATATTGGTAGTTTAGGGAGTAATTACCTTTTGGATTGGCTAAAGTCACTTCTTCTCCCCTCCAAAGGCCTAAGTCTGCTCTCTGTAGTTCCTGAGATACAAGTGCATAGAACTCTAGTGTGGGGCCTAGGCCTGTGCCAACCTTCAGGGGAGAGAGGGTGAGGGAAGAGGATGGGGAATGAGATAAATAAGTGACTTAAATTAGTCCATTACACCACTTTGAATATCAACATCTTTACTTAAGCCTGAGGAATACAGTACATTATCTGCTATAAAGAAGACTGCATTGCAAGAAGCATCTAAAGAATGTAACTATAACAACATTTACAACATGACAGAGGCAGCCTGGAGAGGCCACATGTCAGAGGGAATAACAGTGGAATAAAAGTATTAATCACCTAATGATGATTTATAGAGGAAACACACACACATCTGTTTGCTTACAGTTAGAAAAAATGTGCTCTGTAGAATAAGACTGATGATGAAATTTAGATCAGAAAGCACTCCTAGCAACTAAAAATCACAACCAAGTGGATTAGGGCTAATTAATAGATAAAATTCTGTAGCACCAGCAGTGTGAAGCATGAAGAGTCTGATCAAGTCATTCTAGGAAAGTTGTAGCTATTTTGTATTAATCTTCAATAAAAAGGGGTTAAATTAGACTGCATTGATATTACTTACTTCATTCTCATACTGGATTTCCAACATGGCTCTTGAACTGCCTAGATCCTGCATCACAGATTCTGCCTGTTTCAACAGCTCATCTCTGTTCACAGTGCGCTACACATTAGAGAAGTTTTAAGTAGTGAAATTATGTCTGTAAGTCCCAGCTCCCAAGGCAGTTACAACAGGAAAAAGAAATCATTTATGCAAGTTTTTCCACCCCATGCCAGTAGTTCCACAGTTCAACCATTTGTAAGCTTATACTTTGATGAAGTAATTCTTGTTTCTATCTGAAAACTGTTTAGAATTAAAGTGTTCCATATAAAATGAAAAAGGAAAGCCTTACATTTGTGTCAGTATAACTTAGAGGTACAACTCTTGCCAAGAATCTGGCAATAGGACTATAACATAGCAGAGAAGCGTTGTCATGTGATGTTATATACCTCAAACTATTATGTGGAGAAGAAAACTCAGAATAAAAATGCTGAAACTCAAATGAAAACCCCAACAGCACTGGGATTCCTACATGTTGGAAGCCGTATTTTATTGGAACCTGGTTCTCATGTGTCTTGTCCTTTTTCCCCCCGCATAGGTATTCAAGCTCATATAGCATATACAGAAGATCTTATTTTAAGGTAACATCTCCCCAGGCTCAAGGCAGGCATCCAAGGCTTCCTAAGCTGCAGCTTAGTTTTATTATGCTGTGACAGGAGCTTTACCTTCCCCCAATACAAGGGCAGTATTTTTGTTTATTCAGGTAACACTTCAGGGTCTAAACCTTTGCTTGAATTCTGCTGAAAATCAAGCAAAACAGGCTAATGTGTGGAAATAGCACTAATTTTCCCTAAAACTCAGCGTTCATTACTGGAGTGCAGTTGCCAGGATTGCGCCAGGCGAGGAGGGAGCCGGGGGAGCGCCCGCCAGGCACGGCCCCTCCTGCCACCCCGCGGCCGGCACCGGCAGCACACGGCGCCTGCCTGCCCACGAACCGCCTCCCCCTCCCCGCTGCACCGCCACACCTCGAGCCTCACCGGTAAGCCTTGCTGACTCTTACATTCTTAGCGACAATATGAAAACGAACAGATCATTCATTCCACTTCAAACAAGATATACCTACTTTTTTCCTGTCCAGCCGTGGTGCCACTCTGCTGTCCTGAGAATCTGACTGGTTGATTTCTGGATTAGTGTCCAGTAGTCTTTGCATGGCTCGATCACGATCAAAAGCAGTTACATAAAACAGCATTTGGCGGGTATCAAATGGAAAGAAAAATGGGCTGTAAGGAGCAATGGATTGGTTAGCTGTGTTCCAAGCAGCAGCTATGACTCTCATTCAGTTTAGAACAAAATAGAAATGTAGTATGCCTGACATCAGAGCTTTACTACACACTGGGAAAAGCAGCCTCCAAAGGAAGCCTTCCAGAACACACTTCAGTTTTAGTGTCAATGATTATGAGCAAGAGTCTAGAGAAATGTAATATACGAAGGAGCCACGAAAAAACTCCAGAAGCTTTAACTCTGCTTGAAAAGTAATTTGGAATACTTGAAAACTCCAAGAATGTCAATTCTCTTTTCTCATTTTTTCAAGTGCAAGAGCTTTACAGCTTATACTCTGTATCAAGATACTAAAAACTACTACAAATACAGCTTTATAAAAATAATTTAGAATATTTTATCATTAACAATAAATGTATTTTTCTTTATACCATACTGAATACGCCAAGATGATAAATGCAGTGCTATGGTAAGAATGCCATCAAGCAGTTTAACAGGAAAAAAAAACATCACCTGAATAATCAAGTACGATAATTTCAATGCGAAAATTTCAAATTGCTCCTGTAAGAAGCGGCCGAAACTTTGCAGCTAGTCTGTGGTTTAAACTGTACAATATAGGTGTAAAACGCCCATCCCAGTGTCACTTACGTAACTTGGCAGGACTTCTGTGACTACATTTTACCCTCCTCTGGCACTCTCAAGAATCTTGTAGCATATGATGCCCCTGTGGTGCCCAGCCAAGAGGCCCACTGAACCCAAAGTAGAGACAGTACACAGCAAATCATACCATGTTTTCCCCAGCTCTGTCAGCCAAGTTGGGATGTTTCCTGTCATAATGACCAAAGGATCCTGAAGCTGCCTGTTTGCTTTTGCTGTCAGTTTACTGTTGATAAACTCTGAGGTTGGAATTATCTCCTTGCAGACTGCGTTCTGTGTTAAATAAAACCAATGTATTTCGAGTTAGAGAAATGCTGAAAGAAACACCAAGTCTTTCTCAAAACATTTGTTTAATACTTCTAGTTTGCTTATAGTAACAAGAAAAACACCTTTGTCATTTTGGTCATCCAGCATGTAAGCCATGAAAGAAGGACTGAGTAGATTCTTTACTATTCTTTTTTTTTTTTTTTTTCAGGAATAATGTTGGGTTTTGAACTTAAAGAAGGAAAAAGCATAGGAAGTATGTTCAA
Source organism: Scytalopus superciliaris (assembly GCA_013400415.1). NCBI lineage: Eukaryota > Metazoa > Chordata > Aves > Passeriformes > Rhinocryptidae > Scytalopus > Scytalopus superciliaris. The sequence goes on from VXBX01009535.1 coordinate 1,355,957, forward strand.
CACACTACAGGGAAAATTTGGCAACAGAAAGAATTTAGTCTTCATCTTACCAGGAGTTAGAGAAACATGCAGGACATGGTGACAGTAATAATTTGCATTATTCTGTCAGGGTGGGGGGCAGCAGACAGGGGAAGGTTATTTAAGGTATTTGAGGACAGAACCATCTGTGTCAAATATGAAAGCAATTTAGAAAGTGCACTACTCACATCATACAAGTAATACCAGTATCGACTGATAGCATGTAAAACTCTCAAAAGAAGAATAACATCTAATGAGGGATCTTCAAATGTTATATTTTCAGGTGGAGTAGAGATGAGGTAAATTTCCAGAGGATTTAATACCGAAGGGCATACACCATCTAGCAGGAAAAAAGAACATGTTAGCAAAACAAATCAATCAGAGGTCTTCCCAAGATTCAATTATCAGGACTCTAGGCGGTATTAGTCATGGCATTCAGCTACAACATTTTAGTTACACAACTCAGTAAATATCTTATTTTAAATTTTAATACACACATTAATGTATGCTTACTATTCTTACACTATGCTTGCTTTAGAAGAAACACTATGGTGTGTCTAAACATTCCTGTAAAATTCCTGAAAAGGAAGGGGAGGAAATCTAACATATTAGCAAGGTAACACACTCACCATGCCACAATTCATCATGTTTTTTAGAATTTCTAGGGGAGGTTTTCGTGGGAGCAGTTTGTGCTCTTCCTCTTTTACCACCTACACAGTCCTTATTACCATCCTCATCCTCTCGCACAGGCTTGTACCTAAAATGCAAAAAGAACTTTTAAAAAGTGTTTTTAAAATGGTAACTTGTATGGAAACAAAAGCACTTATAAATGTGTTAGTTCTTTGATTACCAGGATTTTACTTGAATGACAGTTAAAAGTAGAAAGGCAAGAACACTGCCTTTGGATATGATCCAGCCTTTGAAGGTAGACCCTCAGAAGCAAAGTATGTCATGGGGAGAAAAAACAGGGACCTTCGGCTCTGTGAACTGGAAGGAGAGAAGCAGAAGGTATAGACAAAAGCCCAAAGTGACTGGGGTTTGAGGGGTGATGGTTGGGTTTTTTTTTTTCTTTGTCTGCTTTTTTCTATAGCACATTTAAAGATTAGAAAAAGACACTGCTGAACACTGAAGTGTTTGGCACAGTCACAGGTCAATGCTCCTTACAAAGTATGGCCAGAGAATACACACACCTGCACAGGAACCACTTATGAAAACCAGAATGAAGTTGAACATTTTTTGTGGAGTGCAGCCACATCCTCTACTTTTTGTGTTTAGCCACCTAACACTAAGAATGATTTCCCTCCATCTAGCAGGTGTCATTTAAGATTTCCCATTTCTTGTTCATCAGCTTTGTTCACGAGCTAGAAAGAATATCAGCAGCTAGCAAGGAACTCTCAGTCAGTTTGAAGGATCCCAAGCACATCAAGTTCCACAGTTTTGAACAAAAAAGAAGAAAAGACATCTATATTTCAATTTTCTTGAGGTATATACATCCAGGAAATTAGAGAAGTTATTCACCGATGTCTATAAGCAACTTACCAAATAGTATGTGTTTTTGTCCAAATCCCAGCTCTTCCTAATGGGTTGCTTTCATCATCTGTAGACTCCCTCTCTTCCTCAGATTGCAAACTGTACTGCCTGACTGCTTGATACACAGTCATGTTGTATGGCAGCAAGTGATCTCCAATGTAAAACTGCAGTCTATGTCTCACATTCCCTGAATTTAAGAATTGAGCAGCCTAAACAGAACAAAAAAACCAACAGAAGTTAGGAAACTTATTGCATAGCTCTTCTTTAAGCCTCTCCCTACACTGCTCCCTCCCTTTGCTCCCAGACCAAAAGCTTACCAAAGATTCATCTATTTCTTCATCTGACCCATCATCATCACTGTCTTCATCATCTTCTCTAACTCTTCCATAGCCTGAGGCAAGAGAAAAGAAAGACTTACTCATCAGCTTTTTCACATGAAATGTGACAGTGCTTTGGTACTCTGACTTCTTATATACTCTACTGTTTAAAACAGTTCCAAAATGCATCACTTAACAACAGTAAGACTCAGAAATGCTAGAACAAATTTCAGTATCAACATTTGGCATCTAACCTGCCACACTACAGCCAGTCTGACACTAAGAGTAGATTATACTTCTGTTACTATTTTGACTGAACTGCTTACAACAGGAAACAGTTTGTCCCAGAAAAGGGAAGATATTCTACAGTCCTACATCTCCTCTCTGTGAGCAAGATATATTTATAGGTACCTCCCATTTGTCCTCAGTGTAATCCCTGGCAGGTTTTTACAGACTCTCCACTGACAACAGCAACTATTCCGAACAACAAAACAGAAGTTATTGTGTAACACATAAATACCTCTAACTACAAGGTATCTTTCAATGGCTTGTACCAAAGCCAGAGGATCAATCTTCACAGGACCACCTTTCCACTGTTTCACATTAGCACAGTCCGGATGTCTTTGCAGTTGGCATTTTAACTGATGCGTATTGAAGAATTTTAAAGCTTGGGATCCTCTGTTAAGAGAAAAACTCAAAATAATTTGTGAAAAAAGTTGCTACACAAAGAATCTAGTTACAATTAAAATAGGCTTATGCATGCATTTACCATTTAATTTGTTCAGTGCATTATTTGTCAGACTATTTCTCTAAAAATAAGCTACTACAGTTTGGATAAATAGATTAAAAGTCTTCTTCTACAAGAACACCAGAATCCAAGTTGTACAAAATCTGGAAGCTCTCACAGATTAAGAGAAAGTCCAGCCTGATGTCTGATTACAACATGGTCTATACTGACCATCTGTGAAATCTGAAGTTGTTCAGTGGGCAGCTGATGCCTTGTGAGATTTAGAGCTAAGCCTGTTTACTTGCAGTGCAATAAGGATCAGAAATGGGCATGGAAAATGTATGTATTCATTTATATGGTTTTTTCAATAAGGATCTGAATTTTAATGTTAGCTGCATTACTGTTACAGTGTGAGGCTCCAATACTTCTAATATAATGGATGTTATGTTGTATTACTACAAGTGACAAAAAAAATTCCACACTTATCTTAGTACCTGAGACATAGAACACTTTTGGCATTTCTATAAAGAAGGGTTTTCAAAAATTCATGTTCAATGTTGTCTACAATCAAGCTGAGCTTTTAGTCAGCACCAAAAATACTTTCAAAACTTCTATGCAACTTGTACTGAAATAGATTTACTGTGATACAATGAATGAAAGCTAGTGTTGATTTACTGAAGAAAAGTACAGAAAACCAAGTGTATAAACAGGTCTTCAGTTACTTAAATTTGTTACTTAAAACAAAACTAAGAATAACAAAGTTTAACACTGAAATACAAACTCCCTACAGGTTAACTACTTCACTAAAAACACCAGTGTCCCAGCAATAAGTAAGATTTTTCTTTCCAGTGTGTGTTACATGGAGACAAGGAAGACATTTGAATTTTTAAAGCTTAAATGTAGAGATTGCATTTAAAGTTACACATCCATCTCCAATTCAAGTGAGAGAAGTTTCAAGATGGTAAGCAAGCCTTTGGTTAAATATTCAATCTTACCCTGAATAAGAAAGTCAACTGTGTAATTGCTTTTATTTTTAACATGGTCAGAAGCTTCTATTACCTCTTGGAACTTATAGTGTCGTTACAAACAAGTTTTAGAAAACAAAAAGCTTCCAACAAAGCTGTTACCTGAGCATTAATCCTTACCTGCTCCCTGTTCCATTTCCACTAGGGAAGTCATGCACTTTAACAGGAAATTGTTCCATCTGACTGAGGCAATTGTTCATTTTATGGACTAATGCCAACAAAGGTGCATTTTCTAATGGCTCTAATCTTCCAAGAGGCTCCTCTCCAGGAAGCTGAAATATAGTCCAGTCTTTTAGTTAAGTGCTTGAATTAATCCATCTTAAACAATTCATACCACAAATTATTTTTACAAAAAAGGAAATTAAGAATCACTGTTCTCACTGAAAGTAGCAGCAGTATCAGGATGACTAGACGAGACATGAGATGATGAAAGACCTTTTTTCAAAGAACATAGTTTTCTCTCCTGGTTTCAACTGAAAAGCCCTATAGATTTTAAGCATTCACCCTTAACCATGAGCAATGAGTTTTCTAGAAGCTGTAGTTATCTACTGTCCTCTCTTCCATGTTAAATTCCTTCCTTTAATAACAGGACACTAGTTTTCTGCAGTATTTAGGGCTAAAGAGAACAAGTAATAAGATCCAAACTCTTTGCATATCAACTTCTTAAAAGACAGAAACATCTTGAAGTTGTTCCAGACTCAGAAAATTGGCCATTTTGCAATTTTTTCCACTGCTGTGTGGAATTTTCTGTAATTACAGGGTATTCAAAAAAGTTCATGACCTACCAAGATGCAGAATCATGTGAAAGTTGTAGTCTTATACAGCTTAGGCATAAACAAAACATTCCTTCTGTACTCCATCTTTAAGATAAGGTCAACACTGAACCTCTCAAGTGTTTTTTTGAGAAATAAGATTTGAGAGAAAGACAACCAAAACAAGAAACAAGAAAACTTACTGGAGAAGAAAAAAATACATGAAGAAATCTTTTCAATCTGATATCCCTGCTTACAGCATCTTTTTCACTTTTAGATGTCAAATAAAGCAGCAGTTGTTTAACAAACCCACTATGCTGGATTTCAAATGAGGAGACGTCAGACTCCGAGACAATGCTACGGATTTCTACAAGGCACTCTGTTCCACCATCCACCTGAAAAACAGGAAGGCAGTGTTTTACTACCCAGGTACTAAGGCCTTAAAAAATACTAGTTTTTCTTGTACTGCATAGCACAGAAGAAAGGAAAGTCTGGAGTGTGTAGTAAATTAATACAAGCAGTAACAGGGCACATAATCTGAGCACTTCTCTCTTCAAGAGGAAACATTACAGGCAACATCTACACTTTCCCTATTTTAAGAGAAATTAAATTGTGCCTCACACAAGGTAAAGATTATCTCCAAACAGAGGTGCTATTTGCTTTTAAAAAAAACCCAAACAAACAACAAAAACCAACAACAAAACAAAACGAAGAAACCCCAGCAACTCAGATTGTATATATTTTACATGACATCCACGTGGGAGACAGGAGGGAAATTGTCATATTTTAAATATTGCTTATATCAACATGTTCAGATCACCTATCAAAGATCACAGCTGTCTGGAAAGCAAGGCTCAAGTTCTTGAGATGCTCACAGGTTTGCCCCAATCTGTATTTCTTCCGTCATTTTAGCAAAACACTACTTCCCTCTTGTCCTCCCCCCATATCCAAAGTCCTTACTACAAACTGTTGTTCTTTAGGTATAAAGTCAATCCCCAACACTTTATTGTGGAACTTTTAAATCTGAAATGAACTGCTATCTAAGTGGCATACTGCTAGGAATTGATACCAGTCTTTTACTATAAGTGATGTGTGTCAGAGCTTATATATTCATTCCAAAAAATGACTCCAAGTCATAATGACTCATAAGTCAAGTCAAGAAATGACTCCCCACTCCAATTAAGTTTGCCATTTCTAACCTGGAGGTTGAGTTGTTCAGTTGCAGTGCAAAGTCTCTGTAATACATTTAGTGCAGGATTGCTTCCATCCATATTTTCAGAACTAAAATAATGTTCTACAAATTTATGGGCTTGCTCCTTAATCCAGCCCTTAATTTTTTCTCTGTAAAGAAGCACACAAAAGGCATTTGACCACACTTAGCATTTGCATACACCAACATTACAAGTAAATACAGACAGAGTATGATCTTCTCCATATTAAACAGCAGTCACAGACAAAAACTCTTCACTCTAATGCAGTAAAGTTCTTTTCTCTGCAGATCACTTCTTGCATTGTTTTTCTCAGCTCTTCAGTTTTTCCCCACCACGCTACTTTAAACTATTAAGGTTATTTTCTCTACCTTAATTTCTTGATTCTTTCTCCAGAGTTATTTTAACTGTGATTAAGCCCAAACTTCGTTACATGCAGCTTAATCACTTCATGGCTCATCATAAGCAGCTGTAACTCAAAGTCAACATCATATTAACAAGTATTTTGACCTTTTTGCATGTGTACCTGTTATTGGAAATGGTATCCTTGGAAGCAGCCCTGGCAAGACCACTTACTCCTGCTGTTCGTGCTGGTTCAATATTATTACTGTTGGACTGTGTGCTTAATCTTCCCCATGTTTTAGGATTTAAACTCGCCAAGAAAGACGATTTAGGAGATTGAGTAGTTGTAGGGCTTTTAGCTGGAGGAAGTAAAGACAAAGTTAAGAGATTCAACAGGTTTAATTACAGCTAGCACTTTTGGCAGTTTATAAACTTACTTCAGAAGGAGATAAAGTATTGTAAGAATTATTCACCTTGATTGTCTACTTTCTCATCATCTCTTGGAGGAGAGTATTTTGGTCTCCTTGGCCCTCGTTTTGGCAGTCTTTTTCTCTTTAGAACATCACTGAGTCGTCTGTCCAAAGTTAAAAATAAAGAAACGTGTTTCCTCCCACCATATTCACACACATACCCACCCCTCTGTTTAAGATGCATCTGCCAGCTACTTCCTCAAGAATTCAAGAACAGGTTCCATCTGTAACAAGGAGAACATTCCTTGCTCTGGGAGAAGGGGCCTGGACACTATTTTAATTGACAGGACAACTGCTCTGCTCAGAAAGAAAGGCCTTTGCTTGCTGTCACCTTTCTAGTATGAGCAGCCAAATGCAGCCAGAAGTGACACTAAATAGAGGTGTCTTACAATTTTCATGTTTTAATTCATGCATTGTTTATTCATTTATTTAAATACCCTTAAAAAGAAAAAAAAAATCCACCAACTTCTACTGAATAAACACCAAGTGACATTGGATATTTGGTCAAATTCCCTTATTAAAGCCCAGAAAGCACTTTTTCAACCATTTGGGGCATTTCTACTCCCCAATCCCTACACTTCCAAAGTTCATATATTTCAGTTCTGGTTTAAAGTGACAAGCATGTGACCTTTAAATAAGGGCAAACTGTGTAACATGAAAATAATTTATTCCTACAAGAGATTTTAATTCTATAACTGTTCAAAATGGTCACCTTCTAACAAAATAACTAAAGGATTATTTCTTTTTTCTCCAGTCTCCAGCAGAAAGGAACCACTCATCATAGCTCTGAAAGAATCGCTCTGTCCTCAACAGTTAGATGAGACTACAGCTGTTGCTCTTGGCATTCTCCCAGAACAGCAAATTATTTCATGGTATTACAACATAACTATCACATCACTAGTTTTTTTTTTTTTCTTCTTTTAAACATTTAATATAAAATGAATCAAAACTACTCATTGAAAGCTTCAACACCACTCCACTTTAGTTCTTTAGAGGAAAATAGCACAGCAAAATGCAGACAATAATATGGCAGCCCATGTCACTCTGGATTAAAAAAAAAAACAAAACAAAACAAAACCCCACAATAAACCACCAAACCCAACCACACACATTACTTTTCCCAAGGTGCACTTACCCCTGTGGGCTCAGATCCAAAGAATCCTCCCGGCTGTGCTGTAAGCTGGGAGAGCCCAAATCCGCAGCTGCATTACTGGCAGCAGTGGCTGTTCCAGTACTTACTGTCGTAGTGGTGCCCAGCGTTCCTGATCCATTAGTGCACACTTTTGGGGGGCTTGTGAGCAAAGCCTCAGACTCTGCCAAGTTTTTCACTTGGTGCATCACCCCTTTGCAAAAGAAGAAATCTTTGTTTGGTGCATTGGTTTGGGGGGTACAGATGCGGCAGCAGGAACAAAGGTGTTTGAAAGTGTAAAAGTCTGTTATCTGAACCTCTGTGTTGACTCTGGCAGTACTGGCTCACCCCACCCACCAATACAAAATTTTAAAAGCAGTTGAATCCTTTCTCCAAAAAGTTAACCTACATAGTTTAAAAATAAAAAACTACAGCAGCATGATCAGTAGCAGAAGAAACCCTAAAATCCCCAGTGGAGTAGAACATAGACTTCCTGCCAAAGATTGATCAGTTTTTTCCAGTAGGACTTCGCATGTAATTTCAGCCACCTTCAGCCCCAGTGAGTTCATTAATATCTAGCAAGCCTGTACAAACTCGTTTCAGATTCAGAAAACAAGCTTGTCTCTTCCAGTGTCTCTGTCAGCTCCTCCCTAGTCACATGAGGGCAGCTTGCACAGATTTGCCTTTACAATAACAATCTAAAACAATATCCAATTTTCACAGCTTGGGGAGGCTGGAGAGGAGGGGTAAAGGGCAAGGATTCTCCACACACACATTTTTTAAATGCTACTTGAAGAGATGAAAAGGAAAAAAGGAAAGCAAGATTTACCTTCTCTTCTGAAGTAAACACTAAAAATGTCAGGCAACTTTTGCATTAAAATCTCTGCCATCTGCAGGGCTCCAACTACTATCTTAAGGTCTTGACTCGACAGCATGGAGGCAATATGACTAAAACAGATAATTTATTAGAATTAGCTTTGTCTATTTTTTGCTGGGTTCTTCTTTACAAATCAAGTCAGTTCATCTTGCATACATAGCAATGAAGACTGAAAGCAAACAAATTTCACAGAGCTTTTGTAAAAGTTATAAAGACTGAAACAGCATTCTTCTCAGCTAAATCACTTCTACTAAGTTTTAACATGGTGTAAGAAGTTTCCTCCCTTCATAAACATGGTGGTACAGAACTTGATACTGAGTTTGAAAAACCAGTCAGTTTATTTTGTAATTGCATCCTTTTATCTAGCCCCCTAACTTTATGTGAAACATGTAGGAGGAGTTTCATGAATAAAACTTAGTAACTGAATGCCATGAGTATCTGTTACTGTTCACACTGTATTACCTCAAAAGTTATCTTGCCCTCAGAGAAGTTCATAGGCAAGTTTTAGAAATTAAATAACCAATAAGGGGTAATAAGAGACATTACTAGTACCCACAGCCATAGGTATTCTAAGTTTCTAGAAAGAATGCCTCGTGTCAGCAAGTACTGCAAAATCTGTGACAAAACATTTCTGCAGAGCTGGCAGCCTCAGCTTTGAAAAATACACAAGGACTTTCAAAGTATCATTTTTCCTGAAAAAAGATGATTCAAAAAAGCAATCACACGTTTGAATTGTAAGCTCAAAATTAATTTAATTCACAGCAGTTAATGAACCCACCTTGAAACAGCATGGTTTTTCAGCACATCCTTCAGAAGTTCAGCATCAGCAAAATAAATTATCCTAAGAATTGCTCTAAGGCACTTGTGTCTAACAGCAGGTCCAGCTGAAGAACTATATACTTCATAAAGAACACCAAACAGTGTTTTGATAAAGGATTTTGCCAGTTCTGGGTCCTCTTTCATTAATTGTGCTCGAGCATCATCCTTCTTCAATTCTGAATGTCCACCTGTGAGTGTGAACCAAATCACTGTTAGTTCTTTGCATCTCTGCTCTGACAATTACTTTCTTCCATTAAAGCTGATTTAATTCAGCTCTTAAATTGAAAAGATATAATTTAAGAACCAGAAGTCAAAGTGATGGCAAGAACGTAGGTACAACTTCTCCTCTTTCAGGGAGTTCAGTCTGTTTTTCTTCAGCTTTCTTATGCATTTACGTACAATAGGAAAAGCCCTCAGTCTTTGTTAAACAAAAGAGCACTATGAACAACACTGCTCCACACCCCAGCCTCCTCCCAGTTAAATACATTTTCAGTTCCCAGGAAGAGTTTACATGCTAAAAAGCATACATGTCAACGGAATGAGTTCTGTTATGAAGCTATCTTCATTCATATAAATCAGAACAGTCTGATGTTCCACAAAAGCCACACTGCTGCACAACCCAACACAAATTAGCCACAGGTAGACACACCAGGTTTTTCCTGAGCTGTACTTACTAGTGTTTGTATTGGCTAAAGGGTTTGGTTTTCGCTGAATGGCACGTGCTGTTCCAGTATCCTCATTTATTTGCTGCATAGAGTTAAAATCAATAGTATAGACACGCCCAAGTGTAGACAGGCTTATCTCATCCTCACCAACCTGATGAGCTGCCTAAAACCAAGGAAGAGTTTCAAGTTAAGAAACCCCTAAAAAACAGAAACTATATGAAAGGTGAGGAGGGGGTAACACAGTAGGAAACACAGTGACTGACAGAAATACAGTAAGAACAGTGATTAAGCAATTAAGTGATTTGGCATGACAGAATACCACAGTAGTGCAATACTACAGCAGGATGTTTGAGGAAACTTGTGTTTCTTACTCAGAAAGATCAAGAGTGATATTTTCAGAGACGTAAAGAAAGCGCTCAATTCCCTATACAACCGCACGCATATTTTAAAAGCATCACCACACAAATGTGTGGAATTACTACCTCTATTATTCGACTATCAATCCTGTTATAGGGATGCCAGAGACCCCTGTCATCTCGCCATTGCCATATTGCACCATCTGTATTTTGTGCATTTCCTTTCTTTAGCATAGTATCAACAGCAAAGATTCCCTCTTTTGGCAGGCAAGGCATCAGTTCACTGTAAAGAACATTAAAACAGTATTTTACTAGAAATATACAATAAAGTCCATCTAAGCTGAAAACTGTTTGCCTTCATTTTAGCGAAGTTAAGGATTTCAACATACCAACCAGACCCAAAACCTAGAACTGCAAAACTTACCAGATAAGAGATGTAAGCTCATAAAGTTCTTGAGGACTGCGTGGAACAAGGTCAATTTGTTCTTGACAACTCCCATTTGAGGCTCCACAAAGAAGGAAATGAAGTGTTTCTGCAATATCTATAAAAATTATTATTCATGAGATGGCCTGTATCAGAATACAGACTCCATTTCCTGTTGGACTCTACACAGAAGAGAGAGTTACTGCCCAAAGCAAACATACAGCAGACAGTAAGACAAAGGCCATCTCTCTAAACAGTGTAAGAAACATGCTTGTTCTCAGCTCTGGGGTTTGTGGCTTTTTTTGGTTTGGGTTTTTTTCCTCCAATGGACATCTATGGGAGAAGTATCACTCAACATACAGCACACAGAAGAAAACAGGGAAACATACAGGGAAGTTGAAGTGACCAGTCAAAATTTATGAGATGAAACAAGGAAAACAAGTGACAACTAAGACAGCTATACAGCATCTACTTTTGTTAATGTTTTCCCTTAGAAAAAGTACTTCAATCACCTGGTTCCCCCACATGGTATAGACTATGAGAATAATTACTCAGCTTGTGTTGGAATGAGACTAACTTGTGCAGCTAATACAGACTTAAAACTACATGAGTAGTCCAGTGACAAGAACTACATAGGAAAGGGCAGAAAAAACAATCTGGATAAAAGCTTTCAACAAGTTTAACTAAACTATATCTCAGGGGAAGCATAGTAAGAGAAAAACTGAAAGAACAGAGTATTTATATAACCAAATGCACAGAGGCCCATATTGACTGTAGGCATGAACTTGAACAGGTTCCCTGAATAGGAAAGACTAAGAACTCACTTTGCTTCATGAGCTGTACTGCAAGTGTAGGGCAGTTGGAGCACATTAAGGAGAACATGCGCACCACCATGATGAACATTCCTGAGCTCAGGATAGGAGGCGTCACAACCAACAGTTGCTGGATATTCGTTAGCAAGTCCTTGGAAGCAACCTGCTGTAGCAAATTCTTCAGCAGGGAACAGCAAAATGCAAAACATTAGTCTCTGAAAGGTAAGCCCTCAAGAGAAACAGAGGGAGGGGAGGAGGACACAAAACTCCAGCCCCATCCACACACCCTTACCTCCTCATGCTGGAAGTTGTCCACTAGCCGTGCAAAACAGAGACAAGTGCTTTCCACAGACTTTTTGTCCTGTTATAAAAAAAAAGTTCAGTATTTGTTTGAGTTAAAATATTTTAACTTGCATTAGATAATCCTGTCATTTTCAGGCATTCATAAAGTACCTCCAAAAAGGCCAGCTGAATCACATTTTACAGAACCTCATAGTTCTGAACTTTAAATTCATTGATACAGTCTCAACTGACCTCTGATATGCCCGTGCTCCTGCATATTCCCTGGGAAACACCCCACACTTGCAACACTAATACCTAAGGGACCTTTAGAGATAAATAAATGGATCTCTAATATTCCTTTTGGATTCTGCAAGGAGTAAACAAAAGGAAAGGGAGCTACAAAGCCAAGTAACAGGAGATATAGATAAAAAGCAGGAGTGGAGGCTACTCTTCCACAGAAAACATGAAGCCTGATTTTGATATCATGCAGCATGGCCAGCACAGCAAAAGCAGACACCAGGATAGTAAAGGCTGCTCTGAAGACAGCTCTAGTTGGAAGTTCAATGAAACACTCAAAGTTCATCTGAACATAATAAAACACTAACTGAAAGGGTGGCTGAACACTGGAGGAAGTTACCCAGAGAGATTAAGTCTCCATCCTTGGAGATACCTCAAACAAACAAAAAAAACAGCTGGACATGCTCCTAGGCAATCTGCTGTAGCTGACCTTGCAGGGGAGCTAGGACTAAATAACTGAGAAGTCTCTCTCAACCTCAACTATTCTGTCAAGAGCCAACTCAATATTCTCTTCTATAAAATTTCTGCTTAAAAATTTCTTGAAATCTTACTTTTGGGGGTTGTAGCTTCTCTTCAGAGAGCAGGAATCAGTACTTGCCCGTACTACTGCTAAGAATGGTGCTTCCTGTTTCTGAAGTAAAATCTAATGCTGACACTTGACTCTGTGAAAGCTGCTTCGAAGATTCAAGTAATCTTTCAGCAAGATGACATTCTCAAAATTAAGAATAGCATAAGAGTATACAAAACCATTACCTAGAAGCTTCCACTTAGTTGCATTTGTTGACAAAATATTTTTCATCTTTTTAATAGGGATCTGCCAACCAAGCAGATCACCAAAAATCTCTTCTGATGCACTAGGTATCCTAAGTGCTCGTTTATGAACACAGAAGTCCTGCAGGATAGGTACCCTCTAGAAACCATGTGATTTAGGATTCATCATTTCAAACTGTTGTGTAGGAACTTTCCTTTTAAAAGCCCTTAAGCCCTCCCAAAAAGCCAAAGCAGTGAAAAAAGACACAAAAACTGAAACTGAAGCTGCTCTGAGTTAAAAATGGGAGAGAACTTTACAAGTGATTTGTTAAGAAAAAAAAAAAGAACAGTAATACTACTGGACTTCCTGATGTCCTTGTAGTTCTTACAAGGACTACAAAATCACTAATATTCATGCTCTAAGTCAAAGTACCTTATTTATCTCATTTTATAAAATATCATAAATCCTTACAGCATGTCTACAAAGAACAAAAGGTCCATATGCACAATAGGGTATCATAATTTGATGATGTATCAACTTCAAGGCAATTGTCTTACGGCAAAAGCAAATAACACAGAAAAGAGCTAGGTACCTGGAGGCAACTTTACACTCTTTTCACTTTAGAATTAGAACTTTCCATTTTTTAATAGTTTCTTACCTGATGGGTTAACCTTTGTGTAAGCAGTGGCAAAGAGTCTGCCACAAAGTGAAACTCATCAGGTGTTATGCTCTGGCAGCAGTTGGCAGCAATTGCTAGTGCATTCCTCTGTGCATTTATACTGAAGAATTCCAGATACAGCAAACAGTCTGCCAACCCACCCTGCAATAAAACGAACATTTTCACTCTCAGTACTGCTGAAGTCATAGAACGTTGTTTTCTTATTTCGTCTTCACAGAAGTTCACCAAGATGTGGAACTGGCAGAGGTAAGAGTGCTGTTATTTTCACTTACTGCCTGCAGAATGGCTTTGCTGTGCCTGCGCGACAACATCTCCAGCGCTGTAAGCGCCTGCTCTGCCACATCGATGCACTGGATAACTTGCAGCTGTAAGGGAACAAAAAAGCCTGTAGGTCAATTTCTAAACCAATTTGTAAAAACGATCATCTTCACCAACACCAGGAGAGATAGTGTCTGCTAATAAACACACACTAAGGGAGCCAGCTGTAAGCAAGCCTGTCAGTTTAAGGCTACCTCAGCTATACAGCTACTTCAAGAGACAACAGCTCATATAATTACACAGTAAACTTGCAACACCAACCCAACAAAAAAATCCTCAATGGATCAGACCGCACTGCTCAGAAAGGGTGGGAATGAGAATTAAATGTGCTTTTAAAGGCTTCTCATGCCTTACATGTTATCTCGTAAGCCGTGAAAAGAAGCCATTATCTTAACGGTATTTCTTCAAGTTAGAATAAAAGTTAAAATCCCCTCATACTACTTCATCACTATTTTGATTTCACTTTACCTTTTCCAAGAAGACAGGAATTGCATCCACCACTACAGCAGATGATCTGGGAAGTGCTTCCATCATGTATGTTAAGGCTCGACACGCATGATTCATCTATTCAATATACAGATATTTGGTTTAAAGTTCAGAAAACTTTTTTTGCATTTCAAAAGTTTCTTAAATACTACAAACTACTTACAATGTCAAAGTTGTGCTCCATCTGCAGCAGTGTTATCTGTTTGTGGAAAAAAAAGTATTGTTAGTTTGGAGAAAAGTATTAGGTATCACAAAAAAGGGTACAAATTACTACTGTAGCTTGACTCAAGGATTTGAATGCTGGTAATGGTTTCAAAAGAGCCACTACCTATTTTTGAGCTATTAAAGAATTGATAGATCTATCAAAACTTAGCAAAACCTGCCCTCAAAACTAAATAATGAGACAGGTACACATACACAAAAATAGGCCTGCATAATATAAATAAAAAAATTTAATTTAAGCAAGATATCGAGTGAAATATATCTTCCAATAGAAATGAGATTAAATCCTTACCAAAGCTGGTACAACACTCTTGACTGGAAATCCTCCTAATGTTTCTTCATTTCCCATGACCAACAGCTGGCACATCTCTATCACTGCCTGTAGTTGCTGACTTTCATCAGTGGCTTGGAGACCTTGTAAAAGCTGTTGGGCTTTAGAACCTAGACGTCCAGAAAAAAAAAATTAGGAAAGAAGATATTAGAAAACATAAGTGTTCAAGGGAACTGTTATGCTATACTTCTGCAAGAGTGGAAGACCAGAGATAGTTTGTTTTCCTCTGTATTTGTAGTTTCACTTCCTTTCCCTGTCATAAAAAGGGAGGATACGAAAGGGAGACAAAACCTCACTCTTGGCTGTCTTTCCAGTGCAGACTGGTCAGCACAGGGAGTCCACCACACTGCTCACCACAGCCATCTTGCCAGCCTACAGCAGGTGCCAGAACCCACACCACCCCACCTTTGTAAAGCAAAGGACTTTCCAACACCCCCCAGACAACACAGCACATGAGATCCCATCCTCCTCTTGGCATGCAGGGTAACAGGCTGCCCTTGGCTCTCCTGGGAAGCCAAACAGACTTGGACTAGAAGGTACACATCTCATCCCGCTGCATAATGCAGACCTGCTGGAACAAGTCTAAGGACCCATGTTCTCACTGACACACCATCTGAAGGGAATTACTTCTGTCTGGAACCTAAGACATTTCTGCAACTAAAACCAACATAACTTAGAACTGAAATCTACCAGTAGTTTTAAAGCTAGCTTAAGCATCTGTTTAAAGCTAGCAAAAAACCCAAGGGGGTTGGGAGAGGTCTTTTGTTAAGCAGCCCATCATGCAAAAGAAAAAGATAAGAGGAAGGGGTGGAAAAGGCAAGAACCCTCCCTTCCCCACCTAGAATGGAACATTAAAATGCCCCAAAAAAGAAAAGAAAAGAAATATGGCTAAAGCAGATTTCTCTTCCTTATAGGAAGACAAGCAAATTAATATTGTTGACCAATGGTCTAGCACTATCATGACATACAAGTCTCCAACACGTAAAATATATTAAACTATGAAGCTAATACAAATATTAGATTTACTAGTGGCTGAATTCTACTAGTATGGAAGTGGAAAGAATTAAGTCAAATTAGACAAACTTTGCTTACTAGCTCCACTTCCAATTGTCCTGTGGAAGAGCTGCGACATCCGAGGACCAAGAGGGCCAAACAGGTGAGGAGGAAGACCCCTAGCCTCTAATAGAGCTAAAAGCAAACAGAGGATAACAGCCATTGTCAAAGCTTCTATGTATATTTTTAAAAGCTTAAATTCCATGATGTTATCATTTAAGACTACTAGAATTTTGATATTTTAAGAAAGTAGAGTTAGGATTAGATGACTGCAGCTACCTCGATTTCCACAAAATACCAAAAAGATGACCAATAGGGAAAAAGTAACTCATTTTTTTATGCATCAGAGTATTAAGGGCCTTTAAGAAGTCACCTGCTGAATTTCCAGAGTTTTGCATTTCACAGAAGAAGTCTGGTCTATTAAACTATTCTAAGTCTAGAGCCAAAACAGCAAATATACTGGGCTGTAACGTTAAATCTGAACTCAAATTACATAGAATAGGTTAAGCTTATCGTCACTTTTTCAGAACCTGTATGACACCACTAATCTGGAAAAAATGACACTGAAAAACAAGTTCACAGCTGTATTTGCTGGTGAACCGGAAAGTGAAGAACTCTGCTCCGTATTAGCAGGCTTTTTTGATTCATTTTGAACACTTCACAGTAGTGTTACTTCAGCTAAACTAATTGGGGGATTCTGATTGTTGTTGCAGCAACCATGACTTTTGCAGATCAATAAAATAATCATTAATAATGAAAGCCAATAGCTCTATATTCCTAATGCATACCTATGTTTACTGAGAACTATAAACAAGGGAACTGGTAGTGGCACAGCACTCATTTCACATTAAACATCCAGATTAACCAAAACCCTGTCATTTGCAAGGGAGACCATAATCTCAGGACTACCTGCAACGTAGTAGCAAAATCATTAGTCCAGTTGCAGGACATGCAAACTGAGTTTATACCTGTTTGTACTCTCAGATTTTGAGACCTGAGTCCTTTAGGCCAAGCACAAAAGCAAGCATTTTAAGAACATTTAGATTTTGTTTGGTCAAAGCTTACAGCAACATGGGTATCAATGACAAGCACAAAAAAAATGTTATCCAGAAGCAGGCAGAGTACAGCAGGCCTAACCTGGCCTGTGAACTGAAAACATGCTTGCAAGGACTGTTTTCACATTTGAGCTTACACACTGAATAGACTGAGTTCTCAGTTCTCTCCCCCCACCTCCTCCTGGAAAATCATCAATAGTAGTGTATTATACACCACATAAACGAATAGGGACACTGTGTCACCCCCTCCAGACACTACTTCCAGACTCTTGCATCTTTAGTGAATTAAGGCTTTCAACTCCATACTTCACAATTACTGTAAGCAAAGGAACACATTCACAGACAGTGAAACAAAATACACCCTTCCCCCTACATGTAATACAGAATTTGTGCAGGTATGGCTATTTATAGGCTGCAAACAACAGAAAAGGTAAATTAATAACAACTTTTATACCTTGTAGTCTTCCCATCTCAGAATCATCTGACTCACTTTCTCCAGAAGTTGTCATACCTACAGCTCCAGCAACAGAACTAGAAGCTAAAGAAACAAAACACAGATTAATGCAAGTTACAGTGCCTTTTAAGCTACAAAATTCACATGAAAGAAAGTCTCCACCATGAAAAGTGTAGTCTGCATCTAACATTGCCACCAGCTAACTTCTGTACAACTTTCATTTTAAAACAGATCAGTCTACAGGTCCAGTACTTTCCCAGAGAGTGGCTAAATTAACACCACATGATGAAAAATTATGTACAGCTAGATCCACAAATTACATTTCAGACAACTTTA
This sequence comes from Scytalopus superciliaris, assembly GCA_013400415.1. Classification (NCBI taxonomy): domain Eukaryota; kingdom Metazoa; phylum Chordata; class Aves; order Passeriformes; family Rhinocryptidae; genus Scytalopus; species Scytalopus superciliaris. Next base: position 1,373,692 of record VXBX01009535.1, read on the forward strand.
CCTGTATCCTTAATAAATCCATGCTTTTCTTAATTGAGTATTATGCTGCATTTAAGTTTCCATTAATTTTGACTTTCAGTACTGATGTAGCTAGCTTTAAGCATAGAACATTTAATATTTTCTATCATTCAGCATAATTACTAGAAAGCACCTTTGAACTCACTACTGATTAGGACCGGATGATAAAATTATCATTTAATAGGACTGTGCAAGTAAGAATATTTAACTTGGTTACAGATTTCTCCAGTGCAGATATTTTTGCAATTTCAACAGAAAACCTGTAGAATATTTATGAGTAATTTCAACATAGCTTTTATATGTACATGATGCCTTCTGTATTCTAAACAGTTTGGTGTCTTGTCAGTTGGTAATAATTTATGTAGTATCAGCTGAAGTTACTTTTTTTAAAAGAGGAAGAAGTTTGAAAACTAAAGTCTGGTTTATTTGACATAGTTTGGAAACTACAAAACACATAACTAAAACATGTATCAGACAGCCAAGAGATCATTCAAAATTCAAAAGGGAAGGTCCCTCTCACTCAAAAACCCTCCAGAATTATTTACCAGCTCAAATAATTTCACCATGCATTTAACTATTTTTAAATGCAAAGAAGTTCATATCATTATTGTATCATCATTACTATGCTAAAACTTCTTTAGTTGGAATTTCTTCCTACCTGCAGCTCCCTGGGGAGGCTCATCTGTTCGTGCAGCTGAAGAGTTAACTCCATCCTGGTTGTTGTCAGGATCAGCCATCTTCTCCTGTCGGCGAGCTTCAGCTGCTCCTCTTTTGCCCAGGCCAGAGCCTCGCCGACTAAAGGGTCAAAAACCAAACTTTCAGACCTTACAAACTATGACAAGGGATTTATTAATGTAAATCTACTCAGGACTGTATAACATTTATGCAGATCACTACCACAACATTGCACTAACTAATAATTTGTTTAAGAATCGATCTTCACAAAATTATCCAACCCTTCTTCACCTCCCTGCCCCACACCATGGCAGTGGTCTGTTGACACTAATGCATTACAGCCAGGTCCTGACATTATACCCTTCAAGACAAGGCAGTCTACACTAAAATACAACAGTAAAAATGAGCAAAATTAAAGTGACTGTTAGTTACAAATCATGTACACATTTGAGAAGTCCAATAAGAGCAACCATCTTTAAAAGAAGTTCTGAACTACTGAAAGCACAAAGAAGACTCTGATGTTCAACTTGGCTTTCAGTGACAGAACAAGTCTGAGGGGATGAGCCTATTTAAATCTCCTGTTTTAAACACTACTGTCATCATCACTACAAATATATATGCCTACAAAGCAAACAGCCAAACTGAAATGCACACTTCACAACAGAATCAAGGCTTCAAAAGTGTGGGGTTTTTTATGGTGTGGAATAGGAAAAAGTTTAGGCATAAGAATAAAAAGGAAGTTTGTTCAGGCTTCCCAGGCCTAGTTCCAGAATATATGCAACTACAAAAGTTTTCTGCACCACAGGACAAATTAATACTCCTCTCCCATTTAATCTACCAGCTGTTTAAAATAACCAATTCCAGGCTAATTTTCCTCCACATCAGGAAGTATACTAAGCACTTAAACATAGTATTGTTTAGATGAAGCTGCTGACAAGCTGAGTCAGCTTAACAGTGCACACTGTTAAAACAGACTCCTTCCTATGTGGTACCATGAAGTCTCATTTTTCAAAACAATCATCTGTTTGACTAGTCATGATGAGCAATAGTTTAGCACTCTCTCTCTCTGTGTTAAGTATCTGTTTAAACAGCACCTCCCTAAGGACACAACTCTTTTGGTGCTTCTTTCCCTCCACCTGCACAGCTGAGGACTTGCTGATGACAAATGCCACACGCTATCCACAACACTGTAGTACAGATCAAAGCTACAGCTACTTTTACAACAGTCAAGTAAGGGATAGACAAGGCCAGCTTTCATGCATGAAAATGACATCAGTATCAATTCACTGGAGAAAACCCATTTCATTTTCTTCAGTTTTACCTGGTGCTAGCACAGGAGCCCGTGGTCTTTTGCCGTGTGCTCCGCCGCAAACTGGGGAGCTCAGCAGGTGGTGATTCACTGCGCTTCTTTGTAGATTTTCTCAGACCTGGGCAATATGTAAAGAATTGGAAGTGAATCAATCTTTAAATACACAGCAATCCTACTAAGAAACTTTCCTGTACAAGAAGACTGCACGTAGGTAAACAGCTTCTACGTAAGAACCACATTAAATCCACATCAGTTTTTCATCACCTTACACTGAACTGCTAGGCCAGTAAAAAAAAGGTTCAGGCATTTACTTTTACTTATTACTTTAAAGTAACACTAAACTCCAAGTTGTTACATAGGCACCTTTTCCTAACATACATACTACAGTTACAGAAGAGCTTCTCAGTGTTTCTTATGCTAAATAGGTAACACACTAGAGGATAGAAGTTTATTATTTCCACATGCTGATGCTCAAACACTTAAAAGAAGATGCTTTAGCCTTAAACAGAAAAAGAAATTACATTTTAGGAGGGCAGTGGTGGTTGCAACCTCAATTTTTAGTCAGTTTTATTCACATTACCCTGGCTTAAAAATTACAGTCTTAAATCAAAACCACTTGAGATCTATCATATGTATTGTTTGTGTTCCTATTTCACCTAACCCCTTCAACCCCTCTTGCTGTCATAAGGTCTTCTTTGATGCAAATAATCAAGCATATCCTCAAGGCTTTGGAAATGGAGTTCTCAAGCTCGTAATTTACAAGTATTTGCACTGCTGAAAACTGACCCAATTGATATTAATTTGCTATAGGTTACAAAGCCATTGTTTTGCTAACATTCCACCACAAAACCCCCATGCAACACAACATTCTCAGATGATCCTCAGTAAACTTATTATCATGTTGATTTATCCCATAGCAGTTGCCAAACCAGAAAACTGGTAATTTAAGTGTCAAAATTAAAAATTTTTAGGTCCCTCCTGCTCTGCAATAAATAAGTGATATAGAAGAGAACCATATAACAGAGATACATTAAGAGAACAGATGTAAATAATTTTGAAAGGATGAGTAAGTTAGATCACTGCTCCCTCTGCTGGCAATAAAGCAGAAATAAAACATATTTAAACATGCAATGTGTTTGAGTTCAGTACTTATCAAGCTGGTTTTCCTGACTATTTCCTTAATCCTAAAACATTCCAGGAATGCAGAGTTGTGGTACTGAGGGATGAAATGATAACTATACAGCTTCTGACTGGATATTTAACAGAAAAGGCAATAGGATTTGAAAAGCTATGACTGACCTGCTCCATAGGGTATCCTTTTAGACACTATAGCATGTCTGACCCAGGAACAAAATGCTGTGTGCAGTTAAGTTCCGTGCAGGCAAAGGTCAACCTGATATTCACGTATTTACCACACACTTGGCTTACCAATTCAAGAAATTTGGCAGCCTTAAGGAAACAACAGGGTTCTGTATTTAAAAGCCACCAAGCACTAAACTGAAGCAGGCCAGCCACTTGAATTTTCAGATGGTCTGTACATACAGAACAAAATATGTAACTTTTTCAAATACTCAAGCAGAAGTGACATTTTTACTGCATATACTTTGAAACCAAAATGTAAGCTTAAGTAGCTACAACAGAAATACACAGTGATTCCAAACCTACATACATGAGGTAAGGCACTTGCAAGGTGGTGACAGGAGAAAGAGAAGTGTGTCAGAGATACAAGACAAAAATCGTTTGAAACAGTTGCAGAAGGACCCCTGCCATAGCTGGGCTTCTCAAGTACTAGAAGTGCAAAGATACAACAAACCTCCCCTCAGAGCTGGTTGCATTTTACACTACAAAGTACATGTTTTAACAGGGACTACGTATAGCACTGTATTACTCGCCACCTAAAACATGCTTACCCCCTGAGTTAAGAGGTGTACTTTTCCATATATAATACATATGGAAAAGTAGGCTACTCAGAGCCTGTAACACTATGGTGAAATTCTAAGTGAAATTGTTTCGTATTTAGAAGAACAAATCATCTTGTTACTGAGTTCACTGGAAAAATAACATTTTTATCCTTTGTATTAGCATACCATTTACTCCTTCAAATCTGTGGGCAGTCATTTTTCAAGTAGTCAGACCTTAATATCAGATAACTTCATATCAGCTTAGTAATGAGCTACCAGTGAGACACCACATATCCACTGTAAGTGACGTAAGGTTGACTTAACACATCAGAACAGGATTTCTGCTAAGGGCGAGGGTTTCACAAAGCAGCAGAGCTCACTGCTGTTCAACAGTATGGCACACTCACTCATGACTTGTTGTCCCCAAGTTGTACAAAGTGCACACCTGGCACTCACTCTCTTCTTTTAGTATTCTGCCAGTTTGGCAAGCTGAGCTTGCTTTACAAGGGTCAGAGGAGCAGACACCACAGTAGAGCAAAGAAGCTATAAAAATGGGTTGGCCTTTTCAATAAGAGGCATTAGATTAACTGAGCCATCTCTTTAAACTGAATTACCTCAGTAATTACCTCAGCTATAGAGAAGGTAAAGTTACCCAGTTACCATTTGGTGGGTGAGCAGCAGAATACATCACAGCCTGAGTTCTCAGAAGACTTGAGCACATTTTCTCCTGCTGCTCAAGAAAGAATGTTCTATTTGTCAGATCTTTGTGCATGTTTATTTTCCCAAGTCTTTACTTCTTACCTCTGATGCATCTACCAGGGCACTATTAATTCCAAAGGCTAAAAAGGAAGTAAAAAAAGATTTCTCAGTGTGTTCTCTTCCTGCTGTTCAATGCCATTCTCTGGTCTTAAAGTCTCTTCTTTACGAAGACTTCTTAAGTCAATTTTACCACCTTCATCTTTTGCAAATTCTTTGAGTCTTCCCAATACCATCCCTGCAAGACTGTTAATTTCTTCATACTGAAGCTTCTTCCTTTCATTTGCATTGTCATCAGAATTTGGGATGACCAACACAGCTTCCCAATTGAAGGTTAGTCCTGTGTCTGTAAGAGTTGCAGGAGGCTGAAAGTTGCAAGTCTTCACTAAGAATATAAGGCACAACCAGCATTCAGGAAAATAAGATTAGAGATGCCCTGTGACTTCCTGATGAAGGAAAGCACCAGTCACACTGCCACACACAAACAGGAAGAGCTTTCAGAGGAACAGATTTCATTTCATCTCCAAGTTGTTTATTCATCACTACTTCTGCAATAAAGAGAGCTATCATCACAGAATCACAGAGAGGTTGGGATTGGAATGGAGCTCTGAAGATGATCTAGTCCAACCCTCTTGCTAAAGCAGGTTCACCTAGAGCAGCCTGCACAGGCTCCTGTCCAGGTGAGGGAGACTCCATAGAAAGAGACTCCACAGTCTCTCTGGGTAGCCTGTTCCAGTGCTCTGCCACCCTCAAAGTGAAGTTTTCCCTCATATTCAGACGGGACTTCCTTTGTTCAGCTTGTGTTCTCTGACTCTTGTCCTGTTGCTGGGCAGCACTGAAAGACAGTCTCACCCCCCATTCCTGACAACCTCCCTTAAAATATTTGTATGCATTTATAAATCATCTCTTCTCTAGGTTAAACAGGTGCAGCTCTCCGCCTTTACTCAATAGATGCTTCAGTCCCCTAATCATCTTCCTAGCTCTCCACTGGACCATTTCCATCTTCAAGCTTGCTGAGGGTGCATTCTGTCACTTCATCCAGGTCACTGATGAACAAGTAGAACAGGACTGACCTCTGGCAAACACCATAAGCCACAGGCCTCCAATAGGACTGTTGCAGATCACAGCCCTCTGAACTCTGCTATTCAGTCAGTTCTCAATCCAGTTCCCTATCCCTCATCTTACCCACACTTCCCAAGGATGTTATGGGAGACAGTGTCAAAAGCCTTGCTGAAGTCAAGGTGGACAACACCCACTGCTCTCCCCTCATCTACCCAGCCAGCCATTCCATCACAGAATCATCAGACTGGTGAAGTGTTATTTCCCCTTGATGAAACCATGTTGACTACTACTGATAACCTTTTCCTTCACATGCCTAGAGACGACGTGCAGGATGAGCTGTTTGATCATCTTTTCAGAGCTTTTCAGAGCTGAGGGTGACCAGCCTATAGTTGAGTCCTCCTTCTTGCCCTTTTTGAAGGCTGAAGTGCCATTGGCTTTCATCCAGTCCTCAAGCACCTCTGCTGTTCTCCATGACCTTTCAAAGATGATGGAGAGTGGTTTAGCAGTAACATCTGCCAGCGCCCTCAGCACCTCTAGGTGCATCCCATCATGGCCCACAGATCTGTGGGTGTCAAGTTTACCTAAATCATCTCTAACCCAGTTCCCTTAACCAAGGAAAAGTCATCAGGAGACCTGTTTTAAAGAGCTAGTAAAAGTTATGGAGAGAGATGGACTCTGAATAAACCAAAAGAAAGTTGGGTTTAAGCAGTTCATGTTCAGCACCTGCCAAAACTTCAGAAGTAAACTTCAGAATTAAAGCAGAAGCACAGACTTTCTTATGGCAGACATATATTGCTTATGCCCTGACATCATCATATTTGCATGCCAAACACTCCTGTTTATGAGTCAGAAGGAAAATAAACTCAAACAGGCTAAACCTGAAACAGGGCAGCCTAACAGAAATCAAACTAGAAAAATCTTAACAACTTCACATTTAAGTGTGTTTACTGGCCAGCATTTTTTTTAAAAGGCATATTTTTTTGTGTGAAAAAAACAAGTTCTGAATGCAGCTGCACTGCAATCATTTATTTTAAGTCTGAGTGCATTACCCAAGTCAAAACAAAGTTAGTCAAACTTTCACAGTTCATAACCTAGAAAACCCTTTCTTTGCAGTTCAAAAAGGTAATCCAGGAGACATTTACTTGTTAGGACTGGAAGTTCAGACTTTTGATTGGCTCCTGTGTTGGCCACTGAGACAAGGGTGAAGGAACTGTGGCAGGGAAGGTGAGACAGCCTCCTGTCATCCTAATATTCCACTATTACCCTTTCTCAGTACCAACCCAGACACCCCCAGCTCTTGATAATAGCCCCACATAGCCCACCACCACAATCAAAGCAAGTATCTCCAAGTCAGCCATCTTACTTCCTCAATCTCAAGTCCACAACTCCAAGGCTCTAACAACCATCACACCCAAGCCAGCACTGTCCCCCACAATCCCAAATAAACTAATTCAGAGCTATTTTCAGACTCTTCTCCCTCACCTCTGTCAGATCCCTCAAAGCTAGGAGTCATATTCACACTCCATGTTTATGTTCATGTGGCTTCTCAGTGTACCCCAATAACCTCTCTAGCCCCCCAAATCTGAGAGGATTAGGCAGAGATTCTCAGGCAGGGACAGCTACCCTAAGTCACCCTGCTCTCAGCATTGTCCTGGCTTCTTCCTACCTAAGGGCCACAAGACACCACACAAAGGACAGCAAAGATTTCCCTAATAATGGAAACATAATTAAGCTTGTTTTTATACTGTTATATAATCAGTAAGATGACCCAATTTGCAAAATTTAAAAAGCCCCTACAACATATACAGATTGAAAGGGATGTGAAAATAGTCAAATCAGGAGGACAAAATGAGAAACTTGTTTTCTTCCTCTTTTGCCCCTCTTCCCCATGAAGAAATATTCAGCTACTCAAACAGATGTGGAAAACTTTAGTCTACCCTGTTTTTATTAACCTAACATATAGCACAGGTGTTATTCAGTGATGTTACTGCTCAGTTACAGGGACTGCTATGTACCTTAACACCCTGAAAGTCACCTTGGCTGGATTTAACATCTATTAATTTTCCAGTGAGGACTGGACAAGAAACCTCAGAGTATTCTCCAGTATGTGAAAAGCTTCTGCAAAGACAGCAACCATGTTTCTCCTCATTATTCTCTTCAGCAGACTAAAGCAGATCAGCTCTTCTTGTTTCTTCTTCAAAGATCACAACCTCTAATAATTCTTGTTGTACTTCCTGAACTGCAACACTCAGAAGGGAACAGCATTGCATTTGTACAGACATGACTGACCGGATGGGGCTTTGAGCAACATGGAAGGTGGCCCTGTCTGTGGCAGGGGGGGTTGGAATGAGATGACCTTAAGATCCCTTTCAACCCAAACCATTCTATGATTTCATGTTAGCCTAAAAAAATCCCCCCTTCTCCTCCCATTTTTCTTCCTAGAATGTTTGGCTTTTTGCTTATCTCCCACTAGTTCTGTAAGCCCTCTTCAAGCATGTGTTCCATAATATATACTTATATGAGCCTACTGAATTTAAACTTTTGGTTTCTATACAGGATTACTATGACTTCTAAGAACATGTTTCCAGGCAGAAGGGTGTACACCTCAATTTCATCAAGATCACTGTTTGCCTTACTGATTTAGAAAGCTTTAGGGTGTTAATATTTGTGTGAGACATCACCTACTTCTGCTCCCTTATCCTATAAGGCTACTAGCCTGTTGCAAAAAATAAATTTGAACTTAGTCATTCTTTCTTAAAAACCTACCCTGATGGTTTATAGTCTTCATATTTTCATGACACTACTCAGCATTATTTGAAATGAGTGTTTTGTTAAAATACTTCAAATTTGTCCCAATATTTTGAAGCTGTATGTCACACAAGCTTTCTTTTTTTTTTTTCTTTAAAAGGCTAAGCTAATAACCTTACAATTGATTCCAAGATCACTTCAACCTGTTGTCAAAGAGCACTATTTGAAAGGCTGAGACTATTTGAAAGTATGACAATTTAACATTTCTGTTCTAGGCTGAGCTCTTATTCTCAGTGATTTTCAGCAAACAGTTATATTTATTGGACCACGTTTTGCTGTAATCTAATAAAGTGGCATTAGGCATTTTAGACTTCCTAGTATCACCTGTTAGTACTTTTCCCCTCTCTCAAAGTGGAATGTTGCATACAGAAAATAACGTAATCCTCTACTGCATCTAGAAACATCTCTCAGTGTGCTGTGTGCCCCTTACCAGTGACACACACCCCCCTACAGTCCACATCAACTTAGCTTTGTCACATACACTTGAACATCGTAGCTGAACTGAAATTAATCTTTTTGCAGAAGACAGCTTTAGCTGTTCCATGACCTGAAAGTTAAGTCAAACTGGCTTTCTCAGCACAGTCTTTGTGGAAACAGTTTAGGCTCATATTCTCTACAGTGTTTTTCAAGCTACTGAACACACACCCTGCCTCTTACATTGTGCTATACTCCCCTTCCCCTTCTCACTCCTGGCTGATGTTTTGTAACTCATCATGTAAATTACTCTCTGCCTTCGTCTTCTTGTTCACTTGTTGGAGGTAAAATTCTTTCTTCTCCCTGTTGCTTTTCTCTCATCGCTAAAATGTTGCCTGCAGCCGGACTCTGCTAAAAGCTTGTTGGTCATTCCCACTGTTGCCTGACTCCTACTCACTCCCCCTCATTCCATCCTGTGCAAATTCAGATTTGTGATTCTGGAATTCATCACCACCCAGTAAATTCTTGACCCGTGGTGCAGGTAGGAAAAAACCCCAAAACTTTACTGAAAAGCAAGTAACTCCTCTCCCCTTCCCCAATACCATTCTTGATCTATTAGGTTAGGTCACTCCAGAATCAATACTCTAGTCATGCAAATTATCCAAAACATACCTGTTAGATTTCATTGACCTACGTTGATTATACAGGAAAACATCCAATTGCTGTTGTATATTTCACCTGTTTCCTGCATTAGTCTTAGCTATAGATGAGCCCCAGCTGGGACAGGCTACTTGTGATCATGCACAACAGTGTATGAGTTCACGCACACAGTTCCTTTGTAAAGGAACAATAAGCAAGCTTAGGAATCCAACTTCTTACACCACGTTTTAGGGAATACATGCTATAAGTAACTCATTCAGTACACAAAGGCAGCATGATGCATTTAAAAAAAAAATTTGTTCAGGACAACAGAGCTACAAGCATATCTACATACTAGGCAAGCAGGTGCTCTGCTTGGAAACAGCCTGTATTTCTTAGTGACCATGTCCAGGAATGGTACCTGCTATTCAAACCCAGCACCAGAAAGAAGATGTACTTTTTAAGAACTTAAAAGATAAAGTGACTAACACCCCCAGCACTAGGTACACTAGGTTTACAAGATTACTGTTCTTAAAGTAACATTAGAGATTCTCACAACAACGAAAAATTAGGAAAGTAAGTTTGAAGGAAGAAACCACACATGATCTACTTGTTTTCTGGCAGTTATCATTCCCACTGTGGGACAGAAAGCTTAAGAAAACGAGGAAGAAAAAAAAAATCTGACAAGAGGAATATAATCAAGAGTGTTTTACAATGTATACATCCCCATCACAACATCCAATTATTTTGCATATATTTTATTTTTAAAATAAATTTGAAAGACAGAAGCAACTTAAATTTACAGAACACTGACTACACTGAAATCAGCTGTAAATTGTGTCGGTCACAGCTTTACTTAAAAACTCAGCAGAGCACACTGTTAATTTTTTCTAGGAAGATCCCAAGAAGCTTTAAAACAGAAGTATTTGTTTAGAGGACTTGATTTTAAAACATATGTGCTTATTCTTCTACAAAAGAACAACTTACTTGCTAGCTTAGCCTGCAGTCCTGAAGGTCCAGGTTTTGACGTCTCCGACTTGGAAGAGCCTGGTAGAGACAGTTTTGTTTTAGGTAGACTGACTTTTGGGCTGAATCGAGCAGCCCAGTCAAACTTTGAAGAGCTGCCTGTTTTACTCGGTTCCTTGTCCCTGCTACTCCTTCTTGGACTGGGGCTGGATGCAGAACGGGAACGTCTAGCCTTACTCTGGTCCTTTCCCTGTTTCACTCTGGCACCCTGAGGAACAGTAGAAGCAGAGGCAACAGCAGAAGAGGAGGAGGAGGTGGAAGCTGAAGAAGAGGAATCGGTGATGGTGCTACACCCAGCTTTGGCTGAGGTCACCGATTTTGAAGCCAGCTTGGAGACTTTTGCTGACTTCTCTTCAGCGCCAGTTGATTCAACTGATGACCCACTCTTTATACAAGACAGATTCTCTGTCCTTTTCCTTTTCTGACTTCGGGAGCTACCAGCAGCTCCACCCTTTCTGGTGTGAGCCTTGCTTGTTGATGGCAATTGTGTAGACTTCGGCTGTTCTTGGTCTGAGTGTCTTCTCTTAGACTTACTATGTGGCTTGTTAGTTTCTGAGGAAGTTTCAGTGTGTTGAAGTGCTTTGGGTTTTTTAGCAGAGCTAGGAGAATTGGTCCTCCTGTAATCTGGACTAGCACTGCGTTTAAGTCCTCGAGAATTGTCTTTCTTAGGCACTTGCCCCGTTTTTTGCTTTTCTGAAGTATTGACTCTCTCTGGATCTTCTTGTGGTATTAAAACAGCAGATGAACTACAGCCTCTGTAGAAGTAAGCAGGAACAGTATTAGTGTTGAACTCAGGAAACCTCATAGTTTTAACAGTTTTGCATGATAAATGTCATCACTCTCTAATAATAAAGGAAACTGCATGTAAGAAACACTGTTAAGTTTACATTGAAACAAACAAACAAAAAACCCAACATGCTCATATGAGAACAATCATATTGCACGTATTTGCTAGCATAAGAACGAAATAAATTGCAACATAAAAGCACAGTACACTGCCTTCTAAAGAGAAAGTTATGAGAACTTGAACCAATTTTACTTTTTTATATCTATTGATACAAACTGATTAAAAACAAATGAACAAAATAAAAAAACAAAAAAAAACCAAGCCATGAAGGTATTATGTGAATGTTTGAGAATGTAAGTTCCACAAGAGAGTAAGGAGTGTTCAGTAATGCATAACTAGTCATAACTGGATTCTAGTTCAAGAAAGACTCAATGAAAGTATAGTTCCCCATCAATCTTGAAACTGGGGTAGTGAATCACATACAGAAATGGCAGAATTCTCTTCTACATGATAGAAAACTGTTCCAGTGTGTATACAGCAGAAGCATATGAAGAGCAGACAAAGCAATACCAAGATGATTACTCTGAACACAGGCATACTTTAGATTATTGCATGTTTCAATTCATATTGGACATTGCTCCAAACTCCTTGGGCAATCTTCCCCCAACATGAAGCAGAAGAATGGGAGAAAGACCTTGCAAGTATTCCAGGACTAGTTATGCAGAAATCGTTTCCTCCCCATCACTGATGGAATGCTCTTAGTTGGTGAATTAGAAAAACAAAACAGAAACAGAATTTGAAACACTGAAGTAAATCCAGTGAATGCAATACCTACATTAGTTAAAAATCTATTAGTCATACGTTTCATAAGAACTCTGTATAACTTGGTATATTATACACAGTTGTGAAGTGCAGATAACACGAGTTAACATATGAATATGAAGCGCAATTACCTTTTAGAAAAGTGTCCCTTGGACTGCTCAGTAGTAGTATTAGACTGCACTTTGGGTGTCTTTGAAATAGATTTTCTACTCTCAGGAGGGCTATGTGCCTTATGTTTTGCCTGCCCTAAATGTGACCTGTCAGCAGAAAGTCAAAACAGAAAGCTATCAGGATTCCAAGGTATGGATACAGACCTGTAGGTGGAATTATTGTTTATTTTTGGGCCATTTACAAATATTCATTTACAGCTACAAGCCTTTCCATATCAGCTTCTAATATTAAGGCAGCATTTCAAAAGAATCACCTGGTGCAGTTACAAATCACTACTAGTAACTGTTTTGTAAGGCACACAATTATTTAGTCATTTTAAATGAATAAAACATATTCTCACACCTGAGCCATGCAGAAAAATTCAGATTTTTCTGATCTGCAAGATTACTGAATTATTCACTTCAGCATTAAGCTAGCACAGTGACGCACATGACTAGAGAACCTGTCAAAGATCTCTTCTCAAAAATAGTTAAACACTCACCTACCTCAAGACTCCATGCATTAAATCTTTACAGTTATAAGTTTATATCTTTGTTCTTCAGTTTAAAAAAAAAAATCAAGTGCTCAGAATAGGAATGCAGCCAGTTCCACTTGGTAGGAAAGCTCAACCCTACCAGTTATTTTCTGGCAGCAGATCCACCAGTTCAGAGGAAGGAAAGCTGTGTGGTAACAGCTGAAGAGGAATGAAGAAACACATGCCACCAATAAAGGCAGTCAGATGAGACAGGAAACCTGTGACGTCAGGGATAAAAATGAGTTTCACACAGATACACTACAAGAGGCCTTCAAGCAGCTTTCAGCTGGATGCAAAAAATGGTTGACTGTATGAGCTTTGACTGAAGGACAAAGATAATGCTATACCACAGATAAGACTTAAGTTACATCTTCACATATGCCACATTTACTTTCAAAACCACTCAGAATTACCATCTGCAAGACTCAGAAGAGAGCTCATCAGCATTTAGAACAGGACAGTATAAATAATTGCTAAGGCAAGAGACATCTCACTTGCACTTCCCTGGATAGAGCACACTTTTGACTCAGCTGTCACCAGGAAAACTCCACTGCACATATCCTACCTATACAAGCACCACTATCCTTTTTGAAACCTCAAACTAGGTTGATTAATACCTCAGTATTAATGCTGAAAGAAGACATGTTTCAAAGTTTAAGAACTACTGATTCTATGTTTATATGCCATTAACCTAGGCTATCTAGTCCTTTGAGCTGAGCTCTGCAAATATCTTCAAATGCTAAGGGGGATGGGGAGGAACATTGACTTCCAATTTACATGTCCTGCTTCAACCCACAACCCCAAACATCACAGTTTAGGCCAACAGACTAAGTGGAAGTGGTAAGAATTCCACAAGCTTACGAACAGCTTTTTCCAACCAAATGCCAGAAATTCAGTAGCAAAGGCAAAGCTAAGTCTAGTACTAACCAGAAAGTTTCACCATCCTCTTCACAACTTCAACACAAACTTAAACCTTCACAGAACACAAGTACCAAGTCTAACCACGCAGCTGACAATCACATGCTCCTCTTTCTAAGAGCATGATAGTCTGAGAAGATCAAATTCACAGCATCTTCTCCATACTCCAGAAGTTTGGTTTTATTTATCGTACTGTAAGAAATAATTTTTACTATCAAAAGCAAGTGAAACAAAAGAGTTAGACCTTTAGGTTACAATAGCAAACTCCATCAAGGTAAACTTGGGAATGTTTCACCTAATCCTGAATGTTTGGATTTTCCTTTTCCCAACAAAAGATTAAGGCGTGAAATTTAATTTTCCCCTTGAAATGTTTTTATTATGGGAGTAACAGATGTTATTACATAATTTACACTTGGCAGGAATCTCATTTTTTATGTAAGCTAAACTGATCAGGGTTCATTTATTCTGAAGTGTATTCTAAAGGGTTATTTTCCCTTTTTTGTTTTGCTTTAGATATTCACAGAACACAATAATTGAAGATCTTTTCAACTAAAATATTGCTAAAGCAATACATGCAAAACGTGAACTGGAGTTTCCACTTGTTTCAGGCTCCTCCCCTTTCAGCTTTAACCCTCTAGATTCTTACAGTTTCATATCAACATCTAATTCATGTGGACTAATTAAGCTACAACCATATCCTAGGGACCATGAAAACTATCTCATGCAGACTACTTGCATTTGTTTGCTTTATCTTCTTTATCCACGAAACTATCAGTAACAGCACTTCAAGCAGAAAGGTTACTCTAGAAATGCAACAAATAGGGAGCTCACAACTTATGAGAAATATTTTTTCTTTAAAAACCTAGTGTGTTCTCACTCTAAGTTTACTCATTCACTTTGCACGTGTCACAAAGAAAAGGTACACAAGACAATAATAACTGGGCATGCAGTAGCATGTTAGTTAAAAGGAACATGACATTAATTCCCCTTCTGTAAAGTTTATACAGTAGCAAGAAGATTGGCAACTTGGAGACACTGCAGGATTAAGGTTAAAGAACTTTAACCATGCACCAACTATCAAGTATCATTGTCCCAATTTATACTGAAGTTGTGACAGCTTGTTTAAGGTCTCCTTAAAAAAGCTGACTTGCATACAATGGTATAACAAACAGTCTGTAGAGTTCCAAACAAAGAGCAATGCTTGGAGAACAATCAAGTGCTGTGAAAGATCTATGGGCAGCTGGAACACTGATTCTTCTTAAGGTTTAAAGCTACCTGTACTCTTGTCCATAACCCATGGTTTTTTACTTGTAACTTACCATTAAAGCTCTTTAGTCTTTTCCATTAATGTATCATTAAGAATCTTCATTTAAACCAACATTGCAGCAACAAGTATTTTAGAAGGCTAAGATCCTCATTAATGATGAAAAATGGTAAGGTAAAAATTTGTGAGTTTGTGTTTGTCCATTTCCATTCTCAGCAGCAGGTCCAGAGAGACTGAGTTCTTGGAGCACCTTCAAGCCTTGTTTTGCAGGGTTTTTTTGTTTCACTCCCCCCTCTCCCTCAACTGAAAGGCAGTTTCATAAACCACTCAAAGGCTTCACTCAACTGGGGAAAGCTGTCTGCTGATACACATTTTAATCCATAGGCAGACACTCAAGTTTAGAGAAACAAGCACACAGAAGTTGACAAGCACACCACTGTGTTATATAAACAACATGGTGGAAAACGCCAGCCCTGAGCAAAACCATAACACAGAACCAACTACAACCCATTCTCAAAGAGTTACTCTGGGCATATTAAAAAAAAAAAAAAAAAAAAAGGCAGCAAACCACACCTTTTGAAGCTAGTTAATAAACAAAGTGTTTCATGTTCCTCAGCAGCTGAGAGGGAGCTACTAAATGCTTCCAAACATGAAGTCTGCAAAAACTAACCACCGTTTTACTTCTGTCAAAAATGAGGTTTAAAAAAAAAAACAATAGCACAGACAAAAAGAGCTATGGAAAAACACCTATTTTTGTCTCCTCAGAAGTACTTCACCTGTCTTCCCCACCAACACAAACATTAAATTCAGTTTTTCGCAGGTCTCAGGTAAGTTGTTAACAGTTAACATATTATTAAGACTGGTCCAGAAACAAATCCTGTTCAAAAAAAAGCAGTACAACTGACAAAAGCATTCTCTCTGCTTATAACAACATCCTACATGCAGCCAACAGGGATCTCATTTATCACTTAACCTTCAAATCTCAAATGCACAAGAACATGTATATATTTCAAAACACATGAAAATTTGCTTATGAGGTATCCTGTTTTCATACACAGCTCAACAGCATGGCAGTTATTTATGTCAAGTTGATATCCTACTTAAATACTGCTGTTCTTAAAAGATTTCATAAGACCAACAACATGCCAGTTAAAAGATAAGCATCGCTGTCATTTAATGCCACTAACAAAATCCTAATAATTCTTGCAGCACCAGTTAAAAGTTCTAGTATATGGAACTGCTTCCATTACTCCATACCAATACAGTTTAACATTGCTCACAACTGAAAGAACAGTCAACTGTGCCACTTCCAGAAAAGATCTTATTGTGTGCCACACAATATCACTTCCAAATTGCTCCCATTCAAAGTAAATACTATGGCATCACTGGGAACTAAGCCACAAGGGCACAATTCTTCAACACACACGGTAACAATGTAGATACACAGTTAAGAAAGTGCCAGTAAGTACCTTCCACCCCCTTCTCCTGCCCCTATGAAAAGAAAGCTCTCATTAGGGCATCTGCTTCCTCCTCCTCTTTGGTTTACTTCTGCCAAGTGAAACTTCTGTATCATTATTGCTTCCTTACAAACCTGCAAAGACATCTTTCAGTGGAAAGTGCTGGAAGAGATATTTCAGACAAGGGTTCATGCTGTATAGTTGTGAAGGTGCCATCCTAACAGTAATTCTAAATTAGGAGAATAACACTAAATACTTTTCAAACTGGTAGTAAAGCCAGTAAGAACTATAATACCTACAAGAGCTGAAAGTCATCCAAAACACAAAGTTATTTCAACATCACAGAAAGTCAAGAATCACGTTATTCCAACTTTGCCAAGGCCAGATTATGTGCAAACATGGGAGGGATGACACACCACCACTGACCAGTTTATATATCTCTTTCCAAACACACTCTTTCTTCTTTTAGAGAAAAGCACACGTCACTGTTGCAGCACAAACTGGAAATAAACAGCATCTATCTTTCTATACTGTCTGTGAGCCAAGTATCATTGTTTGTATTTTCAAACAAATGCATCTCTAAAAAAATCAAACATTCAAAGCTCCTATCAAGTTACTGGGCTGAGTGTGAAACTGCTTGTAAACCTCCCGTAGAAAACAATTACAGACTCCCCCCGCCCATTTTGACTACAAGTATTGATGTTACAGTGACATGAAACAAGCTGAGTCTGGAGAAAAATGGGTTTTCGTTGTTGCTTCCAGGTTAAGCCCATCTGTCAATATTAGAAGTCCCAGGAAGGAGATTCTGCATTTAGAATAGACTACAGACAAGTTTGGAATTTCCAAAGTCTTTATGCAAGTGAACAGCAGCTGCTTAGCAGGTTAAATTGACAAAGTTTTAACAAAAGACCTTTAATCTGTTAGAGTGTCAAAGACTACAGAACACACATTAGCACTTCAGCTTGGCAGCACTATCATTCTCCTGCCTCTCTCCTTTTTAACTAACACCTTTCTCAATTAAGTCTATCACATTTGCTCCAGTCAGAGCATAAAAGAAACCAAAGCAACTCTAAGGCTATTATAAGGCCATCTGGCCATACTACCACTTACCTTAGACTGTTGGACTTCACATCTAAGTCTGAAATTGTGAGTACCAAACTGCCCAAACTCTCCAAGTTTTTGTCACTTAATTCCTATTTTGAAAATGCAAGCACCTCAGCCACAAAAAAGCTTTAAGAAAAAAACCTGCTGCATTTCCAGCATTTAGAAAGCTATTTATACAAAGCAGAAGTGCAATCAAGTACACAAGTTCAGACAGTATCAAAACTTGTCCTTGCTTGAAGAGCTATGATTGCATATCTATGACCAAAGTGAAGTAACCTCCAACACTTCAGAAGGTGTGGCATTTAAGTTTGCTTACAAACGTTGTGGCTAATTTTAGGCATGAAGCAACCCCCTACAGACTCGCATTGCTGTCTAATTCACTCTACAATACTAGTTTTTCTGTTTTGTGCGAGGTTTGAGTATTTTTCATCTTTGTGTATTGGTCTGTTGTTTGCTGAGGTTTTTTTAAGAAACACGTGGATCCAATAAAGTGGATGAATAAAATCTCACACTGTTCTGCACAACTATGTTAACAAGGAGTACAGACAAGAGAGGAAAATCTGTAAAGCAAGACAGTTGCCATTAAGGATCAACACCCACCATCTCTGCATTTCAATGGCTTCTACTTCAAAGCAGACAAGATTACAACCACAAGTGACCAGAATATGTGAACTGCTCTTACACAGCACAACTTTCAGTTCAGTTCCATCCAAAAAGATTCCAGTTCAAGCGCTCCAAGACCATTCCATGATGCTAGCCAAAGCACAGCAGGCAAGGATGACTGATTTGTTTCAAAAGAACATTCCCAGCTCCAACTAAAATACTAACATAGATGCATCCCAAGTTCACAGTTATTTGCACAATATGAGCATATTATTGAAACTGGTCTTTCCATGGTTGTTTATTCTATCTTAAGTGATTTCACAGCTGAAACTGAAGAGTTTCACTTTACAGATGAGAAATGCAAAAAAAGGCTAGAAATAAACTGTTTCTCAGGCATCCCAAAAAACCCACTTATGTAAGAAAAGTTGTGCTGTTTTTTTTGTTTAGTTTGGTTTTTTTTTTCAAATACAGAAGCCAAAGCATTGTGTATCACTAGAGTACAGCAATGTATAATGACACATCAAGCTGTGAGCTCAGGATCCTCCTACATACTGCTCAGTAGCACAACTGAAACGCTATCCCACTGCATGTGAGATGTAGTGAAGGATGAGTCCTGAGGTTTGTGTTTTAAGACAGGCAACCAGGGAAAAAGCCACAGTTATCTGTTAGCCTGTCTCTTTCCATGTCATGTACAAATTTTTCTAGGACCTGACAGATCTATCTTACATTGGTCCTTGTACAATAGCCATTTCTGCCCAGCATCTTACTAAAAAGGAGATACTGACAAGAAGAGATGACTAATTGATTATAAATTTTCTATTAACCAGCATGCTTTATCCAGGCCTTTTCATATGCTGTGCCAGCCCAAAATTCAGGGGAGATTCTGTTCTAAGAAACTCAAATTCAAAGAGGATTGCAAGCTTCTTGCATCCTCTTTACTTCAGCAAGGAGCTTTGGTTCTGATAAAGGTCTAACATATTGTAAGAGTGCAATACACTGTGGCTCACAGAAGTCGACACAGACTTGGTGAGGGGTGGAAGAAGTCCAGTCATTTCAGACAACTGCATCTTGAATCATTGTGTGACACCATAAGTAACAGATCACAATGCACCAAAACAATGGATGAGTAATTCTTTTGAAAGAGAGCAGTGCTACCCCTAAATTCCTCAGTTTGTCTGACTCAATGTAGAGCTTCTCCCTGGTATTCTGCTATAAAATCTGAATTAATGGCAGATATATGAAGAAGAATCCCCTACCCCAAGTCCAAATAACTTGCCTCTAATTCTTTATTCTAGGGAGAGAGCGATTCACCCCAGGTCAAGCTCAGAGTAAAAGGAAGGAGTTGGCAGGGAAATACCTAACAAACATCCCTTGATATTCACAGAACAGACAGAAGGGAATGAAGGGCTCAGTATACCTCAGTTAAAAGAAATATTCTTCAAAAACAATTCTAGTTTACAAAATAATCAGCAACATAAGGCAGCAACTTCCCTCTCCTTATGCCACATTAGTCCAAGAGAGAAGCCTTGTGTTTTTCATCTGCTTATCCATTTGTACAGTAAGCTAGAGAAAGTGAAGCTGTGTTTTTCAGATTGAATTAATTCTCCCAGAAGTTCCTCAGAAGAACAGTTGGCTGCCTTCACTGATCAACAGTTGTTCAACTTGTTTTCAGTTGGATTTTATACTTGTAAGAAATACACCTCATCTTCCTTAAACTTTATAGCTCAATGCTTCAAAACAAATTCTTTTGTGCCTGTGCTGGCTTCAGCTGTGGTAGAGTTAATTTGATTCCCAGTGGCTAGTATGGGACTATGTTTTGGACCTGTGTGGAACACAAGGTTGATAACAGAGATGTTTTTGTTATTGCTGAGCAGTGCTTATACAGAGACAAGGCCTTTTCTGCTTTTCAGACTGTCACACTGCTGAGGAAGCTGCAAGGCTGGGAGGAAACAGGGCAGGTGACCCAAACAGACATTCCATACCATATGGCATCATGTTCAGTATATAAAGTAGAGGGAAGAAGGAGAAAGGGGAGGACATTTGGAGTGATGCCATTTGTCTCCCCGAGTCACCATTACATGTGATGGGGCCCAGCTCTCCTGGAGACAGCTGAACACCTGCCTGCCCTTGGGAAGCAGTCAGGGAATTCCTTGTCTTGCTTTGCTTGCATGAGCAGGTTTTGCTTTCCCTACTAAACTGTCTTATCTCAATTCACAAGTTTTCTGGCTTTTACCCTTCTGATTCTCTCCCCCATCTTGCTGCGGAGGGGGGGAATGAGCAAGTGGCTGCCTGGGGCTTGGCTGCTGCTGGGGTTAAACCACCACAGTCCTACTGACCTGCAGTATTTTAACACTCGTATCCCAAAAAAAAAAAAAAAAAACCAAAAAAAAATTAAAGAAAAAATGGAGCCCAAGGTACACATATTCAAATAGCTGCACCAGTAAGATGTCTGAGGGAGCAGAATACAGACAGACGTTTCCAACCATCATACTATAACCTTTTTTCATTAGACTAGTATTTTAACAAACAAAGAAACACTTATCCATACAGGCTGCACTCACTCATGGCAGTAATTATACAGGCATCCACAGGAAAGTTTTAAGGATCTTTGTTCTGCACTGTAGAGGCAACAACCTGCTCACTAAATCAGGCATATTAAAGGACAACAAACCTTTTTTTCTTGAATTATTCAAAAGCTGCACAGGATTAATATGCAGTGCAAAAGGAACAGAGTGGTACCAGTTATTCAGTCTTCTTCAAGAGGAACACAGATCTTCCCCGATTTCCAGTAACACACTCTCCCTGTTCCCCCCCCTCCCCCCGCCACACACATACTTTTGTTATCAAGGAAGGAAGAGGGGGAAGGGATTTGTTACTACCTGTGAATTATGGAATATAGCTCAGTTGCACTTCTCCCCTCCACAGATCTACTCCTGTTACTCTAGCTGAACATGCATGGTAGTGAGTTATCCATGGTTTTATTCCAAGCAGTACACACAGCATTTAGTGGCAAAAAGATTTTATGCAAATTTCACTGCTTGGATTGCAGGGTGGGAAACTTAATTCTCTAATTACATCACATCAATTTTACTTTTATACATTAAAACACACTCCGAGATAAGAGTCATACCTTCCTCCTACTGCGTCGTCTTGTGGCTGGGCCCCGGCAGTGTTCCTCTGTGAACGTCGCAGTGACCCCCCTGGATTGTTATTAGGCCGGTTGGACATTGGCACCTCTCTCCTGAAGGGACATACCCTTTCTAGACACTATCATTCACTGAAAGACAAAAGAGAAAGAGTTGTAAGACATGTGGCATGAAGACCCACTGCCATGCCTCTAGAGGCAAACGTAAAATGCTACAGTTAAGCAAAAACTCCAGACAAAAACCTTTAAACACTTTTTAGTTAAAAGACACACAAACCAAGATTCTCCTCAACATGTAGAGCCTTAATATAAAGCAATCACTTTTAGGTATATGTAACATAGAGATGATCTATTGGACTAGAAGGCCTTTAAAGGTCCCTTCCAATCCAAACTAAAAACTCCGCAATGATTCTATGATGACACACTTCTTTTCTGGCAGGCTTTTGCAATTGTTGAGACAAGACAAATGGCACCTAGGAGAACCTATGTTTATCAGCCTTAGGGAAAAACTCAATGCTTCATAGAGAACAACAGTATTCAAGTATTTTAACTCTCATTGTGGGAGGTGACAATGCCAGTTCCAGGAACAAGCAACAATATTCACAAGATTACAGAAGTAACTTAACTACTCTGTTTTTAAAATAGATTATTTCTCCAGTTAGATTTATGCAGCTTTTTTTTTTTTTTTGCATAAAGCAAGATAATTCACAAATCAGGAAGAGAACCCAGCTATATAAGTAGGAAGTTCTTGCTTATGAGAGCTTAATGAGTGGGAAAAGGTATTTATTTAAGACAGAAAGACCAATGAGCACACACAATTACTTTAAAAATAATATGATGGTCTTATATTTCTGCTTTTGGAATTGCTTTGTGACTGCTACAGGTCTACAGATATTATTTTAGTCGTTACTTATGAAAGACTACCATATCACTCAGCTGCAGTCCTCAGAAACAGAGGTATTTCAAGAACAAGCCTCACTTAATTCCTCAGTAAAGAGAGGTGACTTCTGTGCTAAATCGGTATTTTAATGTAGAAAGCATAGCAACAGGACCACAACCAGCAAATCCAGTTCTACTGTTCCTAATTTTGTGGAATCTGGCAAGAAAAAGTATTTGCAGGTGAAAAAAAATCTGTAAGAAGGAAAGTAACCCAAGTTTAACATAATAATCTATATGCTGATTTGGTATCTGTTATATCTATAGCACAGTAAGCAAAAAGTTTGACAGTAAGAGGTTTAAAACACTTTAGCTGCAGGTTCAAATTCAAACACCTCCAAACCTGACACTGTCAGTAAAGCCAATAAATAGTTGACTATCACTTTCTGTTCCTCCAAAAGGGTTTATAAAAATGAACAAGGTGGGGCTGGGGGTTAGAAAGAACCCTAAATGATGCAGTTTTACTGCAGGCCATAAGACCCAGGCACATAAACTGCTATTATGCAAACCATTACCTCACATGCCACACTAAAAGGAACATGCATATCAAGACACCTGCACAGCACAAGAAATTATTGATCAGGATTCTGCTAGCTCAGATTCTGTCTTGTTACAGTGTAATAACAACCTGAAAGTTCACACTCAGCACAACAGAAATATTTTAAACAAGCTCCAAGAATCAAATAATACAAGTTAGGCAGAAGAACTGCTCCCCTTCCTAATCCCCACATTACAAGAGTCAAAAATATCTTTTGGAAGTCTTTCCACTATGAGGTCCCACACAGCAGCAGACAGCAAAAGCAGAAAGTAGGATTAATTAACAAATCACTTGGGGTTTTTTGTTTGGTTTCTTTTTTGGAGGGGAGGGTTGTGTTTGTTGGTTTTGGGGGTTTTTTTTGTTGTTTTTTTTTTGTTTGTTTGTTTGTTTAGTTTTGGGGGGGTAATTTTTTTGTTTTTTGTTTTTTAACACTATGCTTAGGAACTTGAAAGTATCTACATAAAGCACAAAATACACAATCCCACAAAATATATTGTTTGATGAACCTCATAGCTAGAAGTCTTGATGACTAAGAGTTGAGAAAGACGTAAACCCTACTGCTCCAAAGGGGAGCCTTCCATTTCACAATTATTTCTAACTCCTTAATCATAGCCAATATTCCCACCAACAGAAAGGTTTGAAGCTTCTCAGTAATACACGGCACTATTAGTCTACAACTTCTTATACTTCAGAGCACAGAAAGATTTACAACGGAATAGAAAAAGCCTGCAATAACTGGAAATCATGCCAGCATGCTGGTATAGCCAGATTAGTCAGGCTGAGGAGAGTAAGTGGCAGCATTCTCTTCAGAGTACCAATGCAAGAAACAAAGCCCAGCATTAACCAGGCTGAAAGCTGACCAAGGTTCCAGCACTGCCCAGGGGGGCTCGCTGAAGTCAATCACAGGCACTGTCATGTGCTGTCATGCATTCTTTTTTTCCTTGTATTCAAGCACCAAATGAAAAAAAAATTCTCTTCTTTACTACAAGAAATGAGATGCATTTTGTGTATGTTCTGAGTGGTGTCCCTTCTGTCAAAGGTCAGCTGAGGTTGAAACACTGTACTAATGTCAAACTTTCAACAAAATGGTTACCACACAACTACTGTCTCACCTCATATTAACAGTAAGAATGTGCATTCCAGCAGGTTTTGTTCAGCAAGGCGCAGTGGCCACTTAGAGCTCTGCTAGGTTAACCACACAGCTTCACACCCAGGGCCAGAACGTGGGTTTCTCCATACACACACGTCAGATAAGAAAATATTGCACAGGCAATCCTGACCCTGTCTAGGGAAAATTTAGTTTAACACTAACCTGTCCAGGTGTGCTGGTTTAGCCTGGGATAGAGTTAAACTGATTCCCAGTGGCTAGTATGGGACTATGTTTTGGACTTGTGTGGAACACAAGGTTGATAACAGAGATGTTTTTGTTATTGCTGAGCAGTGCTTATACAGAGACAAGGCCTTTTCTGCTTTTCAGACTGTCACACTGCTGAGGAAGCTGCAAGGCTGGGAGGAAAAACAGTCAGGACAGGTGACCCAAACAGACATTCCATACCATATGGCATCATGTTCAGTATATAAAGTAGAGGGAAGAAGGAGAAAGGGGAGGACATTTGGAGTGATGCCATTTGTCTCCCCGAGTCACCATTACATGTGATGGGGCCCAGCTCTCCTGGAGACAGCTGAACACCTGCCTGCCCTTGGGAAGCAGTCAGTGAATTCCTTGTCTTGCTTTGCTTGCATGAGCAGGTTTTGCTTTCCCTACTAAACTATCTTATCTCAATTCACAAGTTTTCTGGCTTTTACCCTTCTGATTCTCTCCCCCATCATGCTGGTGGGGCAGTGACCAAGTAACTGCCTGAGGCCTGGCTGCTGCTGGGCTTAAACCTCTGCTCTGGGTTAGTCAGACATTTTAAGTAGACTGTGCTTAGAAGTTATGAGGCACAATGTGTTGTCATGCACACAATATTTTTCAGCTGTGTAGAAGAATGAAATGACAGCTGTTTTATCCTGTAAGGCATCTGTCAAGTCAAGAAAATGTCCAGAATTATCTTCTATATTGAAACCTCTCAACTCAACTGCATTTCTTATTGTGTATTTGTTACCATATGACTCCCAGTTTGCAGACTCTTTACAACAAGGATGAATTCCAAAACTCAGCATTTCAAATAAAGACACAACAGATCTTCTGAAGTCATGAAACAGCACTGGTATCCAATGCTTATTATCCTGCATAGTGTTCCTGGGTTGTAGCAAACACTATCTGATTACTATTTACAGTCATCTTTGTTACTGTACAGGAAAGCAACTGGAATGGATTTCTGTAGACCTAACATACCTATTGCAAACACTATAGCTAATGTATAGACAACATACTACTTGGAGAGGTTCTACAGGAACTCAATACAAAAACTACCTGTTAACTTGCAGTGAAGCCTTTACCTTTCTCCTACTGGAAAAGCCAACAAGAAATGACTAACACTCTTACATGTTTTTGAAGCAAACAGGGGAAACAGACAACTACACGGCAAGCCTGCTTCAGCTTTTATTTAACACCCTAATCACTACAGAGAGGAAAAGAGAATGAGTAAACTGCGGAACTGCAATTGGCTCTGGGGCCACTAACAGTGTAACAAGGCAAACCAGTAACAACACCTGCAAAAAATAAACTGAATTCTTTCACAAGATCTTCCTCAACCTACTTGCATGAGCTCTAAAACCTGTTTGTTTGGCAGGTTTTTGTTGGGTTTTTAAGCTCTTTGCAAGTATCCTGGTAACGCAAGAATTCTTTCAGGCTCTTGCAGTCAAATTTCCAGAATATTTCAGGATATGCCTAGTACCTCTGCCTATGAAGTTCCACTGTAATACCTATTATCTGCTTGGGGTTGAGCTAAGTACACGGGTTGGCACACTTCCTCTTTCACACCTTGGCCCAAAAAACTTGTGCCTTATTTAATGCTGCTGCTGCAATCCAGTGCCTCTGCCCTGAAGTCAGTGTTAGGCAAAAGAGGGGGGGGGAGACAAGACAGGAGGATGTTTATATGCCTTTTAAGTTCAGAACATTTTCTTCCAGCAAGCTGCACATCTTCCCAGCCAGAACTCAGAGTCTGGCATACATATCAGAAAATATTAAATCTAAGACTTCAGATTTGTATTCATTTACTTCAGCATAGACAACATTAATTTACTTGATCAGCTGTTTCTGTGGCAAATCTAGTCATTTAAGATAGAAACAACATTCTAAATATATGTGTACAACATACTTAGGAGTTGAGACTTTAATTACAACTAAACTGAAGGACTTGCTGCCTACGGTTTAGTAACTGCTGAATTGTTTTAGAGCTACATTACTTCATTTTCAACTGATCTCACAGCTGCACCTCATTTTTGCTCACTGCTCAAAAGATTCTCCTCATTTACCTGCAGACATACACACCTATTTTCTCGCCTTACAAGCAAGCACTTGCAAGTATTCATTCAATTACTTCTACTACTTCACCAGCTGACTTAAATTAATATGACTTTTTAGTCCAGGTAGTTGCTTTAGACTCAGTAATGTGCAGCTGATTTTGACACAATATTCTTCCTCACTATACTCTCCAAAGCCAATAGGCATCCACTCTGCCCAATTTCTTTTCCAGTGAGGTCCTCACCTTGAAACATAAATTTCATGTCAAGGCTCCATGCAGGCTGAAGCTTGTATTTTCCATCTAGGAGCCTGTTGCCCCTTCTGGTTGTAGAAATAGTTCAAGGAAGAATTTAGGGAATGGATACAATAACATACTGAAAGCTTCCTTGAAAAATCTTCTGCAACATTTCTTAAATTCTCATCATCCCTTCCTTCCAGACAGCAAATTTCTACACACCAACAAGGGAAAATTATATTCTCCCACAAGCTGCAAGGTGCTGTAAGGTTCAGCAAGATGCATGCATTTTGCCCGCATTAATGCAAATCCTGGTTTATTCAGCTGCATGAAAGCACTGAGCCTTAAGGAATGGCAAACTTTTCTTCTTCCAACATAGGAAGAGCAAGCTAGCATTTACTTTCTTATCTGCTTTCATTTCCATTTTACCCCCAATGAACAGCCCTAAGCTATCTATACGAAAGTAGGACCTCAGATCACGTTAGAGATGACAACTGCTAACCAAGACAACAAAACATACATATCACTCCCAAAAGCACTCCTTCCCCTTCAGTTCCTCAAAAGCACAATCCAGTTGTCTGGACCAAGAAGAGGAAGTAAGGAAAAGGGGCATGTAAGCTACAAGTGTCAAAGGAGTCCAGTCTCTGAAGGTATTACAGATTTAATACTAGCTCACATGTCCGTTTTTACAGTGAGTAACTTCAGACAATACATACACTGTTAAGCCAGAGAAGATTTTTCTCCAAACTGCCAACAAAAAAGAAAAAAGCTTCAGCACAATATTCTTCCTAGATTCATTTATAGTGAAAGAGTTCTTTTTAATTTAGCTACTCTAAAATTATTAGTGTGGAAACATTTCTTAGCCATTTCAAAAATACCCCACATACTAAAGAAAGGTATGGATACTGCAGAAAGCTTCTCCAACACCAGTGGGCCATAAATACACTCAAGCTGCAGACTCAAAAGGGGAAAAAACCCCAAAATAAATCAGTAAAGAAACAGAAGTTACCCTCCGTTCCACTGACTTTACAACAAACAGCCATCAGAAGACTATGGCAGCCTTTGGGACTTGCTACATTAGAAACTCAGCTTTCCCTTACTCAGTCTTTGAAGAGTTTAGACCTTGCCTAACCTTCTAGCCGAGAGTGGCAATGCCAAAGGTCACTTTCACAGAACCAGCAAAACAAGTGGCTTTGAACCTGAAAGGATGTAACCACCAGGTTAAGAATCTCTAGAGTGTATCTATCTGCATGTATATGTCTGTAATGACAAAGACTGGAAAGAGAAAGCTTGGCATGAAAGAGAAAGAAGAGCCAAATATCTTCATTTTTGATCTTATGGTTGGAACTATGGGGAACTATACTGCTAACTGGCAGTTCTAATGTTTATTACCTGAAACTGAAGACTTACAAGCTCCCAGACAAAACAAGAACACTGAAAACACCTCTGCACTGATGCACAACACTCCTTGCCAGAGGAATGCCTGAATTGTTAGGGCTGTGTGATCCAACAGGTCATACATGCCATAATCCCAGGCCAGCAAAGTAGCACTCTTACCTACTGACTTCTGTCAGGTTAAAGTACTGGAAAGTATCTGTGCAAAAGGACAGTCTGGGAAAGTCAGAGATCAAGCACTGTTAAAGGCAAAATCTAAATACATGCTATCACATGCTCCAGTGGTGATGGTAACAGTTTTGTGACAGTGATCATGAGCTTTAAAAGACAAACAGTCTCCTCTGCTGAATTTGAAGTCTGAGATTGCAGAGACCTTCCACTGGACTAGAGATGTCTTCACTGACCTGGAAGAAGCTTAAAACCTTGTTCCATAAAGATTACCAAGAACTGACACCCATCATTCCTTTAGTAATTAAACAGTGGATTGGCCTACATGCCACATCCAGAACCTCAGCAAGTCCAGGGCTGTGAAACAGCAAACGTGGCACTACTCAAAATTACAGAAAAGTACAGGTGCCACTGCCAGTCAAGAGAACAACCAACGTGTCAGCTCCAAAACCAAAAGGAGCTTATGGATAGAGGAGAGGGCCACAAGTTAGCTGGGGGGGAAGGCAAGAAAAAGCAGCACCTGCAAAAGTTAGACATCAGAACATTCCCATTCATCTGGATAGCTCAAAGGAAACAAAGAAAAAATTAGCTGCTCATGTTCTCTTCCGGATATGGTTATTCAGGATACAATGGCAAGCTCAGGTATCTCAGGTCTGATCGTACAGCTGGTGTTCCCAGCTCATGGTACACACGAATCCACTGCGACATTTCATCACTGAAGGAATAAATCACCTTATTCATGCACTGCAGTATTAGACCAGGACAAAATCTTAACTGAGTTCTTGCAAGCTGGTTAAGGAGACTACCTAGTACTAAGATAGTGAAAGCCTTTATCTTGTATAGTCCTTTCTCCTGGAAGACCAGATACTGAGGTCTGATGAGAAAAAGGAGTTGCATGGAACAAATGCAGTGCTCTCTTGAGGGCACCCCTCTTCAGTCCTGCCACCTCACTGCTTCGCTTCACTTCTCGTCATCAAGGATAGTAATATTAGAATTTGTGTCACTCTTTGGACTGCACTTCAGTTCACAAAACAAGTGTCATTCAGATCTTTGATCCTCATCCAAATGAGAAGTTAGGAAAAACAAAGCACTTCATCTTTTTCTCTTGCTTCTCTGTAGTTTTGCATTGTGTATTGAAAGTCTTGTCAGCAGCAACTATTCCTCTTGTTTTTGAGACTATCAGTAATGGAGTTAATTATAAAAATCATCTCTTAGAACATTTATTCACAATTTCATTCAAAAAATTTGCCCTTTTAAAAAAATTCAATTAAGTTGTTGATCTCCAAATAAAGCAAGTTTTTAACCCTTCTGTCACCATTTGCAACATGTCCAAATTAGTTCAATATAAGTTCTCCAGTGTACAGTTTGACTTGAATTCATTAATGAAGGGAATGCTCTCTCAGTGGCACAGGGCCAGAACTCAGCACTTCAAGAAAATATTTTCATGTTTACAACACCTATAGTTTCTCAGTCTGAATTCACTGCTCTATTTCATTCTGGGTTTTTAGTCAGCTAAACATTAAGTTCTGCTGCATAATTCAGTCAACTCTGCAGCAGTTACATTTTTTTCTATGCACAAATATAAAGACTATCAAAAGCATAAGAACCCAGAAACTTCTGAATCAAGTTATATTCAGTAAAGGAATCAGATAGATGCAAGTCAGCCAGAGACAGCTCAGGTTAAGAAGTAGCTCAGAGGTATTCAAGCCATGTCAGTAAGACAAAATTTGTTGCACCACATGGAGAACACAAACAAACACAGCAAATGTTAGCTGCAAAATACTGAACCAGCTTTCATCTCATTATTGACAGATCTTTTTCCTTTTAGCACAGCAATGGCAAAGAAAGGAAAAGCGAGGAACAAACATGTTCAAAGTTCTTCTTCTGTACACTTGTATGACAGACCAAAATTGCTCTGCCAGATCAGATCCTACAGCAAGAGCTTAACTTCACCTCTACAGGAACTTCAAAACTACTGTTACTTATTAACAAGCTGCTAGACAGCAAAGTTTACACTATGAGAATCTCAGTATGCAATTCTGCTACCTGGTGCTATCAAAAGTGTGGTTTCAGCTCGTTAACAACAATGGAAGCAATAGTTCTTTTTCTTTTTGAAATTAAACAAAAGCATCAGTATCTCTCCAATGAAAAAGAACATCTTCCAGCAGCCAAATTCTGACCAAAGCTCTGCTGTTTGTACCCAGAGTGAATTGATGAGATTCTTCATTTCTTGCAGACTGTCAACAAAAATCACCACAAGCAATAGAAGTAAAATCTTACCTGACCTTCATTTTCAGTTTCTCTAGAAACCCTTGTTTAGTAGGAGCCAGAAGTCACTATCTGTATGGTGGCTTAAGCTTTCACTACTGTTATAAAAAACCCACACTGCCTGGCAAAAACGGAGGAGATTCTCTTCAGAAAACAGGAATGAATTTGAATGAGGAGCTTTCACCCTCTGTGAGACAACACAAATGAAAGCACAGAATCCTCCATGAAGTATAGATCAGTGACACTTCCAGATGAGAAGGCAAGCAGTCAAGCTAAGACCAAGTAAACAGGTGCAGCAAAGCTGGGTCAGGGGGCATTTATTACCAGCCAAAAAAAAGAGGAAAATATCAGTTGAGTGATTAACACAAACTTCAATTTAGAAGCTGGATTTCATTAGTGTCACATAAGGAAACCAAGATGTATCCAAAATCATCACCCACTCCCAATCTGCCCTGCCCAATGCTTAATGCCCAGCTGCCTTTGAGCTGCATAGCTCCATTTACACCTCAACACTGAGTCTCAATGCAGAACCTCCTGCTAAAACGCCAAGCCTCATCCCTATTCTAATGCCATAGAGCAGATGGTGCCTTATTTCCAATTTGCCATTCACCTGCATCTGGCACACACAGCCCTTAAGCAAAACCAAGTGCAATAGCACAAGACAAATACTGATATGGTACACAGCCATGTCCTACCTGCAGAGCCTGTTAGACAATACAAGCCCCAAGCTGCAGCATGGCAGGTTGCCTGAGCCCTGCCAAGTTCCTAATCAACTTCTGCCAAAATGTCTTAAATTACAGAGACCTAGTGAGCTCAGTGGCTAGTAAAACATGGTTTGGTCATCCAAAGTCTAAATTAACAGAAGAAGATCTCTGCAATCTTCTAGACAACTGGAAGGAGGGAGGTAAAAACAGACAAACAAACAAAACAAAAAATAACCCAAACAAACAAACACAAAACACCACACACACACACAAAAAAAAAGAAAAAAAACCACAAAAATACCCCATCAATCAACAAGACAAAAACAAACAAAAAACTCAAACAAACAAAACCCCCACAAAAATCAGTCACTAAACTGAAGAAATCCAAGACTAGATCTCACAGAAGTTACTGCTGGAAGAAGAAACATGAAAATCCATTGACTTGTACATGCAGATTAGACAAGCACACCATAGATAAACCCAAGATTACAGGTCTAAAAGTATTACATAGATCTAACATGGTAAAGAGGGAGGAGGCTGGGTCTTCATTTTGATAATATCCAGCTTCAGCTCTGAACTAGCCTACATATAGAAATATCAAAAGCTGAGAAGGCTCTTCACTCATACTAGCATGTCTTAAAGAGAAACACTTTAAAAATAAAAACAGTTTCAAAAACTAATTTGTGTTTCCAAGGGCACGTGGAAGGGTGAGCACTCATCTGTTTTCTGCTTACCTAGAACAGGTCTCAGGTTTTTGCATCTTCAAAATATAATTTCGACAAGTTTTGGACAAATCAGGAGTTTTTCAGGTTTTCCTATTCACTGATACTTAGTACTGACTCCAGCTGATATCTGTGGCTTCCTTTCCTGCACTGTCTCAAGCAGGTTTTGTTATCCTCCTGAACAAAGACTTCCATCCAAATGCTA
Organism: Scytalopus superciliaris; assembly: GCA_013400415.1. Classification (NCBI taxonomy): domain Eukaryota; kingdom Metazoa; phylum Chordata; class Aves; order Passeriformes; family Rhinocryptidae; genus Scytalopus; species Scytalopus superciliaris. The sequence goes on from VXBX01009535.1 coordinate 1,405,665, forward strand.
CACAAAAAGGCTCATAGGCCTAATGCATAGCAAGATTCCTATACCACATGATACAATCTGGGAAATGGTTTAATTGTAGTTGTTGAGGAAGAAATCCAATTAAAACAGGTTAAGTTTCCGGCTTCCTCAGCACTGGATCTGCATAGGGATCTTGAATTGTCACAAGAATACTGCAACAACAAACAAAGGGATTAAAACACATTTAAATTTTCTAAACTGGGCAGTGCTCAAACCAATGACATCTTGGAATTATGTGCCACAGATGTTCCTTCTTGACAAAAGAAAAATATATGTATTTACATCATACCTTACACTGCTGTAATTAAGAGCAAGCTCCAATACACATACCAAATTACTGACACAAGCATAATTAAAGATATTTACCTTGTATGAAATCATGAACTGAATTACCTACCAAATATCTATATAGAGAAACAGGGCAGAAGTTCTGTGTAAAGCTGAACAAAAGGAAGTCATAGCCCAAGAAACACCTGTTAAACACTAAGGATTAAGCTGTCTTTAAGGTGATCCTATCATTGATAGGATCATGACTTTACAGGGCTCAGAGCTATTCTTTCATGTCAACTACACAGAACACCACACAATACTGACTTCAACAACTCTATTTTAGGGAGGTTCCAACTTTCAGTGTCATGGAAAAAGTTATCAAAAGCCAGAGCTTTATGAAAGAATTCAATAAATTTATGGCACACTTTATTGGCAAGTGTCTGCTCCACTCTGAACATACGTATCTTTTCAGTGCTTGATAAATAAAACAAGTTTGTGGGAACTAAGCATTGTATATGGAGATTACAGAGTATGGGAAAGGCAAATAAGCATCCCAAGAATCTGACTACAGAGGGTTAAAGATGCTGAACTTGAACAAATCTAAATATTAGAGCTCTTTCAAGTGTTTAACAGGATGCCAGACTTAGTCTTAGCTTTAAGCTAGACAAGAACTCAGCATCACCAAATCTAAACACAGACAAAAAAAAAGTGTGCTACAAATTCCTCTCTTCTTTCCCCTCTGTGCAAATACCACCAGGCCTTTTCTCTGCTTTACCTCAGCAATGATTTTTATCTCCTAATTCCCCAGGCTAACCACACACTTTCCTTGCACAAGCAACAAACATAACTAAGCCCCTGTGTTACAGTTCACTAGACTAACAAATTGACACTAATGAGGTATTTTTCATAGGGTCATACTATGGCCAGGTTTGTCAAAGCCTGAATTCCTTGTGCATAGTCAATCACTTCAGAGCTGGTGGAAAGGCTCCTGACTTTCTGCCTATTTTGTTTCAATAGATGCTGCCTAGATCTGTTCAATGTCTTTTGTTACCTTCAGCTAAACTGCTGCTCTGATGTGCTATAAGGATTCACAGACTAGTGCATAACACAGACCAGAAGAACAGTTTCTCCAGAGCTCTGACATACTTATAAAAGAATAAGCAGAGCTGTAAGCTTTCTATAGCGTGACCAAAATGATTATATTTAAGAACTAGATATTACAATAGCTGATTTGATAAGCCTTGGCTCTTGTAATTTACTCTGTGACCCAATCAGAATACTCAACAGTTGTCTCCTATACAGGTGACCTTTCATCCCACACTAATGTTTAACTATGCCTTACGAGCAAACCTACAGCCTCCTGTCCCCAAACAACACATCAATTCTGACCTTGTCTAGGATTTAAAGAGAATATGGTAAGAAAGAGAGAAAAGGAAGACAGTTTCTCCTAAGGGCCTTGTGTGTACATGAATGATAGATTACACTGGAGCAAAGCAATGCATCCATCTTGCTACACTCCTAAAAGACATTTTTGCAAATATTAAAATAATCCCAAATGGAAGCAAAGTTCACTTAACTCTTATGCAAGATTTCTTGCTTTTGTGGGTTTTTTCTTTAAAAAATATCCATAACATACTCCAGAATTACTCTACATCATACTCTTTACTATTTATTATAAGCCACTTAATAAAATGCACTAGTAAGGAAGAAAAACAAAAGGATTTTTAACTGGAGAGGGTAGTTTCATCACAGTGCAAGGTAGATTAACTCTCTTTACAACACCTGAGTATAAAACACAGAGAATGGAGTGACTTCATGGAAATACTAGAGAAAGAACTAAAGTAGACAGGCTTGTAGGGAAAATACCTGTAGGCCCAGAAGTGAGCAGTTTCTTCCTTCTCTCCCCTTGGCAAAGTATGTTATCATATCAAATGTAAAATGTATTTCATAAAGGCTGCAGCCTCTCTTATTCCTGTATGTTTTGTTAATTAAAGATACTCAGCTAGGAGCATGCACATCCCCATCCCAGATATGATTAAGGTGCAAAGAAGTGTTCTACTAATCCCAGTATCTTTACTACCTCTACTTGCCATGTCAAGTCTTGGAAAAACATCTTTCTCCCATCAACTATTTCCAAGCACCTCCAAATCCCATTAGCTACCAAAGATGTCAAATAAATTGCACTAATTTTGGGTCTTCCTTCTATGCTTTTCAAACTTCATTAGTATGTTTAATTTGTATTTAAAGTCTCCCCTGGCAGAACAGTTTTGGAATAGATACTGTGTACTGCAATTTGAAAACAGCCCTGATCTGTGCAACACAAGCTTCTGCCACACAACTGGAAGTTGATGAAAACACTGTTCACCAAACTTGCAGTTATCTTATTAAGAAATCTTTGCAACTATTTTCTATTAAATGTCTATTTTAACTAATTCCAAAGTTGATGGCATAAAACATCTAACATTGAATTTTCCAACCAGCAGTGTAGTGTTGGTTTTTCATATATCAAGGGCAGCATATGCCATTAGCATATTACTAACATGGCAATATTTATTACATTAAACACCTGCATGATAAGAGCCTGAAAGTCTCAGGCATGCTTTTTTCACTTTCAGGAAAAGCATTTCAGATGTTGTATTGCAGTCTGTGCTTTACAACAGGTACTTTTTAAAGTGACAGAATGAACATTCTGTACATATGCAAGTATGGCATTCTGAGACAAACACACTTGCATTTCTTTTACAACTCCACTCCTTAGTAATGATTACACTTTCTTATAATCTTCATGTAAATTTAACTTACTACTGAAGTTACAGTACAGACTAAGGAGAGAAAACAAACAGGCCAGACTTGAGGGCGTCAGAACTCTCAGTCTGCACTACGCAGTTTCTCAGCTGAGTTCCACTGTATCTTCTAAAGAGTACCAAGTACTGATGGAAGCCAAAAATCCTGACTACGTTTCTTGGGAGACAGCCTAGTGAGTGTGGTCATCTAGACACATTAGAAAGTTAGTTCCTCTAATCCAAACCTAAGTGACAATTTTGTGTACTTCATAGAAGGCAGTTTCCAGCTATTACATATACTTACCCAAAGTTCCTACCTTTGAACATGTCATCATCATTTCAAACCCCTTCTCTTGCAACAGAAGGTACAGAAATAGAGTACAATTATAAGCTTCATTCTTATGCCTGTGCAGACCATTTTCATGTTAAAAATCAGCACATGAAACTTCAGGAGGTGGTCAAATATGTGGAGTGCATCTGCACAAGTTGATAAAACTTGACACTTTGATGTGTCACCAACTGTCACAAAACTCTTCATATTCTGAAGTAACCCGAAACTGCAGCAGCTTCTCCTCCCTGTCCCACCACAAACACCACTCCAGTCAATGCAAGTACAGAGAACAATGCAGCTTAGACGACAGTCATCACAAATTTGTATTTTCAAGTTATTTCCAACTCAAAGCTGGGCCACCAACCTTCCCAACAACACAGCAAACACACACCAAGAGTGGATGCAACTCTAGTTTATTGCCGTAAGTAGTACCAAACTGTCTCAATTTTGGATGTATCTAAGCTAAACTTAGACATTTAAATCACTATATTCTACCACAGGTTAAGCTTCTGCTTCTTGCTGCCACAGGTCTGGGCTTGCACCAGTCACTTCCTGCTTTTTATATTGCCAAAGGAAAGCCCAAACCCCTCTGACGGAGGCTTTTCAACAAATCAGATAATACACATAAGGCAAAGATAGGGACTTACAAGCCCTGACTCAGCTATGCCTCACATGAGTTATGTGAGAATCAGAAGTAACACAGCAATTTGCATCTCTTCTACTTGTCACACTCAGTGATCTCCCAGTAGCATTCATGAGTCCACAGGCATAAAATTCTGGGCCCTTGAATTCCCTGCCTCAGTTGTTCAAAGCTTAGGCATGGCAGGTTAACATCTTTAGAATGCCTTCCCTTAAGGGACACAAGCACACAGATCCCCATGGGAACTGCCATGGTAGAGCTGTAACATTTATGACAATACAGCTTGAGTCAGGGGTATGAAAATTGAACATGTACATACTTTTGTACTTTACCTTTTCTTCTCCTGTTAGCCTTCACTACTTCTCCACGGACACCCCC
>VXBX01009542.1:10253-23033 GCA_013400415.1 Scytalopus superciliaris
ATATGTCTAAAAGAGGGAAAGAACATTCATCAGCACTTCTTGGGGAAAAAAATGTGCAATGCTATAACCATGTGTCTGTATTTTTAAAGTTTTAAATTTTAAAAATTCAGCAGAGGTCAGTCAATTATGAAATACACATGAAATACACTGAAGTAACAGTTTTGACATAGTCATTTGAAATCCAGATAGAACCCCTACACTGAAAGTTAAACACTTCATAGCAGAATCATTCAGCACAAAATAAGCATTTTTTTTTAAATTTTTCAGTGCAAGTACTGTTGCAATTCCTATCCATATCTATTATTCTCAATATAATTATTAATGAGCACCTTTATATATGAGCAGTAAATTCAGAGGGGGAAAGAAAACAAAGATAAAATGAGGTCACGGATATACAGTAAGTCAACTGCTGCTACTATTTCACTTTAAAACATCTAAATATCTCACAAGAGGATAAATGCAAGTTGGTGAATTCTGAAAAATCATGTAGTTCACTTTAAAAACACTGCAGATCTTCTTTAGTTAATTAAGCAGAAATTACAATTCTGTTATGCCGTATCTCCCTTTCCATGTCAGTAATATGCATAGACTGTACTAACATACAGTAAGTTGACAGATTGGTCAGATGTTGACAAGAGCATAAGAAATGGATTAACACATTTCAACCTGCAAAAAGATAAATCTTTCATCAGAAATCAATACAATGACAAAATAGGGCAATGCAGACCATCCCTTGATAAAATCAGATTAAACTCTTGGAGAAACAGTCTTGGTCAGCTGCCACAGTTTTCGTAAAAAGAAATTAACTTTAGCAACTGCTGATTGCTATTTCTGTGTAATTTAACTAGTCCACAGTCTTCTGACTCAGCCTAAGTATTTGTTTATCTACTCATTCCCTGTGTGTAAGAGGCCAGATGCCTAAAAGCAAGCTTTCTGATGTTTTCTAAAACACTGCCCTCTTAATTTTCAGAATTATGCTGCTCTCAAATCATACTCCAAATACCTGTGCAAATTATCTCTCTCCAAGTCTTCCTGTTTTGTATCAGCAATATGACAGGAAACTTTAACCCTTTCAGTCAGCAGATTTTCTCACCACTGTCATCTTAGTTCAATTAACTAAAGTAGCAATTAAGAATCTCTTGAGTCACATTATCTGTCTGACTTTTCATTGATGTTTTCAGGCTTTTGTCTTTATTTAGTTCTTTTTCCCTCAACTACTGTATCAATTACTCAATAGTGACCTGTGACAAATGCCAATTACAACCAAAAAGCCAAAGTTTTCCCTTGTGTAACTTCACTGATTCAAATGGCTCTAAGCCAGACATAGATTTATTTAGTATAGGCACAGAAACATGCATAGTATGCCAGTCTGTTTTGCATTGGCTCTGCATTCTCATTCACACCAAATTCAAAATTCTCGTCTTCAAGCTTCGTCACAGCATAACCTCTGATCCTTTTTCATCACTATTCTCATTCTCTTTCCCAGCACCTCAAAACCACACTATGCTCCTTGTCCTGAAAGTACAACCTCTCCTCATACAACTCAGCCTACTAAACTCCCCATTTTTCTTTTTTCTGCAGATCCTTCTCATATCACACCTTCTTACACCAACTGCAGATTCTTCTCATATCACACCTTCTTACACCAACTTTATTAATAGTTACACATTATTGTGATAATAGGAGAGACCCTGTATCTGGATGGGCATCTCCAGTTTTACACTTCATCTCCTCTCTAGTACATCAGTCTGTGTTATATAATCTAGACCATTTCTTTCTAATCTCTGACTCTGAAGACCCACAAATGTAGGCCTTCAGGATGCTTATTAATGAAACAAATAGTCTGTGTTCACAAAACTAATGAACCCTGATTTACTATGGCTAAGAACCTAGAGGCTGAGAAGCAGCCTAGTCAGACCCCACTCCTCCCTCTGCAATAACCTCAAAGCCCTTCCATATCTCCAATTTACTTACAGAATCACAAAATTGGAAACAGGCATTGAGGGAAGAGGTTAAGAACCTGTCCACTCTTTCAACTTAATGGATCAACCTGAACATACTTTAAGAAGTCATGGAATTTGTTGTTACCAGATCACTATCTTGCAAGAAAAAACACTCGAGAGAAGTGCCGACGAGTTCTCACTGTGGCAGCCAGACTCTAGACTCGCCCTTCCAATCAGGAATCCTCTCCCTAAGCCTCCTTCACGTTCACTGTTGATTCAAAATGACATATGCCCAGACCCATATTCTCCAATTAAGGCTGTAGGGTCTTTATTATTGCAAATCTTCAGGAACAGGGATATTTCCAGCCTCCTGGTTTTCAATACATTACTATGACAAAATGCAAGTGGCATAAAACTTTCCACACAAAGCTATGTCTCACATTCAAAAGAAAGGCCATGCTGGCACAGGCATTGCTGGATAAATTCAAGCTCCAGCTGGCAAGGAGATGCAAATTATAAGGGGCAAGTGGAAAAATCCTTGTCATGCTGCCTCGGAGCATGGCAGCACACTCAGACACTGGAAGCATTGTGAAGCATCACCCTGCAGGGCTCTTGTCATCTCCTGCCCATGGGACACACCAAGAGGCTTCCGTTACCCCCTCTCACTCCCTAATGGATGCAGCACACATCTGGTCACTCTCACTTACATGAAGGTAATTGGATACCATGTGGAGAGTTACAGAAGGTTTGACCAAGGAAAGCTGCCACAATCTTTGGAAGCTGGAAGAAGGATAAGGTTTAATTGCATATGTGTTCATTTCTTTGCCCTCAAAATACACATTTACACTTTTGCCTTTAAAAATAAGCAGTTTCCTGCTGTGATGCTCTTCCCAAAAATATTCACAGACAGCTCCATGAAATATTTAGTCTTCAGCAAAGAACTAGATCAGTATTCAGTGCAGAAATATAATAGGTATGGTTTGCATAAGACTCCACTTTTATGTGTGCACCTCTACTCAAACCCAGATACTAATCATATTCATTATAACAGAAGATTTCAATGCTGAAAAAACTAGCTAGATTGTCCATGCCCAATGCAATATGCTATACCACATTTTAATGAGTTCAAATTAAATTTAAATGGCTTGATTATGCCAAAAATTACATTTCAAGATAAAATCCACAGAGCAGGGAAACTTACATTGCAAATCTTCCCATCTGTCATCTTATGCTCCTTTCCACTGATGACAACTGTATTATTTCAGCTTAAAAGCACAAGAAATTTTCATGGGATTTTCTTACTACTTATCATGCCTCTTAAAATATCCAGCAGGGTTTTCTTGTGTACAGACTCGCTAAAAAATTCAACAGACCCAAAAGAAGCAGTAGCATCTGCTTGCGTAGCTCAATAAAATTTTAAATACATTTAAAGCAACTTGAAATCTTATGTTGTTTTACATTTAGGTCACTTAATCTCTTTTTTGTGATTCTGTTCTAGAAATTTTTTGATTTTTGGGTGTATAAGGCTGCAATAAAACTTCAGACATCACTGAAAAGTCTCTGCTGTTAGAACTAAAACTTGGATTTAAAAAATCCAAGTTATTCCAAACCAGATGTGCAACCTCAAATCCTCAGAGGTGTAAATGCCATGACTGAGGTGAGGCAGGGACCTTACTCCACTGGGGTACATACAGCCTGTAAGCATGCAAGACTTGACTCCTAAAGTACACAATGGATGGTACTTGCTCTGTTAACAGTTCACTGATGAGTAGCTGGCATACCTGAAGACAGTCCAGTAGTGCTTTACAGTCACAGACTCATTTCCACAACTATCTCACAGCTTGTCCCACAGCTCAGTGAAGCTAGTGAATTAAACAGATTTAATAACCCAAGTGAAATTACACCTCTAGAGGTGACAAGAACAGTGGATGTGCTCATTACGCAATAGCAGAACAGCTATTCTATTTCAAATCATCCCTCCAAAACAAACATGACCAGCAGCTCTGCAGACTTCACCAACACACAAACAAGCTTTATTTGATACCAAAATCAGCAGGTTTGCTATGCAGGCACAGCCTATATTAATACTTGAAACTGCTTGGAGGAATTGAGCATAATCCTGATAATTAAAGACAAGTCTGGGTACCACTTTGATTTGATTCTGCTGTATTCTTTCCAAATGTTGACTGTACCTTGCTCAAAACAACAGTAATGCACTCACAACTAAATAACAATTGACATGTTTTGCAAGTAAACATGTCTTTTCTTTGCTGAACACAACAGCAGAAATTAAGAGGACTGGGCAGTTACTGACCAAATTAATTTCAACATGGGAGAGTGCTGGATTCTGCACCTGGGATGGGGCAGCCCTGGATGTATATACAGACCAGGGAAGAGATGCTGGAAAGCAGTGCTGCAGAAAGGGACCTGGGGGTCCTGGTTGATGGCCAGCTGAATATGAGTCACCAGTGCCCTGGTAGCCAGGAGGGCCAACTGTGTCCTGGGGGGCATCAGGCACAACATCGCCAGCCAGTCAAAGGAGGTGATCGTCCCACTCTGCTCTGCACTGGTGTGGCCTCACCTTGAATATTGTGTGTAGTTTTGGGCACTGCAATATAAGAAAGATACAATGCTACTAGACAGTATCCAAAGGAGGGCAAAGGAGATGGTGAAGGGCCTTGAAGGGAAACCATATGAGGAGCAGCTGAGGTCACTTCGTCTGTTCAGCCTGGAGAAGAGGAGACTGAGGAGAGACCTCATTGCAGTCTACAACTTCCTCATGAGGGGAAGAGGAGGGGCAGGCACTGATCTCTTCTCTGTGATGGCCAATGACAGGACCTGAGGAAATGGCCTTCTGAAGTTGTGTCAGGGTGAGGTTTAGGTACTAGAAAAAGGTTCTTCACCCAGAGAGTGACTGGGCACTGGAACAGGCTTCCCAAGGAAGTGGTCACAGTACCAAGCCTGCCAGAGTTCAAGAAGCATTTGGATGAGACTCTCATGCACATGGTGTGACTCTTGGGAATGGTACTGTGCAGGGCTAAGGGTTGGACTTGCTGATCCTTGCGGGTCCCTTCCAACTCAGCATGTTCTGTGATCCTGTAATTCTGTAAAGAAAACCCCACATTTTCATATATGTTTATTGCTAGATGTAGCTTCAAAGCACAATAATATCCTGTAGTCTCAAACAATAATACTAAAATGAGCAATATATTTTTCTGAGCCAGGGTTGTGGGAAGGACGGGACTAACTAGTTCAGGGAAATGCCCACTCCACAGATACCTGTCACAATACTCTCTTCAAAATGACTAAAACATTTAGAAGCATTACACAATGAATAACCACCATAGTTTCCAGTCAGGACCATGATTATCACCAAAGTAACCCCGTAAGATTCAGACATGAAGTTAGATCTAGGTCCTGTGCTTGTAAAGATTGAACTCCTCAGAACTCTGCAGCTGAACATGAAAGTTCCGCTGACCTCAAGGTACACTTGCAAATTGTCACAGAACTACCACTACTCAAGACCCCAATCACAGCCCAAATGCATTCATACAACTTATTTCTGACAACAAATATACATGCCTTTTACTTCAGCTACTCATTTCTCCCTAATTATGATAGAAGACAATTTATAATAATAGGTATTAGTCAACTGTTCCTGAAGAAAAGTGGATGACTGCTTAGAATTACAGAAACCCCAGAAATACTCATATGCTTTGCATTTTTCCCCATAGAAAATTTATTCCAAGATTCAGCAGCCCCTGTGAACATTAGCTTCACCACCTATTTCAAAACCAACATTCAGAAGAGCTATAGCTTTATTCACCGCCTTCCCCCGACAACCAGAGAAGAATGACAGCCTCGTCAGACTAAAGCAACTAGCTGCATGTGATGGTACCCAGTACGTTCTGCCCAACTATCTACCGTCTATTAAATGTGTACTAGTGGTCATCGTTTGGGTGTCCTGCAGAAATTAAAAGACCTAATAATTCAAATTTGGGTAACTAAACAAGGAAAAAAGTGGCAGCTACCTGAAGAAAAGCTATGCTGCATGTGTCAAGGGCAGACACTGGACCAGAGACCTCACAAAGGTGAGAAGTGGCTCTGGGGAAAGGTGCGAGAACGTGAGAACCCCAGCTCCCCCTCCAGCCAACTTTACTCTGCATGGTTTATACAAGGAAAGTCTGAGAGAGGTCGCTCCTGCTCCGGTGCACAAGTACCGCCGGCAGCGCTGCCCCCACAGCTTGGCATGGCTCCGCCACACGGCCTATCACATCGTGGAGTGGGAGTGCAGGACTTCGACGCAGGCGGCCTCCGACCCGTTTCTCCTCCCAGGCGAAGGACACCCCTATGGGCAATCGGTCAGGCGGGGGTCTGAGACCCAGCGCTAGCCGCCCTCCCAACTCCCCCCACCTCAGCTCCCTTGCCCCAGCGGCCGGCCGCATACCTCCCCGCGTCGCCGCGCCTGCCCTCCCCGGAGACCTTCCCTTCCGCCCGGCCCCTCCATCCTAGCCCAGTACATAGAGGGCCACCAGGGTAGCCCCGCTAAGGGCTACAGGACTCAGCACTCACCGCGCCACCGTCGCAGTCGTCCGCCCGCTGCTCCCGTCTTCGGCCGGCCATGGGCGAGCCCTGCAGCAGGCTGCTCCAGGCAGGCAGTGCTGGGCAGCGAGGAGCATTTCTGCTGTGACAGTGGCGCCCCAGGCCGGCGCCCCCTTTACCCCCTCGCCGGACCCTCATCGCCGGCGGCGGGCATCGGGCTGCAGCCGGGCGGTGGCCCCTTGCTCTGGGGAAGCAGGTGCCTCCCGCAGGCAGCGCCGGGCGGAGCCGGATTCGCTGTCCGGCTCCAGAGGCTCGGCGGCCGAGCAGCTGAGGTTGGGCTGGGAGGACGAGAAGACACGGTCCGGCACTTGCTGCCGCCGCTTAAAGCCGCTCCACTTGGCGCCCGGCCGCAGGTCCCTGTTCCCGCTGGTCGGCGGCGACGGAGAGTGAGGCTCTGCAATGCGGCGCTCGGCTGCTGTCCGCCCGCCGCCGCTCCGGCCCTTCCCCGCCAGCTGCAGGTTCCTCCACAGCCGGGCCTGGAAGGATACCACCGACTCAGATTCGCTGGGCTATTCCCCCGTGGTCACCCTGGGCTTCTTGCCTGACTCCATCCTTCTGCGACAGGGGCGGTGGCGTCGGCAACAACAGCAGAGCTTGCCGAAGTCCGGCGCCTTCTCTGCGGTGCGGAGCAGAGCGGAGCAGCGCCCGCCGCCAGGAACGAACGCAACGTTCCACGGCGCCGCCCTCCGCTCAGCGTGGCGTGACCGAGGGAGGCTGGAGCTGCAGCGCTGACACTGAAGCTAAAAAAAGGACGAAACCCCCACCTTGGCCTATCCGGGCGGAAGGTCTGCCGCCCTAGGGCCCCCACCGTGTGTGGCCCCTGGGTGGCGGACAGCGGCGCAAAGCCCGACAGAAGAGTTAACGGCGAGATGCGCGGGGAGCGGTGGCTTGCCTATATATATGTGTGCGGCAATGCACATGAGGACACAGCGGGAGGGGGCTTATCCTGCCCACCTCCCCATCTGTTTTCTGGATTGGAAACGGTCGCACCATACNAGCGCTGCCCCCACAGCTTGGCATGGCTCCGCCACACGGCCTATCACATCGTGGAGTGGGAGTGCAGGACTTCGACGCAGGCGGCCTCCGACCCGTTTCTCCTCCCAGGCGAAGGACACCCCTATGGGCAATCGGTCAGGCGGGGGTCTGAGCCCCAGCGCTAGCCGCCCTCCCAACTCCCCCCACCTCAGCTCCCTTGCCCCAGCGGCCGGCCGCATACCTCCCCGCGTCGCCGCGCCTGCCCTCCCCGGAGACCTTCCCTTCCGCCCGGCCCCTCCATCCTAGCCCAGTACATAGAGGGCCACCAGGGTAGCCCCGCTAAGGGCTACAGGACTCAGCACTCACCGCGCCACCGTCGCAGTCGTCCGCCCGCTGCTCCCGTCTTCGGCCGGCCATGGGCGAGCCCTGCAGCAGGCTGCTCCAGGCAGGCAGTGCTGGGCAGCGAGGAGCATTTCTGCTGTGACAGTGGCGCCCCAGGCCGGCGCCCCCTTTACCCCCTCGCCGGACCCTCATCGCCGGCGGCGGGCATCGGGCTGCAGCCGGGCGGTGGCCCCTTGCTCTGGGGAAGCAGGTGCCTCCCGCAGGCAGCGCCGGGCGGAGCCGGATTCGCTGTCCGGCTCCAGAGGCTCGGCGGCCGAGCAGCTGAGGTTGGGCTGGGAGGACGAGAAGACACGGTCCGGCACTTGCTGCCGCCGCTTAAAGCCGCTCCACTTGGCGCCCGGCCGCAGGTCCCTGTTCCCGCTGGTCGGCGGCGACGGAGAGTGAGGCTCTGCAATGCGGCGCTCGGCTGCTGTCCGCCCGCCGCCGCTCCGGCCCTTACCCGCCAGCTGCAGGTTCCTCCACAGCCGGGCCTGGAAGGATACCACCGACTCAGATTCGCTGGGCTATTCCCCCGTGGTCACCCTGGGCTTCTTGCCTGACTCCATCCTTCTGCGACAGGGGCGGTGGCGTCGGCAACAACAGCAGAGCTTGCCGAAGTCCGGCGCCTTCTCTGCGGTGCGGAGCAGAGCGGAGCAGCGCCCGCCGCCAGGAACGAACGCAACGTTCCACGGCGCCGCCCTCCGCTCAGCGTGGCGTGACCGAGGGAGGCTGGAGCTGCAGCGCTGACACTGAAGCTAAAAAAAGGACGAAACCCCCACCTTGGCCTATCCGGGCGGAAGGTCTGCCGCCCTAGGGCCCCCACCGTGTGTGGCCCCTGGGTGGCGGACAGCGGCGCAAAGCCCGACAGAAGAGTTAACGGCGAGATGCGCGGGGAGCGGTGGCTTGCCTATATATATGTGTGCGGCAATGCACATGAGGACACAGCGGGAGGGGGCTTATCCTGCCCACCTCCCCATCTGTTTTCTGGATTGGAAACGGTCGCACCATACGGGAGGCTTGGAGGGCAAACGACTCCGGAGGCCGCCACGGGGAGCCAGGGTTGTGGGAGTGTCTGCGCTGTGACAATCTGCGGTCTCCTTCGGGGTCGGGGCATACCCAGACCCCTGTGTGAAGATGGGAACGTGAGGTGGGCTCTCCGTCCGGGAAGGCATCGTTTCCAAGTCGCGGTAGCCTTGGGCAGGGAAGCTTTAGTATGATTTGCTCTTACAGGTACAGTAAACGCTGCAGAAAATACCGACCTCCGAAAATACCGCCTCTGCCCTTCGGCAGTGCTGGGCGCAGATGCCCGGGCAGGCAGGACGTGACAGATATGGGCATCAGCCACTATCCTATTTTTCAAATTAAAAAAAAAATAAATTAACATAATTGTTTTCTCATCATAGTATGCTGTACTACTAGAGCCATCACTGCGTTTTTGCATGCTTAACGCTATCCAAAACTTCTTTTTTTAAATGAGAATAATACCAGCAGGATGATTTCACAAGTATTTACATTCCATGAAACAAGCAAGCAAAAGAAATCTGTTGGTGTACAGTGAGCCACGCCTTCATGCAGTATACTTTTGGGTTTCATTTCAAAAGACACTGCTTCACACCATTGAGGATTTCACTATCTGTATTTAACTTTCCACAGAAAGTTTGCAGCTAGGCCTTTGACAGTACATCTGCTGAACAGGACAGGAAGGATACAAATTAAAAGTACCGAGAGAAAATGGGTACTTTTGAGTCATCGGTGCCTTGGAAATTCAACCTACAGTATTTGAGAAAATAGCCAAAATAACCTCTGAACCACTGGAGAATATTTTTGAGGAATCCTATCACATAAGTGAAATTTCAGGACCAGGAAAAGAAAGTCATAGAAAAAAAAATTAAAAAATAGATTTTGGAAAATAGAAAATTGTCAGCCTACTTACTTCCCTGTAAGTGAATCCAAATAATCATGTTCTAACTACCTAAAAGCAAAAGCATCAGGTAACAAAGTTCAGGGTCTGGAGAAAGCTTATGTGTCAGAATTTCTGAAATGGCATCCTTACATCAAAGAAGAAATGTGCTAAAATGGAAGTTTGTTAAAATGTCTGCTTTCTTGTAAATAATGAGCAGGAATTTAAATAAAAGATGAATTTCGTTCTTCATTTACATTGGGGAGAGTGAAAAAGACTACAGGAGCATTTCAATATATACATCTGCCTTGTGTTTCACTCTTTATTTTCACATTACAATTAAAACATAAAATAGGCAGCTTTACAGGTAAAGTGTTTTCTGTTAAAATTAATACTCTTTTCACAGAGCCAATAGGTATAGAGGACAACAGTGTTGTATTCAGAAGAACTTACTTGTCAAAATATTGAACTACTCAGATACCTTTAAATGACAGCTCTTTTCCCAAGTGATCACATTTTCCTGTTTAAAAGAAAAAAAAAAGAAAAAAAAATTTGTTATTTGTATAGACACATTCCCTACAGCAACAAATCTTACAAGTACAACAGGTTTGCTTGTCATCTGGGAGGAGTGTACACAAGCCTCAATCTACCTTGCACTGTGTTTTTATGACTTGTGCATCAAGTAGTCTGAAATAACACGCTGTCAGGCCTGATTCTTCTTCCACATAAGCCAGTATAAGCTTTCCTTACATTAAAATCTGCCATTACATAATAATTTCTGAATCTGTCTAATTTGCCTCCTTTTTAGCCAACCAGCAAGTAGATTTGTCTATAAAAGGATCAAAGTAGCTTAGGCTTTTTAGTTGCAGAAATACTCATTGTCCTGGGGGTGAAGTCCATCTGGGATGGGAAAGCGGTATATGTCTGTGCTGCAACATGCAGAGTGAGATTATTCTAGAATTAATTCATATCAGTTCATCATAAACAGTTTTACAACAAAATTATTCATTCTGCACATTGAATTCTCTGAGCTATGTTCATTTATTAAAGTGGAAGCAGAAACTGACAGAAAAATCACAGCAAGACTTCAAGCAACACTCAGATAGAACTCTAAGTGTTTAAAAAGAACATAGATTTAACTCCTCTACAGATGAGAATGAATGACACTTCTAAATGTACAAATAAAAGATTATTAGCCTTAGAAATAAAAGAAGGATATCCAAAAATATTTGTTCATACCACATTGCTTCAAAATTTTGTAAACAAAACAAACACAAAGAAAGAAAGAAAGAAGAATGATCTGGTATTTCAAACAGGGAACCAAGGAGAATTTTTTTTTTTTTACTTCCAACTTATAGATTATACATGTCAAAAAGGAAGAACATTTTCTGGGTAAAGCAACTATCAGCCTCATCAGAACTGTATTTCATCTATCTACATATGTCATTACTGTAATTAGTTTAATTTAAACTGATAAAAAAAATGCACTACTGAATGCTAAGCATCGTGCTTTTTTTTTTTTAGAACCCATATTTTGTAGCACTTCTGAGGACTGACCCAAAGACACATAGTTCTCCAGTTTTTTAGGTCAAATAAAAATCTTTGTTTTGGTTTGGGTTTGCTTATTTCTTGGGGGAAAAAAAAAGATGTTATTTTGTTGCTTCTGATATTTAGGTATCTATAGATAGTATGTTTAGAAAGACATTTAATTTTCCAGCTAACTCCTCCTTTTGAAACACTTCTCCCCTCATTCAGAATATAAAATACAAGGTTGGTAATATTTTGAAATACTTACCACACATTTTTGAAGACAGTATTTGAAGATGGCCTTAGACTCAAAGGCTAAGCATGATTTTGGTCTTCTAGCCTGGAAGCAAATTTTTAACACCATTTGCAGGTCATTTTGCCTTGTTCTTTCTCAATATTTCTTCAGTGTGAATTATTATGGATTGTGTTTCCTTTTTTCATCTGACTTGTGTTTCAGATGGCAAAGTTCTTGTCAATAATACAACTTTTAAGTACACCCTCAAATGTTGGATTTTGCTAGTTTTTATCTCCACGCTAACAATGGAACATAGGCATCCCACTAATGAAATTCAAATCTTGGCACGATAAACAGTATTTCAGGTAACTTCTTCCTAACCTGCTGTAAGAAGTTTCATATTACACAGACAAACATGTACTCTTTTAACTCTTCTCCTCCACAGTTAAAATATTTTTACCTAAAACTTTCTGAGGTTAAGGGTGAGACAAGAAATCCAGTATAGAACATTGTAGCCAGAATAGCTAAAAGCTTTGAAATTTTAGAAGTATTGAAACTGTGTCATGATTTGAAGCTCCAGGCAACCTTAGCTACAGACAGTATTACAAGTCCTGTTTTCACCCAGTACTACAAGTTCTGTCTTCATCCACAGCTACAGAATAATGAATACACTTCTTCCTGGATTTTATACCAGTGATTATGCTCCTGCTCTTCTAATTTAATTAAACATAGCATCTCTCCAAGCCAATTGCACCTTAGCTCCACAAAATGTTTCATCGTCCCAGCCAGCATGGGTTTAGAAGGGGCAAGTCCTGTCTGACCAACCTGATCTCCTTTTATGATCAGGTGACTCACCTGGTGGATGAGGGTAGGGCTGTGGATGTGGTCTATCTAGACTTCAGCAAAACCTTTGACACTGTCTCCCATAATATACTCCTGGAAAAGCTGGTAGCCCATGGCCTGGACAGGTGCACTCTCTGCTGGGTTAAGAGCTGGCTGGAGGGCCGGGCCCAGAGAGTGCTGGTGAATGGAGCTGCATCCAGCTGGTGGCCAGTCACCAGTGGTGTCCCCCAGGGGTCAGTGTTGGGTCCAGTCCTGTTTAACATCTTTATTGATGATTTAGATGAGGGGATTGAGACTGTCATTAGCAAATTTGCTGATGACACCAAGTTGGGAGGGAGTGTCGACCTGCTGGAAAGCAGGAGGGCTCTGCAGAG
>VXBX01009542.1:23149-34520 GCA_013400415.1 Scytalopus superciliaris
GGGGGTGTTTAGTCTGGAGAAGAGGAGGCTTAGAGGTGACCTCATCACTCTCTATAACTACTTGAAGGGAAATTATAAGCAGGTGGGGCTGGGTCTCTTCTCCCAGGCAGTCAGCAATAGGACAAGGGGGCATGAGCTTAAGCTTTGTCAGGGGAGATTTAAGTTAGATATTACAAAAAAATTCTTTACAGAGAGAGTAATCAGGCATTGGAATGGCCTGCCCAGAGAGGTGGTGGATTCACCGTCCCTGGAGGTTTTTAAACTGAGATTGGACATGGCACTGAGTGCCATGATCTAGTAAATGGACTAGAGTTGGACCAGGGGTTGGATTTGATGATCTCAGAGGTCTTTTCCAGCCCGATCAATCCTATGATTCTATGATTCTTAATGTAGTTTAGAGTACTTTTAACTAGCTGGGGGAGAGTTGGGTGTAACAACGATCTAGATTCAGCCATTAACCTGTAATATTTTAAAACTGTAGATGCTTTCCATATTCATCTTCTATTGCCATCCTCAAATTCTTCTTGGCTCCTTAGCTACATTAACATACCTCTTAAATCTTCTTTTTACATTGACAAGAAGTAGCAGTTTTACTCTGTCAGTGTTCTGTATTTTTACCCTTTGGCAAAAAAGCATCTCCGTATGTTCATCTAGATGTTAAGTATCTTGGATGCTCAGAGTGAATCTTCTTGGCAGTAGTCCCTGACAATTTCCACATCTATGTTGAATCATAACCAATGGTGCCCATTTTCCATTCCTGCTAGTTTCTTTCAGGTGTCTCCTGTTGAACCTGTAAAAATATGAAGAACCGACAATATGAACCATAAATAAGAGTTCCAAATGTTGCAGATTTACTGATCCTTATGATCCATACATTTCACCTATTTCAACTACCACTGGACAAATTTAGAGAAACGAATTTTTTTCTGTCCTAGTTACAGGGGCCAGGGCCAGTTTTTCACTGTGTTGGGTGTAACCAAAGCTGTGTATTCTACATCCCTTATGTAATTTCTCCAACTGTTGTTTGCAGCAGCTGCCCAGGGCACACCTGACACCTCAGGCTACAGGCTGGGTGCTTCAGAACTCTGAGATAGGGAGGTTTTCATGTATCACACCAATGATTCAGAGAATCATTAGCACCTTCACACCCAGCCTGAGGGGTCATGTCTGCTAATGGGCCATCAAGGATTCCACAAGTATCTATCCCATGACTCACAGAGTAAATCACCCACTGTGAAACTCCTCACCCTGGGGGCGGTACTGGGCATTCCCACCAGAATCTAAGCACGTATAATCTTGGGGTTTGGGGACTTCTGGTACCAGTGGTCAGATCCAGAGGAGGACCAGAACCAGAACCAGAACCAGAACCTCAACAGGACTGCAACTCTCAATCAGACTGCGACCATCATCCTCATCAACAGGTTTTTCTTTCCTTTTGCTTTGTTCTCATGGGAACCATGGAACCCCTCAACACAGGGGCTAATAAACTCCATTCTGTTTGTGCCCCAGGGTGCTGAGTTATACATCTGGGTTTTGTGAGTCAAAACCAATTTTTTCCCTGTGTCATTGTTTTTATTGTGATCTTTTTATCAAATTGTAATTCTGACTTGTAATCTCTGTGAGTTGTATTCATACCTCCTGCTAGTTTGCCTTTAAATCAGCACATCTTTCCTCTCTTAAACTTATTCACAGGTCATCTCTACTTAAAATCATTCCCTTTCCAACAGCCCTCTTCTTATGTAAGCTCTCAATATCCCAAGGAGCTACAGGCATTAAAGGTTGTTTTTTATTTAAGAATGCTTACATATAGGATTGCCTCTTGGTTCTGCAAGTCCAGCAACATATTGAGCAATTTCAATTCCAGTTGAAATGAGAGATTATGGAGGACTCATGCTGTCTCCTTCATTTCCTGCTCCCATCCCATTGATGCTCTGGCATCAAATAGGAGTAGGAAAGGAAAAAGTTGACTGGAGAATCATTTGGATTTTGCAAGTAAATATATATGTCTCAGTTTAAAAGAAAACTAATATGTCTATCTCTACTAGGAAGGGCACCTTTTCCCTAAAACCGCCACAACCTTTGAAATTAAGAGACTTTAATCAGAAAATATATAGAAAAGGATAACAGTTCTTCACTACAAATATGTATAACCAAAACCAGAACAGAACGAACAGCAACACTAACCAAAACTTTCAAACAAACTAAGTCCTATCTCTGCCCTTTTGGTGCAGTTAATATTTATGGAAAGCAGGAAGTGATGCCACACCTTGGGAGGCAGTGATCACAAAAGTCACTCCCAAGCTCTGTTGGGGCTGGTACAGAAAAAAACTCATGTGGAAAAATGATGGTTACAGGGGATGTGCTGAAACCTTTCCTGTGGACAGTGTAGAGACTTTCTCCTTGTCCTTTGTCCAAAAGCGTTGGGGGGTGAAGGGTTAGCAACTCCTTGCAAATGGTGTCAGCCCTCCAGGAATCTGTAGCACCATACCATCCAGGTAGCAGTGACTGCTCTTTCTCTCTCCAAACAAGCCAGGCTGTGCTGAGCTGGGGGGTTGAGCCAAAGTTGCTCCTTACAAGTGCTTGCACCAACCCAGCAAGCAGTGGCTTGCACCCACACAGGAGTCCAAGCAGAGAAGTGTGGCCTGCACAAGGGAAAACACCTCTCTCTCCCCCTTCCTCCCCTCCCTCAGCAATCAAGTGGGAATGCAGAACTATCATCTATCTGTTATCTGTCCTGGCTCTTCAGCTCCCCAAATCTATGTGTTGGTAAGGGAGAGAAAAAATTCCATGAAAGATTTTGAAACTATAACAATATATAATCTGAATCACATGATCTTTCTGCTCTTTTATCAAAATGTCAAGCTCCTTCAATTATAATTGCATACAAATGGCTTCTTTGATTCCCTACTGTTCAGGAAATAATAAAGTATAAATAGAAAGTAATACATTCTTTATTAGTAATAAAGAAAATCCATATAAATGCACATTGTGACTCTTTCTGTGTTTGAACATACAACTTGCATATTATGTTTGTAATCTATTGTACAGATTGGCTTGTCCTGAATAAGTTCTTCCCTTGACTACACTGATTTCAGGCACAGTATAAATACTTCATTTTTCAGTGTTTGGAGCTTATTGCATGGTCTTATGTTATGCTTTATGGAAGACCACCCAAGCGGATTTTATGGAATAAGCAACATTTCTTGACTGCTGGACTTCTAGAGTGTTGGCTTGAGATACAATTGTGTCAAATCTAAACTCACATCTTGTCTAGCCTTCTTCAGTTATTTCATTGAGTTCAGTATTTTGTCTGCTTTTCTGTGCTGTTAGGCTTCGACTACATCTCTTGACTGCATTTCAATCTGAACATACTATGATCTGAAATTTTGTTTATCTATCCATCTGCTCTGCATTTCCCAAGGAACTTAATTGCTGCTTTTTTCCTAAAAAAAAAATATTTCCTTGAGGGTTTCTTGCGGCAGTAATTGGTATTCTAAATAAACATTTTCCCTCTTCTTTGCAAAACTTCCATTCTAGGAAAACCATCGTCTGCATTTCTGTTGCTTTCTGTTGTTATATGTTTAATTTCTTGGAGCAGGACTGAATTTAGTAGCTACATTACACTGCTTCTGTAAATCTGTACAAACTGTAAATCTGGTTGTACATAGCGTCCTGATTTTTCCTAGGAGTCGTATTCTTTAGGCTGTTTTCCTGTCTAAGGACACAGAAAGCTATCTGGTATGAAGTTAAAAATGTCTTGGTTCTTAATTTTAACTGAAAGTTTTGTTGCCTTGTTTGTCCATAAATTCAGCTGCCTTCTTATAACTGCCTATCAAGTTACTCAAATAGAAGAGCAGTTGAGTGTTTCTGTCTGTGTTTTTTTTCAATTTGGCTGTCCCCATACTTCTTTTTTTTTCAGTTTTCTGACAGTATTGAGAATCAAAAGAGGTTTTTGTAACTGTATAACTATGCTTTAACTGAATGTACCCTAATGAAGTTTTTGCTCTGATATAACCTTTCAACTGCAATCTTACTTGACTGCCACCTTCCAGGCTTGAGAACCTTTGTTTCAAGCCAGAGTGGCTCCTTGGGAGTCCTAGAATAAAAATATTTTAATCACAGCCTCAAAGTTCTGACATTTGTCTCTGACACTGCAGAGCTACTATTATCTCTTTGTCTTGTATCTCCAAAGTCCTCCTTCTACCCATCTTTGTAGCTGTTTATTTACTACTAGGCACTTCTCTTTCTTTTCCTTCCTTTTTTTTATTATTATTATTTTATTTTACTTTACTTTTATTCTGGTTCCCCTCAAAACGGCCACCTTATCAGAACTTACTGATGCCACTGTCATATTGCCTATTCCCATAGCCACAGAGCCTATGCTTGAGCAGTTTCCTGAGTTTACCTTGTTGCTTTTCTGCTCACCTCATTCTTTGTCTTTTAGAGCTGGTAATCACCTGCATGCTGAATAAACAACAAGACCAGCTGCTACTTGGTTTGCATTTGTTATCTGTCTCCCTTGTGACTGCATTAATCCAAACATATAACACATTAGAGAAAGGAGGCAGGAAGGAAAAACTATTTCTACCAATTAAGTCCTTATGACCACCTGTTATGGATTTGAAATCTTGGAATTTTTCTTTCATCTACCAACCCTGTGCCTCAGAGGGATCNCCGGGACCATCCACTTCACTGACAGGTTTCTTCTTTCCTTTTACTTTCTACCTAGGAGGGCCAGGTGGTACTCAGCACAGGGGTTGACAATTACTATTTTGTTTGTGCCCCAGGCTGCTGGGACACACACCCTTTTTTGTGGGTTCAAGGGACTTCTCCCTCTGTACCCTTGTACTGATTGTGATTTTTTTTTTCGTTTTTTTTATTAAATTATAGTTCTGATTTATAATCTGTTTGTGAATTAGATTTGTTTCTCCTGCCAGTTTATCTTTAAACCAGGACACCACCACATTCACCAACGTCCTGTAACTATAGTGGTCCCCACTATTACCACATAACCAGTGAATTGGGGAGCATAAAGATAGAAAAAGCTCTGAGCCTATATTTGATAGAGGCAGCTCTGCCTGACATCTTCCTGACTGATCTTAAGTATTTGAACAGCATACACAAACATAAAACTGTTTCCTTCTTCAAAAACTCAGCATTTCAGAATTTTTGTCGTTTTGTGAATCAGTGTGGTATATTTGTATATCTGTTCGTATCACTTCTCTGTTTATCCCTGTGTATCTCTGTATAGCTGATGCATTACAAATGAAAAAAAAAACCACAATAAATCTGTTTTTTCCCTATATTTTGTTCTAATCTGCTTACATGAAAAGTGGAGAACGTGCAAAGATTATTCCTGTATTGCTGAAATTTCTGCTGCATGAAATGCAGTCAGGCAGTACTGCAAATGAGCAGTTTTACTGTTGTTTTCCTGTAGTGTCTTCACTAGACAGTTGCAAGAAGATGCCACAGCATTTCACTCACTCACCTGGTCTTGGGGAGACAATACTGAAGATGTGGGAGTAGTCCAAGATTAGGAGAAGACAGTCCCTTTAATCTGGCAACAGCCTTATTATTCAATTCAGCTGCACTAATTTTGTGCAGAACTTTATGTTCTTTTTACTTTCAAAGCTATTAAAAGCAAATTTACCAGTTATACAGTAGCAGAGTAAGTATTCCCAATTCTAGTCTGCTCTTAACAGAATAGCATTCTTACTTTGATCACATAATTTAAGAAATCCCCATTGTCTGAAAAGTTATTGTTGTAGAATTTAAGTTGGAAAAGCATAAAATTAGGAAAAGTAAAGTAACTGAAAAAAAAGTAGTTTAAAATATATCAAACAAGGAGAAAAAAAGTGTATCTGTGTAAGATGATTTGCTTGGCATAGTGATCTGAATTGATGCCATCTGTAATGGGAATATTCTCAAGTGATAAAAAAAATGTTTATTTGAAACTATACAGGTACATTTTTTACGCTAAATGTGTGACATTATACATATGTATGTGTATACTTGTGAGTACATGGAGTAAACTCAGAGGTCAAGAAAGTTCACTTTGTGCCATGTTTTCTGATGGACAAGAGCCGAGTTAGTAGAGAAGGAAGGAGCAGAACAGTTGTTTGATGGCTGTGCTGTGTGAGATATGAGTCCCGCATCTTTAACTGAAGGGCAAACCTAATCATCTAGACTACTTATGTCAGGACTTTTTAATTATACAAAAAACCAAAGTAGCCTGCATTTACTGGTTGTGCTACATACAATAGACTTCCTTAGCAACCACTCTTTTATGAAATTTGAAAGCAACCAAGAAGTTACTGGTTTTTTTTTTTTTTAATATTTTCCATACCTTATGGTTTACATAGGAAGAATTTGGTCTTTCAAGGGTAACACATTACTGTTCTTCCTGCTTTTATGCATCTAGTAGTTGCAGGATGATAAAATCTCCCAATGAGTCTTGTTCCTTCCACTGGTCCCCATGGAGCAGCATAGTGAGCATTTCACTCCTTTGGGCCATTGCGTGCAGATGTCAGATATAATAGGGATTCAAGACTACATATTTGTGGTGAACTGCAGCTCTTTCCTACAGCGTGACAAGCTCTTCTAACAGCATCCCAAAATATGGAAACTGGGTGAGCTGCTGAACCCCAAATTCCTTTTGTGAGTAACAATTACATTTGCAATATTGTTATTGCATACCCTTTCCATCATTTCACTCTCACTAATCCCTCCAAGCATCTCCCTGCCTTTTTCTGGGAGTTGTTTAATCTCTCGCATTTACTCTTCTTTAATAGACTTACTTGCTTTTTCAGAGTTGTCTTTGCCTTTTCATTTCTAGGAAAATCAGAAATTTTGTCAAATTCAGTCCTATGGTCTGTCATAACATATTTTAACTCTGAGTGCTGGATGTAAGAAGTTTAAAGAGTCAGAATCCCTTAGGCAATACTATGATGAAAAGTAAAAGGGTAAAATCCATCTAGGCAACTCTTGCACATTTCCCCATTTGCTTATACTATGTAGATATTTAAAGACTTTTTTTTCCCCAAAATATTTCATTTGTTTCTTACTTGTGACAGATGTGCTTTTTCTCCTGGTGATATTTTCTCCATCCTTGAAAGTATCTGTGAGAACTATGAGAAACTCAGTCATTGGCCGAAAATTAGGAATTAGGTTTAACGATTTCTCTTTCATAATGAGTTCTCTTTATGTACTTTTCTCAGAGAACCCATGATAACAGTGGGTCAAAGGGCTAATTACACATAGAAAAAATTAATGTCTGTTTAATGAAATTAATGTGAACATTTTCAAATAGATCAAAAAGGCTAATGAATGATTGAATGTTAGAAATCACTTGATGCATAATGCATTCCAGAAATGGAGACTACAGTCATGAAACAAATGGATTAAAAAATATTAATTTTTATTTAAAATACATATACAAATAGCTACAAGTAAGGATCATTGGCAACTACTATAATGTTCACATTTTTGTAGACTTTGCACTCTTGGAGGGTAAATGGTATGCACTGTTTAGATAATGATATACAAAGCTATACCATGGTATGAATGCCTGATTATTTGATCTTAAGGCATTTAACTATACACTGGCACATACAGAAAACTCATTCCAATGAATTTTAGAAAAACCTGGAAATTCATTTATACCTGCAATCCTAAGCTGCAAAGATCTCCAACCAGCTGCAGCTACTGGGATTTAAAAGCCCTTACTGCACACCCAATATCCTGAAAGCCCTGAATGTCTGTGGGGTTCCCAGTTCAAAGGCAGATTCCCAGTGGTGCAGACCACTTGGCTCAAAGGTGTTGGTGTCCCCAGCTTCCTTGCTGAGGTGTTGTGGGAAGCCACGGTCACCTGCAGCCCCAGAAGTGCCACCAAGAGCACCCCAGTGGAATCTCACCTACATTTCTACACGCCTTTGTCAAACCAATGTATTCCTGTTTCCAAAGGTCTCATTAAGACTTGCACTATAGTACCCTGCTGAGACACAAATGTACAGGAAGGGTCCTGTATCAACTTTCATGAAAGAGCAACTACACTTCTGAATGCAGTGCTTGTGAAGAAAACTTTGTACGTATGGCATTTAAAAAAACCCAATGATCAGTCATGTTGTCTTCAGTAAGACAAAAAAAATAACTATAGGGCACAGGAGCAGACCTTTTTGTTGCTTTTTCTTTCCTTGTGCTCCAACTTGGGTTGTGTGAATATTCTTTAATACTGTACTTTTAAGGGTTTTAAGGATGTAGCAACTTTCATCTCCGATGCTTTGGGTTAGTGATAACACTAGTGTAATACTAGTGACCCAAAACACCTGAGATAGAAGATGCTATAGGACTAGCATCTTTTTGTTCTGAAAAAATCTACTGTCAGGTTGTTCAGCTGGCCTGAAAACTGTTTAGGAAAAAACATAATAGCAATAAATAAAGATAATGTTTTTTGTCACTGATCATGAAGGCTGAGATGCTGAAGTACAATTAGTCTGTCATGACCCTTACCAGCTAGCCTCCAAATCCTGTTTTCGAGACAGTCATGTTTCCAAACACACAGAACAAAACATCTTGCAAAATTCATACTCCCTACGACAGGCATAATCTCTAGTTTTAAATTAATAAGGACTGATCAATTAATTTACCAAAGAAAGGAACCAAGATGGATATAAAGTCCATATTCTTCACTTTTAATCAAAGTTTTACAGTAGATCTTTCTAGCTTGTTCTTTCTCATGTCTTGTAATTGGCATGGATTTCCAGTGGAAAATGATGGTGTAGAATAGAGCCCATAAAAACATTTCGCTGCCTTTCACTTTGAACACTGGAATAATTTGGTGTACAGATCCATTTCTTGTTTGTTTTCATTAATGTACAGAAAGCTGATCTGTGTTTTTTTTCTGCTAGTGTATGAGTTCATAAATCTGCAGTTGACTTTCCAGGGCCATGCATATCTTAATTAATATAACACTTCTTAGAGATGTTGGGAGGCTGAATTAATGGAGCATTTTACAGTCAGGTAGAAAACAATGAGTAATGACAAAAGACGGATAACTATTATTTTGCCCAAAGCTTGATGTCTGTGTCTACTGGGAAAAGGGCTACATTTTATATGAAATAGAATGTGAGTACATGATACCATAAGAGGAGACTATTCTGTATATTAGTAAGTTCATTGCTACAGAAGTAATTCTGCAACAGGACCTCACATACACATTTTTCCCACCTCCCTGCAACACTTGATTAAGATTAGCAATAATATTCTGTGGACAAGGCTGCAGGTTTTGCCTGTTTAATGTAGGTGGACGATTGGATGCTGAGAAAGCCAATGTATGTGTCCATCATTACCACTACCTTGCAGGTCATGTGATTAGAATTCACGTGGGATTGTTTACTATGCTGCTTCATTGCACAGACTTAAATAATCTGCCATTCACGAAGATCTCCAGACTGCATGCCTGCCTGGATATGGGCAGTAGGTAGTATGATGTGTGTTTAAGTCAAAATGACATTTCTCTAAGCTGAATTCAGGTCAACCTGCACTTCAGGGTTAAGCCAAGCTGGGGTACAAGAAAACTTAGCAATATTATGAAGAAATTTCTAGTGAGTTATTCTGTGCCTCCTCTCTTGTTGCAGCTGATGAACCCTTCTGAGATATCTTCAAGCATTCATCTGAATTAATATATGACAAATGGCATTTTAATGCAGGACACATTTTCCATAATGAGTATGTACAACAGTACTCACTGTTTTGTTACTTATAGGAAGATAACAGTAAATATGTAGATTACTACCTGACAACCAGTGGTTTGGGACATCATAAATAAGCCATAAAAATGACAAATCCAGTCCTTTACAAATTTGCTATATGGAATTTTGATCAAGTGATAAAGATGCCTTAAAACAATAAATGAGTGTATGAGTAATTTTCTGACTGGAATACACAAATATTCTCCATCATCACAGCTTTAGAAATTCACCGTCATGTAGGAAAAAAACACATGGCCCTCCCTGCTGTACTTTGTACTGGAAGTTAAAGTTACCCCAGCATTGTCCTAGCACTGCTTAGGGATGGTAATGGAGATATGTTGCTTCTTCCTTAAAACCAGAGGAGGCTATTGAATGCCTTTGGTTATGTCCTGTGTGACCTTCTGTAGAAACAGATGAAAAGGGCCACTGTAACAGAGGCCTCCATAAGGTTGGAGGAATCAACCATCAACATTTTTTGGAGTGCTAGTTTCAGTGATAAGTTGTTTGACATGTAGTAGATAGATTAAGTATCCTAGATTTGAGGGGAAAATGTATTGGTGAGATGTTTACTTAGTAATGCCTTGCAAAATTCATCTGATTTGACTATAAATACCTACATCCTTCTGATCTTCCTAAGTGTGACATGCCTGAGATTCATTGACATGGATTTAAATATTCACAGCCAGAGGAATGGCATGTCATTTGCAATAACATTATCTTTATTACACTGTGTATTTATTTTTACAATAAAAGCATTGATTTATACTTCCATCAGTTTAAACAAAAATCAATTAGAAAGACACGATATTGTAAAGCACTATTTATGAGTACAACAAAACTTTGTATGATTTCATAGAAGCTTTTTTTTTTTCCTGGGTAAAATTGCATGATTCTTGTTAGGCATCACAATATTCAGCCAAAAATCCCAGAACTATAAATGGAAGAATATTGTAAAATTCATACACCTAGAAGTTCAAATAGTACTTTTTGAGTCATGAGGAAGTTTGATATTTTTGATAACTCTAACTCTGGTATTTTACCATTCTGGAACAGGGATGGGATTTGAGACATGTTTTTTTTTTTACTTTTATCCAGCATGAGGGCAATAGGCAAGTTCCCCTTTTCTTTGTCAATTTATCTTACTTTCACCTTGGTGGTATATAGGCAATACCTCTAGACTCCCCTTATTATTATTTTCTTTGTGCTTTTTTTCTAAATACATTGACTGTTATTAACAGTCATAATGAACTGTGTGGGAAATGCTTTCAAATTCAAAAGACTTCATACTCTAAAAGTACTTTACACCAGTTCTTCCTCCCATGCCAGGATCCTTTCTGGAGGCAGAGTTGTCTCTTTGTGGCACAGGGCCAAGGCAGATGAGATGGTCTATTCCACAGCTGAAATGTTAAGCATTCACACTAATAGCTCTGACTTCTCCACAGACACCCCCTTGACGTGAGGGACGAGCTAGCGTGCCCTTACGAGGTTGTGAGCTATGCTGGCAGTGGTTTGTGCCTCCAGTAAGGTCTTCCATGCTAGTCAGGTCTCAACTGAAGGGTCAGACAAAGTGTGTCCATGGGCATGATGGGCTCGCTAGCGTCCTGGCAACCATTCTAGGAGAA
>VXBX01009567.1:7052-19370 GCA_013400415.1 Scytalopus superciliaris
CAAGAATTGTATACTTAGGTATTTTTTCCAGTTTTTTCATTAACGTGGCCTCTGGAACCAGCTATAATTTGACATTTGTCTTTGTCATCCTGTCCAGGAATCAATTGCATTTTCCAAGGTG
This sequence comes from Scytalopus superciliaris, assembly GCA_013400415.1. Classification (NCBI taxonomy): domain Eukaryota; kingdom Metazoa; phylum Chordata; class Aves; order Passeriformes; family Rhinocryptidae; genus Scytalopus; species Scytalopus superciliaris. The sequence continues at coordinate 7,174 of VXBX01009567.1, forward strand.
CTGGCAGAACAGCCCAAAAGAAATCATCAGAGCTTAGTTTTTTTTTCGTATGGAAAACAGCTTATTGGTCCTGAACCTGATCTTGGCTATACTTCTATAAATGTGCTCAATCACAGTTATAGTAGAGTTGAAATTTCTGCTTTATTTGAATTATATTTAACTTTATGTAAAATACATCTGTCCTTGCAATCTTTGTACTTAGCTTAAACTTTCTTTTAAACATTGGATTTAAGAGCAACTGTATTGTCAGTGTTACTGCAGTCCATTGAGTGCTTTGCAGATCTTTACACAAAAGTGTATAAAACTCAGCTGCCAAGTTTGGAGGAGGCTTGGTATTTAAATGATTGTGCTGTTTAGCATTTGTCTTCAAAAAAACCTATGAAAATATGACAGAAGTAAAATAATGAAAACACTCTGCTGAGAATTAGATCTAAATTTGCAGACATTATAGACACCATGAAAGGATTCCCCTAATGTGGTTTTATGTTGATATTTCTGCTGATCAGAAGCCCACTGTATCAATGTGTATGTATTGCTTTTCATTAGATAAATTGAACTCCAGCGTCTAGTTTATAAAAATAAGTTTCGTGTTTTATCAGACATGCCATTTTTTTCTTCTGCTGAGCATATTTACCACTTTAGGACCATTATTTTTTGTTACAGCACAACAGGCATGAAGTAAGGCTCATGTTTAATTTCTCCCTTTAAAAAAAAGACACCTTTGAAAAGATTAAAATCTTCATTAATATCATTAGACTTCTAAAAGCTGAAAATATATCACAATGTAAAATGCAGTACAAAAATAGTGACAGATTTTGGTTGTTTCTGATATTTCTCCACCATCTCTTTACAGTTGAGCCAAACAGTACCATGCAGTCCTCTTCCCTGCTTTTTGGCCAGCCTCCTCTCCCCATACCTGCCAGGTTAATAGGCTAACGTTTCTTCCTACTGGCACACAAGTATTTAGTAGGCATCTGTTGGATACCCATTTATGTTCTTAACTGCTGCTAGATGTGTCACAGAAATCCTGCTGCTGCTACCTGATTGAGGGCTGGTTTTCATGGTGGATAACTTTGGGTTATTACGTTACCGTTTTTTGCTTTTTTTTTTCAAATTGTCTTAACTGCTGCTGCAATCACATATCCACCAAAGGAAAGCATGCTTTTTCTAGCCTCTTGAAGGACTGTGGCCATTAGAAAAGCAGTTTCTATGCTATTAAAGATTTTTAGATACTGTCATGATTCAAAATTCAATGCAGTGTAGCTCACTGGAGTGCTTCCACTGCTTTCATACTTCATTTTTTTTAAATTCTTTAACAGTTTGTCATAAACAATTTTTGAATCTTGAAAAGGAAAAGGTGTTTGATCATTTTTTTCTCGTAACAGGACACTATCAGCAGTCACTACTTGTTATGCAGTAAGTTTGCCACATACCTAATTTCTCTGATTATAATTAAAAAAAAAGTACTTTTGAAGTATTTTGGAAGATTAGTGTCACTAGATTGAGATTTGGTTATATTGTATTTTATTAGCTTTGCTCTGTATGCTGAAACGAAGTTGGTGGCCAGGACTAGTCTCCAGCAATTGATCTGAATAGTATGGGTAGAAACTAAATTGCTAACAAATTTCCCGACAGGCTATAATGCCTTAATAAACATACAAATGAAAGTTTAGTTAAAACTAGACAAACAAAATAGAATAGAAAATCATTTTCTGAGAGAGAATTGGGAAAATTAGAGATAGAAAAAGTTCATATTGTGAATGAAAAGATAAAAGACAATTACAAATATTTTAAAATCAACTCACTTGATTACAAGAGGTTCTGTCTTGTTTTAGGGTGCATAAAAGTGCAGCTTTCAAAATGTGAGTACACCTGCATTTTTATATTAGGTGGCTTTAAGAAAAGTGTGTTTTCTAATCTGCATCATAATCATGAAGGTGTCTTAAGGCTTTTCAACACATTCATTGTAGAAGTGTCCACATGGTGGTGCTAAAATCTGTGAAGAGCTAGTCTAAATATTTCATAAATAAAGAGAAATTGTAAGGAAATTAAGAAATAGATTAGTTTAGAAATACAGTTGGAATAACGGTGTATCACTATGAATAGGAAAAACTGTAAGATTGAGGCTTTTCTGATTTCTTCCAGGAAGCGCATTTTCCTCTTCCTTCTTCTTTGGTTCCCTATTTTCAAAAATTTCATCTTGAGCATGTAGTTGTCCCCTGAATTAATATTTTTTTTTTCTTTTCTTTTTTTTTTTTTTTTTTTTCAGTAGGACTAGCTTTCTTCTGGCTTCCCTTGTAGAAGAGACGTAATGAGAACCATTGCTTCACAGGAGTGCTCTTAAGTAATAACAAAATCTTGATTTCCGGCTTCTTGTTAAAGAGAAAAAGAGCCGAGCATATAATGGAATGATTTTTCCATTTGGGAGGCTTCAGTAATTAGGTGATTAAGTCAAAACCCAAAAGATGCTTTTAAGACTGTTTTGTTAGATTATGTGACCTTTAGAAAAGATTAATACTTTCTTTGGTTTGGGTAGTAGTGTTCAGAAATGTACAGCTTTTCAGAATTTACATAACTCCTTCAGTCATCTTCATGCAGCTTGCTAATTCTTTTGAACCTGTTTCGGCATGCTGAATTTTTAAGTTGCCAAAGTCTTTGCATTTTGCTCTCTTTTATCCTATGTTTGAAACTGCTGATTGTGGTCTCCTTTATGTAGTTGCATATAAATTGACAGACAGATATTTTGTCTTCAAAGTTGACATGCAAAAAGCAAATAGTACTATGAGCGTCCATACTTTTTTTTTGTATATGAAATCATGAAGTCATGTTCATGGCTGGAAACTGAAAAATTCTCTTTAGATTGAGTAACTTTTCAGTTTGGCATGGGAGTGTTTTTTGTTGTATGAGTGGAGGTTTGATTGCATTGTGGTGGAAATCTGATGGTTAGAATAGGTCTATATTGCCTTTTCTACCTCAAAGAGGAACAAGTTTTGAGATTCTTGGATAGTTGCTACACTTGGAAGATGGAAGAGATTTTTGTAGGTATTTTAGTAAACATACTGCAGGATGTCTTTTGGTAGTCTTCAGCTTGATGCCTAGTTATGGGTAAAAGGTTTAGAGAGCTGATTTAGGAAATAAGTCACTTAAGAGTACTTCAGGGAAACTGGTGAGCAGCATAGTAAAACCCACAGTTGCTGAGATGATGACTAAGGTTTTTACATTCTGAATTGCTCATCATATTATGGAATTTTTTATGTTTCATGTTTCTCATCTCAAAATACTTGTTTATTTTTCATACAAGGTAACGAAAGTATTTAGAATACTTGCTGATTATCAGTGGAACTCAGAAAAATACATGATGCTTTATGATAACATTCTGCAATTTACTAGACATGTTTTGCTTGATAACTGTAAAAGTTTTAAAGAAAAAAATTGCTTACTATTTATGCTCTGTGTTGTGAATGAGGGGTGTATATGTTCTTCTGAGTAATTTCTGTGTATTGTTTTGATGTACAATTAACTAATCTGATCAGAATTGGCTCAGTTTCAATTTATAAGTAAAGTTGTAAAGGAAGTATTAATATCTAAGTATATGGGGGGAAAAATGTTTAACTGGACCTCTAAGTTGTGTTAAGAGGTATCGGATAAAGACTTAACTGTTATTTTTGTTCTGTTGCAGGGATTTCTCCAAAGTTAATATCCTGGTACCTGGTGCTGGGCTAGGTAGATTGGCGTGGGAAATAGCTATGCTCGGTTATGCTTGCCAAGGAAATGAATGGAGCCTCTTTATGCTCTTTTCTTCTAACTTTGTACTCAACAGGTATATAGCTTATGTTTTACTTGCTGATTAAAACATAGAGAGGCAAAGTCATAAATGAGGAAAGTCTTAATATATAAATCTCAGAAGAATAGATCTGTAAGTCCTAACACAGGACACACTCACTTTTTAGAATGTTTTAATGAAAAAAATAGTCATAGGGATAAATGGGAAAGGAAGCATTGAATCTGAGTCATTAAAATTATAGGAAGCACGAATTTTAAGTTGTGAGATGTAAAATATCTAGATTGTACCACAAATTTTCTACAAATTTTTCATTAGGTTTTATGATTTATTTCACATGTTTCTCTAAAATGCACACCTGTCTTACTGCTGTCAAATATGGGCTCATAAATATGTGCATGGTATTTAGTGGTGGAGATTATTAACAGAGGAAAGCTGTTAAAGTATTACATTCCATATTAAAATTTTAGACACTGTTCTGATATGAAAAACAACCACTGAAGCATGCTCAGCATGAGTGGCTAAAATAAGTGTTAATAGTTTCACAGTTATGCTGCAGTAATAGAGATTCGAATGTAGTAAATTTCACTTTATAGGTTTAACTTAGAATGACATTTCTGTATTTGGTATTCTGCAACTTGCATTGGAGATTACTGGTTTAAAAATGAAGTTGTCAGAGAGGAAAGAAGGCAGCACATGCAAGTGTTCTTTTAAGAAAGAGGGTGGGAACGCTATGGGTGGTCAAGTGTGAAAGTTTTGGCTTTCTGGGGGAGATGGTGCCAAGTTCAGAGAGACAGAATTTGCCAGTTTATTCATCAGTCTCTAAGTGTACACCTTTCCTGAAAACACCTAAATTATTGGTTTGTATTCTGTATTAGCATAATGTTCTGGAGACCTGTTTGTAGACTGATTGTCCACAGCACACTGTGATGATCTTACATCTCTCAGCTTACTGTTCAGAAACAACAAGGGGAAAACACTGTTTATAATGACTGCTACCTGTCTGCATTTAACAGTAGTGGTCAACATGATGAAAACAGGTATTTACTGGAGGTTCATTTGTTCTTTTTTTCCTTGTTATTCTCAATTTACTCATCTGGTGGTGAAATGGTATATTACAGTTGATCTGACTGATGCCTTGAAAGGAAGTTAGATTCCTCTCACACTTTGGACCTTTTGAAATTATTCAAAGCAGCATAAAAGTATTCATTTTCCATCTTTGGGAGCAATGATCAGCTGTCACAGAGGGTAGTTAACTTCACCCCTACCTACCTCTGATGACAGGCTTCCTTAAATAATGAGTTTTTAGCCTATACATGGAATTGTCCTGAAGATTCATACTTAGCTAATGGTAGTAATCATTCTTAGCATCTGTTCAGGTGATGTTTGCTGTTTATATAGGATATTTAGCAAACAGGTGTACATGCATTAAACTTAGTAACAGTATGAGATTTTAAACAGCAAAATTGAGTATTGTGTAACTGCTGTAATCTTCATTTTTTCTGGGCAAATTAACAGTTACATTTCCATGTTAGCATGGAAGAGAATACTGGTAGCCTGACTGTGAACTGCAGGCAATTCAGTTGAAGTCCCAGCATTCCTTTCTGCCAGACCTAATTGTGGGATTGGTGTGTCTCTTCTGAAGGTTTTAGGGACTTGGAGAATCTTTCAGTTTAGTCTTAAGTGGCTGTTCACAGCCTTCTGAAATGGACATGCTTGATGTCCTGAAACCGGAAGAAACAGCAGTCATCAATATGAGCTGAAGATAATAGTTAAGGAAGAATGGTAAGAAGGATTTAGTGTTTAGTTAGTTTTAAACTATAGTCTCAACTTAATTTATACTTGTCTTCTCATGATAAAAGCCTAAGGATTTTGCTAACGTGTGCTTAACAGTTTGGATATACCTTCTTTTTCTGACCATGGTTTATTTTTAGGACAACAAAGTACTGTTCTGGGTGTCAAGCCAATTGCTACAGTAGGTTCCTAGATCTACAGTGACTTAATATTTCTGTATACAAAGTGGTATCTGCTGATTTTCACACATTTTTAAAAAAGCCCCTCAATTCTCTTAGATGGCAAACTTTTGTTACAGTGGATAAAGTTGCGTGGTATGTAGTGTGTGTGTGTGTGAGGGCGTAACTGTGGTCACTGTAAGTATTTGAAATTGTTTACAGTGTATGATTCTGTTGAGGAAGCTCTAATTTTAGAATAAAGTGGTCCTGTAGTACTTAAGCTACAATGGCTTCAAAGCTGCTTCAGTCCTATTACGGGAAATTCTGCTTTTCCTGTTATGCATAAGGTTTTTATGTGGTGTATTTTTCTAGTGTTTACATGAGTTCTGAATATAATGACATGTCAGAGGTGACTAGTGGTGGTACAGACACACCTCATTTCTTGTGGGTTTTGGAAGAGGTCAAACTGAAAAGCATAATCTGTTCTGCCTCTGCCAGGCAGCCTACAGGCACAGGACATGTTACTTATCCCTGTGACATTTGACAGGAGGGGAAACAACACTAAGCTGGTGTCTGTGTGGATGAGACAGGAGCATCTGGTTGCTGACTTGCTGTTTTCTGCAGCTGTAGATTCAGAGCACGGGATCAATAGCCTTGGTCTCACTTAATTTGAGAGAGTTCTATTCAAGTAATATAAAATCGCTTTATACACAAGTCAGAGTAAAGTTAGTTTAAAAAAGCTTTTATACCAGTAGAATTCATGCTAGTAATCTTTACTTTCTGGAAAGAATGTAATTTCAGATAAGTCTTGTCTCTTGGAGAAAGGCTACTTAATTGTGTTTGTTGCATGTCCATGAAAGCCTTAGGGTTGAAAACAGTTAAGTTACACTTGATCTGTAAACTAGTGGTCAGAAGTGAGATTTGACCTGTACATTTTTTCTGGAACTGTCTTTTCAACTGAACATTGAACCGTAAATGCCCTGCCTCCATGGAAAATAATGAAGTGTGTCACACTTAAATATGCTAGAGTTTTTATAATATAATACAGCTTACATATCTTTTGTTGGAATGATAGAATTGCAAAGGACTGGCGTAATTGGTTTTGAAGTACAAGTTGCTGAACCTGGCAGTGGAAGTTTTCAACATTGTATATGAAAAGGGATTGGTCTTTTCTATTAAATGGGGAATTTCTTCTGGAACTGTTTCAGTATACTGCTGTTCAAATACAAACTGGTTTTGTATTACTTTTAATATAATGAAATATAAAGATGATACAAAGACGATAAGAAATGTTATTTCAAAGACTTTATCACAGATATATTCTAACCACCAGCCAAAAGAGTGCACTTTCTATAACCCAGTAGATTGCTTGCAGTTTATGGAGTGTTTGGTGATAGGTATTTTATGGCACAGATATGTCCTCTCTTGTCTCTGAAAGAAAATGTTTTCAATTTTTAGTTTCAAACTGATTTTACAGGACCATTGGAAAAGATTCTTATTAGACTTAAATGCTGAATTTTATCACTTTTTAAAACCAGAGTTAGTCAAATCAACCCAGAACTTATATTCTACAAAGACATGTTTACTTGGTGTAATTGCGATCCAGATAAAAGCTTAAAATGACTTCTAGTGTGCTTTGCAAAATGGCATTTATTTATTTTTTAAATTTTAAAGCATCCTTTCCATTAGCATCTGAAAAAATGCTTTTACTTTGCTATGCTTCTGAATCTTCTATGATTATGGTTCAGAAAAAACAGAAGAGTCTAGAATGAGAACAAACATTTTCCATAAAAATCATAGAACTAATCTTACTAGTTTTCTTTTCTTTTACTAGGAAGATATATGATCCAGAAAATCTTCACTTTATGGAATATACTAAATCTTAAATTTCATTAATCTTACAAAATAAACTTACTTATTTTCTTTTCAGCAGAGGAGTGAGTTGGAGAAAATGACAAAAAGTTGGAAACGAAAATTCTAAAACTGGGCAGTTGTTTTGTGGTAATAATTCATGTGTCAGAGTAAAATTAGTTTTTTGATCAGATCATAATGATGAACAGTCTGAAGTGTTGTGGAATAGATTAAGGCCTTTAGCAAATGTGTGGCTTTTACAAGAATTTTGACTATTTCTAGCTAAGAGAAAAGCAATTAGTTGAAACTGAATTTTGTCAATTTTCATATTTTGCAGATGCTCTGAAATTAACTCCTGTAAGCTTTATCCCTGGATTCATCAATTTAGCAATAACAGAAGATCTGCTGATCAGATACGACCAATTTATTTCCCAGATGTTGATCCTCACAGTCTTCCTTCTGGTTCAAACTTCTCTATGACAGCAGGGGATTTTCAAGAAATATATTCTGAGTGCAGTGAGTAAATGCAAACTTCTAGGCTATCCATGTAACTTTTTGTATCTTGAGAGTATTTGCCATAGTTGATGATTACAGAGAGAACAGAACTGTATCTATAAGCACTAAGTAAAAAGTACTAACTGCAGCAAGATTTTCTTGCTCAGAATATTTCTCCAGCTGTGTAGTAAAGTGCAGATCAATAGGTCTGTTATTCCAAATCAGCTTTTCTTTTCTTCTTAGTTACAAAAAGAATACAGACACTTTCTTGTCCAACAGATCTTGCAGGAGCCTTCCTTACAGTTACTTAATTTTCTGAAGATTCTGTCTTTAGCATGACAACACCTGATACTGGCATAAATCAAGACTTTTTATTGAACATAAAACTTGCAATTTCAAGAATACATGTTTAGAGAAAAACAAGGGGACTCATGCTTTAAAAGGTAGACTTTGAAAGTTCATACTTGTTAAATTGACTAGTAAAAAACAGCTGAGAAGGTATTCAGATGCTGAATAAAATGGTTTAAAGATAAGTGATTTGTGAACATAGATTTGTATTGTTCTTAATACTAACTAGGGAGCCCTAAAATCACCGGCTATTTTTGCAGTTGTATTTTTAACAGTTGTCATATGAAGTTCATAGGACACATGAGTAATAGCATGCTTGGGCCTTCATTTATATAAAATGTGTTACAACATTTACGTTTTACATTATATAATATATGTCATTTTATGGACAATTTTATGAAGTTTGTGTGTAATAACTATGTACAGTATTTTAGAGTGTGTATATGTACAACACAGGCATATATATACAGGTCAAATAAACCCAAATGTAGCAGTTTTTAATATAAACCAAAATATTTTATTTACTTGTAATCAAAATCAGGAGCCCTCAGCTGTTAGTTGAAAGTAATTCTGAGCGTATGAACAAATATCACGGATAAATGATGAACTTTTAGAGGGGTAAAAACATTGAACCTAATCTCTATACTCTGCTCTCTTTATGCAGATACATGGGACTGTGTAGCAACTTGCTTTTTCATAGATACAGCACATAATGTTATTGATTACATTGATACTATATGGAAAATACTAAAGCCTGGAGGAATATGGATAAATGTAGGTAAGTGTGACCATCTTCTGTATTTTTACTTACTTTTGATCAAATAATAGGCATCTAATACTTGAAAAGTGTGTGGAGATCAATGTGTCTGTGCAGAAAACTGTAGAGCTAGAAAAATACAGGGCTTGGAAATTATCTCAGAAATGTTCAAAATATGTCCAGATACAATGTCTAGTTACAATCAAACCAACAGCATGTGATTTTTAAATAGGCAAGTAAATCTTCCTAGTGGCAGGTTTTGCATTTGTGCATCAAACATTTGTTATTTGACAAACTTAGTATTCTGTATTCTTTTCTGCTATTTTTCTAAGAAAATAGAACTTATTCTGTGTGTAAACACTTCTTTTTTTAAATGTCTAATCGGTACTGTGGTTCTACGCAGATGTTTTGGAAATGAGACTGATGTATGCTTTGGATCAAAACAAATGAGATTTGATTGAACTTTTCTATGGTAAAGGAATGTCAGACAAAATGCAGGCATTAAACATTTTGCATAGTACAAACTGGTCAGTTACTGGTCAGTCAACCACTATCCTAGTCCTGGCTAGTCTCAGAGTGCAAGCAGAGCTCCCGAGCTATAGAGTGGTGATGCTGAAACTGAAGAAATTTTAAGATACAGGAAACACAATCTCTTGGGAAAAGTGACAAATTGTTGAATAAGCAGCTGAAGTAATTTGTTTTCATTTTGCATTGATTCTGAAATTCATTATAAAAATAATATTTCAGTGATAGTAATACATTCTTTTGTCAGTATTTACAGAATCATAGAACTGTTTGGCTTGGAAGGGATCTAGTTTCAACCCCCCTCCTGTGGACAGGCAACCTTCCAAATTTTTGAATGTATGAGTCTGGTATATAAGTTTGAATATATAAGTGTTTGTTGCACTTCAGTGCATGCTCTTGATTTTTAAAACATCTTTTGTCTTTTTGATAGTCATTTCTATTGTATCTTTGTTCTCTAGGTCCTCTCCTTTACCATTTTGAAAACTTGGGAAATGAACTTTCTATAGAATTAAGCTATGAGGATATAAAAAATGTTATCCTGCAATATGGATTCCATATAGAGGTAAGAAGATGCTGTAGCTTGCAATGAGTTGTATTGATATAAACCAAATTGCTTTGAATGAACAACCATAAATTTAGTTCAAAATAATGGCATATATTAATAACTTGTAGGAGTATTATGTGTATTATAAATCATCTGCTTTCCTCACTGCTTGAGAAGTGTATAGAAGGGCCTTGAAGTCTAATAAGTATATTAGCAAAGTATATTAGTCTAATAAGTATATAAGCTATTTCTTGTATAGTTCCTGTAGAGAAGCTGTCTTTAAAACTGCTGGTTTTTTTCAGGTGGAGAAAGAATCTGTACAGTCAACTTACACTGTGAATGAACTCTCCATGATGAAATACTACTACGAATGCGTGTTGTTTGTGGTGAGAAAACCAGAATAGTACTGGTCTCAATAGGTTAATGAGGAAAAAAGTGTTGGCTTGAAAGTTATAAATGAGGGGAAAATGGTCTGGGTAATGTATGGACACAACCTCAAATCAGTGGTGCCTTCTTATTCCTAAGAGGATATAGATAGTGTCTATTTTCTTAATATCTCTATTGCTATTCAGACATATACTATGCCATATATATAATTGTGAAAGTGGAGGATGAAATGTTCACATACACTGTCTTTGTGCTTTGGAATGCATTAAAAATAAAAGCAAAAATGTTTTCTTGGAAACCAAATTTAACGTTTGCTGTAAGTAGGCTAATTCTCTGCACATGCTGCCTAATTTTTCATAGACTTATAGTAGTTTTTTTCTGCTTTTGTTTGGAGTGCATGGAGGTGCTTACTGTACTAGCTGTGTCATGTTTAGAGAAGTATTTTTAAATGTATGCTTAAATTATGAAGTCTGAAATGGTTAGAAAGTGGTAAAATTATTCTTGACAGATAAAATAGCCATCAGACCTGTTAGAGAATTTTCTGTGGAACTGAAGTGGACTATTATACAAATTCTGGTCTTTGGCTGTGCCACTGTTAACAGTTTAATTAAAACACAGAACCTGCAGGCAATTTAAAACACTATGTGAAAGCAGAATACTGAGTGAAGAAGAACAGTGTCACAGAGAAGCACTATGTTAACCTCAGTCCAGGAATATTACCAATTTTGACTGATCATAGTGTTGAAACTGAAATGTATTAGATGTTTTGCCATCTTGAAATCGATGGATTTTGAGTCATCTTCTGACTGCTTAAGCCAAAACTTCTAAAGTTGGTAAACATAGCTGACTTATCAGTGCCAGATGTAGGTAGTACAACATAAAAACACCTGTTGAAGCAGTGAACTTACATGTAAATATGTGCTATAACCTAATCACCTCTATATGAGTCAGGATATGCAGGCCAATTGGTAGACAATTTCCTTGTAATTTCAGGCACTTTATCCTTGTGACTTCTTGATTCCTTATACTAATGTGGTTTTTTCCTAGCAGATGTGGGTTAGGTGAATATTTAGTGTATAAGTTATGATACCATACTAGAGGCTGAATCTTCTGTCACTTGGAATTTATGTATGTGACAAAAAAATTAATAATCACTGTTCTGAGAGGAGGTGTCATGTTAAGCATTTTGTTTTCTTAATATATTGGTTACCTTAAGTACCATTTTCATGCATTTTCAAAATGGTCTTTAAAATATAAAAACCATTATGATGAGGGCTCAAGTGGGTTTTTTTCATATTTGGCCTTAATAGCACTGGTCAATAGCTTGATTATTTCTCATTATTTTTAGTCTCGTCTTTCATAGTGATGTCGTAGTCACATCTCTTTAATAGATCTGTTACTGGCTTTTGAACTTTTCCAATTAAGGCCAGAAATTTGTGCCGTTATTCCTAAATTAAAAATGTGCAAGGAGGAGAAACACAAGCTTTTGTTTTTATAGTTTCAACACCTTATAAGAAAGCATGTACCCGGATGTGGGAACCGTTGACCGAGACACGC
>VXBX01009574.1:0-33846 GCA_013400415.1 Scytalopus superciliaris
TCTTCCTCCTCCCTCGTGTGAAACAGCTTTCGAAGTCACGCCGTTAATCTGCAGCGTAACGGGAAAAGCAGCTGCCTCGCCAAGATGTGCACTGAAGTACTTCAGCTATTTATGTGGTTGTACTTCGGCGCTCAGAACTAACGAAAGGGATTCCTGATGAAACCTGATCATTCACCTGAATAACGTAATTTAAGGTTTTCTGGGGGATGCTGTGCATCCTCTTCCTTCCCCCTTCCTATACTGAGCATTTCCTTCAGTAAAAGCGAGAATGTTGCCTCCTTTGCTCTCTTTTACGGAGACCATGAAAAGCCAATACACTGAAGTACTGGATGAGACCTTTGAAAACAAGAACACTGTGAGGCTGCACAGGCTTTTCTTTGGCAGGTGTTTATCGGACCTGTCCATGAAAAACCTGCTCTCTGCGATGTTTAATTACCATAATGATGAGAAAGGTATTTCTATCATCTGATCCATACGTAATTGAAATATTAATTCAAAAGTCAGTTTTGACCTCCCACAAACTTTCATTTGGACTTGACTGCTGTCTCTCCTGGGGTGCTTCATCTCCCGGCCCTACGCCCATCCCATCTCCCACAGCAAACGGGACTCCAAGATCCCTTACGCCTGCACGCTTGACATGGAACTGATGCATGTATTTAGCCATTTGTTTTAACTTCTATCTGTTCACATCCTTCCAGCAGGGAGCCCCACCCCGCTAGATGGCACTGGCCGCCGCGCCAAGTGGAGCATCCCAGTCGGAGCTGCTGGAGGGAGCGGATGGGTTTCGCTCCTGCCTCGCCCGACACCGAATGCCACCGACGGAAAGGCTCAGCGCCTCTGGACAAGCACAACCAGGCAAATTTCCTTCTCTCAGCTCTTGAATACTGAAGTCTTGTGGGACTGCCTGCTCAGCTGGTGTCCCTCAGCGCTGCAGCGCTCGTGAGCACAGGGCAGGAGTCGTGCCCGCGTGTAGGCACCCGGTGGATGCGAAGGAAGAAAGGACTGGGGATGCTGGGGAGGCATTTCTCCTTCGGGGAGGCAGCGCAGTGGAGCGCATGGAGTGCACGCTGCATGTCTCACCTGAAAACTGGCCGCTTGTTGTGAAAGTGCAGCAGAGCAGATTTGGGAAGAGTTTGAGGGAGGATAATTACTTCAGTTCAGCACTTGTTTAGTGTCTGACTCCTTCTATTAGTAAGACGCAACCCACCAAAAAAATCACAGGAGTGGGCTGTGGAAGGGGCGTGCCGGCGGCATTTGCCGGCGGGAGTCAGCGTCCTGACGGGATGGGAGGGTAGAGATAGTGAGGCTGCAGTCCATCGAATGTCGAGAGCATGAAGAAAAAGTACAGGCTGCAGCCAGAGAAAAGAGAAACACCAAAGGAGAGGCACAGGGGAGGAGGTGGCACGGCCAAAGCAGTGGGTGAGGCAGAACATCTTTGCAGCAGTGTGCTCTCTGAACGAGCAGTTTTAAAGGTCAGAGGAAAGGACTCTGGCAAGATACACCTTTTTTTTCCCCCTCCAACCTGCCAACCTGTCAGGTAGTGCACTTGCTCCATGTATTTGCACTTGCTCTCATATCTCACCCTACATTTCACACCTTTGCAGTGGCAATGACAGCCCACTGATGTGCCCACTCCTCCCCTGCATCCCAGCCCCTGTGCCAGCTGATGCTGCACGAGGGTCACTGAACCCCCCAAGCCTTTGTGCTGGAGGAGAAGCACACAGTCTATGGTGTAAGAAGCCTGGGGCCTTGTGGCACCCAACTTCTCCTTTTCAAAGGATGGACAGCCATCTCTGGTCCAGCACCACCCTGAAGCATGTCCTCACATAACTGAGACAGGTCCACTAAAAATAACAGAAAATAGAGGCAGTAATGCTAACAGGCTTTGAAGTTGCAATTCAGAAGGGGTCTCAGGCCTCACTTAGCTGATTCTTTGGAGGAGGCAGTAATTTTTTGTCATTCCTCTTACTTCAATATCTGTGGTCTGGTCGGATACAAGAAAGCCACTTCCTTAAATTCTTGGTAGGAACAGGGTGCTGCCAAAGACCTGTTACGCTTCTTCGGGCAGCCTTCTCAGTCTGCAGACAACAGCATGTTTATATAATTTTTATTACTCACTGCTCAAATGCAGTAACCAGCCACTGGTATCTGGGCAGGGTTAGGAAGCTGAGTGCAGCTAACTGGGAGGACAGTGGCTGCTGAGGGAACAGGGACTGAAGCTGGTGTCCAGTGACTTCAGCTGAGCTGCACTGTGATGGGGATGCTGCAATGCCACGGGAGCTGGATCCTCTGCATACTGGTTTGTAGCTGGGGTCCCCTGGCAGAAGGGACATTGTGAGTGCCAGAGCAGTGGTGGGGCACAGTTACCTGTAGCCTTTGGGTCAGGCGTGGTGGCCCTGCTCAGGAACGACACAGTGGCCAACCCCAGGCCACTCGGTCCATCTGCTTGCAAACATCAATATGACCGATGGCAAATGGCGTTTATTTGCTCATAACACAGCATTATATAGTACAGGTCTACAAGATCACTTCCGTCTGCTCACATCACGCACTCTGTGCTATTGGCTCCTTGGGGTCAGGGGGCCTGTCTTTCCGTAACAACACGTTATCTTCCGAGTGCCTATCCCTAACTACTGCAACAGTTACCACATGGCATTTGGGATACAGTGCCACTGGGATTCCCAGTCCTCAACCACCCCATCCTCCAGGGTCTGCATGCCCTCCCAGCTGAGCCAGTAGCAAGTAGGTGTTCTGAAAACAGCTTCCACTGGCAGCACATACCATGTTCAGCATTCTCACAAACCCAGTGTGAGATGGAGAGACCCAGGTGCAAAGGGCTCCTGCATAATACAGATCCCAGCCTAGCAGGACCCCTACAGCTGCTGGACCCATTGCTGAGCTTTGGAGGACCTGGGTCAGCTCTGTGTGTGTATATGTGCAAGCATTTTTTCCTCTTGAAAGCAAGGTGAAGGAATGAAACAGCACAGCCACACAGCCTCCCCTCCATGCATTTTAGGAGATGCGATAAGAAGGGCAGTGTGCTGCTGTTAGAATGAAGGTTCCTCTTTATTATGCAGCAAAGTAATTATTTCCCAGTCAGTAGATAGGACTCCAGCCACTTGGCACTTTCTTACGTGCCATTTTCCAGTCCAAAAGAGCAACTTGGGATTTTGTGATAATTCAGGCAATCAGATGAGCTCATGCATATGGCATTCATTTGCTAGGAATGCCACACAGATCCCATTCAGCCTCAGCACTCATAAATCCATGTGACACTTTTATCTATTTATAAACTTTTAACAGCAGGTTACGATTGTTATGCAAGCCCTTTTCCAGGGATTAATAAGCAGCTTGTGTTGATTGCAGCAAGAAGGGTCATTAAGTACTCTGGGATAGTCATTAATCTGTAGTAAATGCTCAGCATCTGTATAATTTCTGTGTAATTAAATAATCAATACTGCCTTTTGATTGAAATAACTGGAGAATTGTTTTTCAAATTTATCCTGACTTAGGGTGTTTTTAATTTTCTAAGTTTACAACAGGGAAGGAAACAGGCACACAGTCAATTGAGATCTTCCCCTGGTGTAACAGGTTCTCAAATTATCAGCTCTTTCATATAAAATCTCTCAAGTGATCAAAATATTGTTCAAACTGGCCACCAAACCCAATTCATTGGATTGGATGGAGAAAAAATAATCATGTGTTGTCCTTTTTCTGTTAATATAGAGTACTTTCATTATTGAAACAAAATTAGGTCATCAAGTGACTGATGCTGGGAGGTAGTCTGGCAGAATGAAAATAATCAAACAGAAGCTCCCCCTGACCAGCCACCCTCAGAAAAGTCCCTTTTGTTTCATTCCCCATCTGGCTAACGTGACCTCTGTGCCCTCAGGCCGATGGCATCGTGGTCTTCATTTCTCTTTCCTCTCTCCCCTCCCTCTCACTTTCTCTCTCTGGGCACTGGTGTGAGTCCCTTTTCTGGTTTTGTTTTATTCTTGTCTTTGCTGTTGAATCCAGGGATCTGCAGAGGTGCTGATAGATGACAGTATCAGTGCCCCTTGCAAATCTGGCCAGCCAGGAACCACACTGCAGTGATGCTGCTGCCTTTTCCATGGAGAGGGAAAAATGGCCAAGGAGGCACAGTTCGTAGGTGAGAACAAACAAGTAAGTGGGAGTCAAAAACATGAATTTCAAAAGAAAGAGACTTACTGTATCTCCACAGTAACATATGCTAATTCCCCTTGTTTTGTGTTATCTTTTAACCAGATAACAAATATGCACCTTACCAAAAGGACATGATGGATGAATAACAACTCATCTTCACTGTTAGTGGTATTAAAACCTGGGAAAAAAGCTAATACTCGCAGTCAGGTTTCTTATTTTTGAGACTGGAAAGACAGGAAAAAAATGTTGCAAGAAATAGGGAGTAATACCACTGCTGTGATGGCAAAGCTTTTAGAGGTAGCTACCATAAAGACCCTTGTGAAGTTAAGCATGAAAAGATAAAGAAGAGGGAACAGTGTTCATCATAAATTCAGCTCAGCTAAGGAAGGAGTTTGTGAGAGAGCGAGGGCTTCCTTTGAATGTGATTGGAGATGAGAGTACATACTGAACCCTAAGAGTAACAAGGAACAGGAAAATGTGAGGACAGCACACCATAAAAGCATCTGAAAGGGCTAGCTGAAAAAGCAAAGCAATGATAATTTGTGGCAGAAGGAAGAACCCAGGGTAGGAAGGAAAAATCTATGGGTAAAAAAAGATGATAGCTTTGTCTGGGGAATGACTTGCTTGCAGTAATATTTCTGTCAATTTAGGGACAAGAAAGAAATTAAAGCCAAATTGGGAAAGGAATTTGGTATCATTATGAAATCAAAGCAGCAGGTTTAGATCAAAAGGTCTTGGAGCAGGAAATGTGCCTAATCCCATGTTCATACAGTGACTGACAGAATGAGGCTTTTGTCTTGACTTGAGCCTCTGGGAGTTGTCAGAAAGCAAACACCATACCAAGGCAAGCTGCACCAGGGCCTCTGAGATGTATACAGGAGAGTAAAAATGTGAGAGTGAAGGTGAGGGGTAAATGTATGGGAAACTGGGGAGGATGAAGGCAGGGGGCAGACAAAGGCAGTGAGAGGAAATGCCTAAATCACAATATTGGTCCAAAGGCCCAGGGGGGAGAAGAGTCAAGCAGGGATGAGAAAGCAATTGGTCCCATTAGCTTTAGAAGGTTTCCCACATACTGTGGAGGGCAATGACAAAGGCCCAGCAGGGATAGCTAGCAGAGATTTCTCTAACTGTTGCAGTATCCATCTTATTTGGGTAATGCCTAACATGGGCTGTGCCTGCCAGGGCATAGCTGGCCTGATGGCTCTCAGCTCCCCAAAGGA
Organism: Scytalopus superciliaris; assembly: GCA_013400415.1. Lineage (NCBI taxonomy): Eukaryota > Metazoa > Chordata > Aves > Passeriformes > Rhinocryptidae > Scytalopus > Scytalopus superciliaris. The sequence continues at coordinate 5,385 of VXBX01009574.1, forward strand.
GGAGGTGTCCCTCATCACCCATGATAGCTGTGGCAGTAGAGCATCACATGGGGACCGGATGTCCAGAGGCTCAGGTCTCCTGCAGCACTGCAGGGTCCCCTCTGCCAGGGCCTCTCCCAGCCCTGCCACAGTGGGTGTGTGGGACCCATGCAGAAAGGAGCTGCTCCTCTCCAAATCAGGGCAGGAGAAGCACCCCCAAGTCCCTGTCCTCCCTGACAAAGCCAGGACCCAGCCAGAGCAGCAGAAGAGGATCTGCTGTGCTGCTTCCTGTAAACTTACAAAGAGCAGACCATTTCTCAAAGGCATAAAATACCCTGGGGCTGTGGAATTTAGCTGAAAATTTTAAAGTCACACCTGAACAAAGAGAGTTTGAACATGGTTTTTATTTAGGAATTTGCAACAATGCTCATGTGCCTTATTCTGAAACAGACAGAAAAACCAGTCACACAGTCTGTTTTTCTCTTATACTAGAATCTGGACATTATTATGCAGATTTCCACTATAGCAATATTACGGCAGAATAAATAGCTCTGCTATACACGAAGGGGAAATCCTATTACATCTTCAGTAACTCTCAGTAAGCATTATCCCTATTATACCAATTGAAGAGACAGAAGACAATTTTTAATTAAAAATATTTATAGCAGGCATAATACCAACTGCCAGTTTTCCTATCCAGTGAATGCATTTTGCAGCTGGTACTAATTCTCTCTTATTTCTATGAGGTTAGCTAATATCAGCTGTTCATTAAGCAGAGGACATTTCAGGAATATCCATATTATATGCTGTAACTAACTGAGAAGTTCTTCCTTTGACAGATTTTAGGAAAGCAAGATTGCTTGGCTATGTTATTCTGGGACTTCATAATAGAGAGGTCGTTTCCCAGTGATCTGAGTGGGCTGCATCATCAGTTTTATTCAAATCAATCCTACAAAACTGCTTTCCAGCAGATTAGAACATTTTAATTAGCGATATATCTTTTGTCTTCTGCAGTGGAGTAGGGGGTGGGAAATTGATTTCAGCACATCCCTTCTTTTACTGGGAGAGCAGCATAATCAGAAGGTGTCAGCAGAACCACAGGCAAATTAATTTTGAGATACAGAGCTTTCTACAGCCAACCACATGGCTGCTCCTTGCAGTGAGTCTCTCTGGGCTGCGTGGGCGAGCTCACTGCTGCTGACAGTGCCAGACGCTCCAGGGGGCAAAGGCTCTCTTGAGCGAAAGGCTCGATAAGAAGGCTGGCTCACCCTGAAACATCCTCACACTTTCTGTGCCACAGAGCATGTAAGACCTCAGTTCTTGTCCTTGTTAGATGTATGTATCAGTAAATGTGCTTATGTGTAGCTGTAGGTGATGGACAGCTAGCCCTAGAAGCTGTAAGAGGAGCCTGTAAGCCTGCAGCTTCTACTAAAGCTATAACTCAGGCTCAAAGGAAGCCAGCAGACAGGACAAGCCACAGAGGAACCCTATTCCCACATATCTCCCATCCTTCTACCTCTCTGTGCCACAGGGCATTGTCTGAAATATGGATCTGGAACATTGCCTCCACCAGTTTTGTGCCCACAGGGAGCTCTTTCCCCATGAACACAGAGATTCAGCAGAATCAGTTTGTCCTTGGTTCACATTGGTGTGGCTCAGAGGGATCATGGCTCGCTGAAGACTCCAGCCCATAAAATCTAATACAGAACTTCATATTCCCTGCATTCACCACGGGATAGCTGGCAGCTCAGCCAGTGAGGAAGTCCCCTGGTGATTTGTCAAAGTAGCAGTGGGGAACTGACAAACCAAGTGGCTCATCATAACCTGGCATGTGGCTTTGCTAAATCCTATATGGTTACTGTTTTTCACTTTAAAATATTAGCAGTGAGTTTCAAAACACAGAATTTAGTAAGCTGTTTTTCATAATTGGAAAGATCAAACCCCTTGGAATCTGTGAAGCCATTTATGACATGCATGTCCTTCCACCTGCAACACATTTCACAGCAATTTCCCCTGGTCTGTATTCCCGGTGGCAGCAAAGGAACCCAGGGACACACCTGGAAAGGTGAGTGATGTGAAATGGTGGAGGTGGGCATCTCCAAGGGGAGCAGAGACCCTCCTGGGGTGATGATTCAGAACAAGAGCTTAATGTAGGGGCGTGCTCTGAGTCGCTTCCAGGGGAGCTTCTGTCTCTCCGCTGCCTGCAGATCGACCTGTGAAGAGCAGCTGCTGTTGCTTAATTAGCCTTTGTGAATATTCTGCTTTAATCCATCTTTAAAGCTCACAAAAGCCTATCATGTCCATGTGCTGATCTTGCTTGAGTCAACCACTGTGCCAGCTATCAACACCTTCAAGAAGGCAAGCTCCACCAGCAACCTATGGGAATGTCCAAGCTGTTACATCCATTTTCTTTTACCTACAGGGAAATACGTATTTCAGTCAACCAAGGAGCGACTCTCTTCTTGCACGGATGGCCACAAAGGCTTCCAGAGCACTTTAAACTGAGTGTATGCAATGCAGCAGTCCCAGGTCTGGCTTTCTCAATACTCAAGATGTCCTGGGCTAGCTCTGAATTTAGCCCTTAGTATTTCATAGAGGTGAGCAGTGTGCGTTTGAGCAACGTGCCCTTTGGCTGCTAATGGTAACAAACAAAGTTTCAGTGAAAAAATACTAGTCAGCCCTCTAAAAAGGCGTTTTCTGAACAACTGGAGCAGCAAAGCATGAAGCTTCTCATATTTTTCCTTAGCTGTTCATGAAATGGTGTGTGGAAAAGCATATGCTATTTCCCAAAAATGTTTTGTCTGGGTTTAAGAAGAGTTTGTAGGTTGAATAGTAGTGACTTTGCAGCAGTCCTGGAAAAGGGGATTCAAGTGGTGTAGTAAGCTCTACAGTGAGCTTGAGAATCTGGATATCATCCATTTCCATAGCTGCTACTAAGCTTGGAAAACCACTTTCCTGGCTGACACTGTACATTTTCAAGGGTGCAAACTTTCTCTAAGTAAGTGTTTGTACAGGAGGGCCATTTGAGATGATCTTGTGTGAGGTACCACTGCAATGCAGACTGCTGGCTTCTCAATGCTGAGTTTGTCATAAAGTTATATCCAATGTGGAAGGAAATACAATGGAGCTGGTGGGTGACAAAGTAGCTGTTAAAACAGCCATTTCAAATAAAATGTCACAGAGTGAAGTTTGATGGACAAAGTTTCATTTTTGCATGCCACTGGGTGAAAGAAAAGAGCCCATCTGTTCTCCAAGCACTGCACATTGTTAAGCAAACTGCGAACAGCTTGGCAGATCAGAACATTAGAAGAAAAAAAATTTTTGAAAAGCCAACCATAGATGAGCATGAATACAAGATGAGTCATTGAAGTTTACCCAAAAGCAGCATAAAAATGATGGTACTTGCCAGGAAGTTATGCCAGGGTATTCTCACGGGCTTGGCTCGCCAGGACGGGCAGGCAGAGAGAGAAAGTGTCAGGGAATAGGGACGCATTCTTCCACTGCTGAGGTTGGCCAGGGCCGCTTGGCTGCTCACTGCGGGGAGAATGCATGTGTTTGTCTTAGCAGACAAGGGGCACCATTATCACATACCTCAGCAGGGTTGTAGATGTCAACCAAATAATTGGTTTTATTTAGAATATGACATCCAACTAGTGAATAAAGCATTTTGGGTGTCCTGGAAAGATTTTATATGCAAACCAGCTGGAATCCCATTGACAGGAACAGCCTCTTCCTTTCCCTCTCCCCCTTCCCCATTACTTCAAGTCAGACAGAGCTAGAAGAAGTGACTAAGAGGAGCTCCAAGTATCCTGTGCCTTTGAGCAGTAAAGCCTACTGGTGCTAAACATCTGACACTTGTTCATTAAGAGAGATCCAGGCAAGCACGCCATCATTGAGATGAGTATTTAATACATGAATGGGTAACGAGAAAACATATTTGTGGTCCATTCAAAAGGCTGTCATACAAGGAGACTCCAAGTCTGAGCAGGTTGGGAAAGCTGCAGGGTGCTTTGGAATTCTCTCAAATGAACTCACACTTGTAAAGGACAAAGTTGCTGTTACAGCTTCCAAAGAAAAGTGAAAAGTAGAGTGAGCAGTCAGTCGTGGGGCAGGCAGCAGATGCTGGGCTCCAGCCTTCCTTTAACACAATTACTAGGTTATAGGAAAGAGGGGACATTACACAGCTTCCCATGCAGAGCATTTCAGCTGCACCCATCCCAACATTAGTCCCATCACTCCATAGCTGCATGAGTGCTAGGATTTTCCAGAAACTCAGAGAAAGACAACCTGTCCTCATAGCTCTAGTACATCTGTCTTATGGCCAGTGCCAGATAGACGCATCTTCTTACTGTGGGACTCTACCTTTTGTTCAAGGAAAATTATTCAATGTAAATATATTCAAAACAAGAACTGAAAATTACTGAGGACTCCCAATAGCTGGAGATTGAAGTGAGTTTCAAATGAGACAAAAAAGGGCAGAAATGTAAAGTGCTTTTTCTCTACTTTTGGAAGATGCAAGATGCTGGCATCTGTAACAGGAGGAAAACATGTACTGTGCATCCCAAATGATTCAAAAGAACTATCTGAGAAGGAAATGATTTTTCAGTAGCTTTGCAAGTACCAGGAGAATTACAGAAAATTTGAAGCAAGACTGTGATCTGTTAATTAAACAGGACAAATAGCAGGTCACTGGTTGAAAGCTAGACTGGTTGGCTGATTTTCATCCTGACTGAAACTATGGAGAAGTTTGATGTGCAAATCAGTGATCAAGAAGATGTACATTTAATCACTGACACCATTCTTCATAAGAACAAACTGGGTTTATTTAATATATCTCTTACTTTCCTCGTTTAAAAGTTTGGCTGAAAAAAGGCAATTGTGGACACATGACAGACTGCTAATCCATACTTGTCGTAACAAGCTAGCTGGGTGTTACCTCAGAAAAACTCCACCAATATCAACAAAACCTCCCCACTACATAACACAGGACAGAGCCAGTGGATTAAGCCCTTGGTGATTTACAGCAAGGAATAGTCATAAAGTGAACCACCATGTTTGTGACATGACAGTCACGCAGAATGAGCTGGGACACTTGCTCAGCTCAAGACACCCGAACAAGGAACAATTTAACACAAGGCAGTGCAAAACCGCACATCTAGGGAGGAGTTGTGCTGGCTGGACCTGTGTGGTGAAAAATAGGATGCTGGAAAGAAATGACTCCATAGTTTGTGAATTTAAGGAGGACAAGCAGTGCAACCCAAGTGCTCAGTACAATGCTATGGGGGGAAAAAAAAAGAATATATGGACAAGAAAATAGTGAGCATCACAGTAATGCATATACTTTAATTCAACATTGGTGAGGTGATCCTGGACACCTCTGTCAAGTTATCTAGCAACTACATTTCTGACAAAATAAAATTAACTTGCGGAAGAGACCCACCAAAGAATTGGAGCACAGGAAAATTGCCAAAAGCTCTGTGAAAAAATGTCATTTTCTTGTCAAAATCTTTAGACAATACTTCTGTAGGGTCTCAAAATATCGAGTATTAAGAAGGTATTAATTCAGATAAAGGATTCAATGGTAACATTCAAATTATCAACAGATAGTAATCATCAGGTTTATGTAGCAGTAGTAAGAAATGCATTTACACAAATACATTTTTTCAGAAAGAAGGTGATTAACAAAGGGTTGAGATATACATTGTTTCTCCACTTCTTGATGGCATCAGCTGAAGATGTGGTGCCTTTCTGGGTGATTATGCTTTAGTCTAACACAAGTTATTTAGCTCAATATATGAACCCTCAAATTTAATAATCTGTTCCATGCAAGTAATTGTGCTCAATCTAATAGTTCTTTCTTGCCTTAAGATTGGTGACCCTCCCAGTTCTCTCCCCACATAGATAGCACGGGGGAAACCATAAATAAAGTAGAAAATATAAAAAAATGTAAATCACTGGTGTAAAGCAGCACTTCTTTTTTATGATTTGAGACAATTTTCAAATCAGGAAAGAGGAAACAAAGGAAGTTGGCAAGAAAGACAAGACATACCATGAGCAGTAGTAAGTGCCAGGATTATTAGGGTCATGGGCACCCAGCAAGCTCACTGAGACTGAAGGACACTGCCAGTGTCTTGGGTCAGATGGCCCTATTTTAGCATGGGGGGACTGAGGCACCCTGCCTAAGTGTTCTCAAAGCCTTTTACTGCAGGTTTGGGCTGTCTGCTGATCCTGTTATCAGGTTTAAGAGCAGGAACTGTGGTCCTGCCAAAATTAGATAAGGGTTCCAAAAAAAAAAGGTCACCAGCAGACACTGCTATCAAACAGAGTGCTTGCTTGTGCTCTTACACTGTTGGAAATCATCAGCAAATTAGGAATAAAAGGAACAGGCAGGCAGTATGTTCCCAGCTGAACTGCTATAAATGTCACAGCATTTGTATTGACACCAAGACTGCTTCATCACAAAAAAAAAGGGAGAGAGAGGAAGAAAGATAATATTGCAAAGAGGACTGTGTTTTTCAAATGAGAAAAGTTAAATGTACTTAGTTAAATCTACCCTGCAGGAATCTAATAATCACTATGATTGGATTGAATTGAATGATGGTCAAAAGATGATAGACTAAACAGTAAGTCTACATACCTGATAAAAATTACTTTAAACATATTAAATGTCTTATACCAAAGAATAAATGGGAATGAGATAAAGATGTGGAAGAGTTTGAGTTGTTTATTTAGATCAGACAATTCTTAGAATTGAATGAAGAATAGGGGGAGGGAGGGTAGGGAGAGGGCAAAGGTGAGAAAGCAGTGAAGGAAAAGGTACTGTATTCCTTTAGGGTTCATATTCTTCCATTATCTTCAGAATCTCCCTCTTCATTGCTAGTAACCAAACTACATTTCCCATTAAGTCACAAACCCCAGCAGTTTCTGTCTTGTTGCTTCTTTGATATCAGAGACAGCAATACACCAGGAACTGTAAGTGGTGGTTATTTCAGCTCATAATTTTTTAGGAGAAAACTAAGTTTTAAAAGTTTTCCTTCAGTAACTTGGCTGAAACATGACTTTCTACAGACAGTCTTATCCAAAATGTTCACAAGCACCTGTTGATACCCAAACCCAGGCAAAATTCTCCTGGTTTCAGCTGTGATTTGTTCAACAGTCGAGACAGGTTTGCAAAGATATTGGTGCCTCAGGTAAAACTCCAGGAGAGCATCATGTTTCAGAGCAGATGCTGGGTGATATGGGGAGATTCAGGAGTCATTGAGATCGCAAAATCAAGAGGGATAAACACCATGGGAAATCCGGGCAACTCAGATGAGACTCTGCTCTTGAGAACCAGCAGCATGCTGCAATCACTTGAAAGTCTTCAGCATCTCTTGGCCTTTGGTGAACAAAGAAGCAGGATGGGGCTGCTTTCACCATACAGCAATGCAACTCAGAAAAGGGACCCCAGTTACTAAAGGGATTTTATGAAATCTCAGTGAGGCAACACCTGCCCACTTGACAAAGCTCTGCATGACTCCTGCAATGTTTTGAATACTGCAATGTGTCACTTATTCCTTTTCGTCCAGGAGGAAACTTCTCTTCTTGTAATTTATGAGACTGTGTTTGGTAACAAACAGTCTGTCACATCTCTATAGGGAGTGATGAATCTTAGAGCAGATACCACCTCATGAATAATTGCTGTAGCACATGAGAAAGAGCAGCAAGAACATTTCACGTATCCCTTCAGTCACCCCTTCTAAAGGGACCATAGCTCTTATCTCTGCCTTGAAGAAATAAAGTCAGGGCATACATTGCAATGAAACAAGATTTGGCTCAGGAACATTTTCATACCAGGTCTTTAACGTAGGAGAAGAGAGCATGACTATGCCTGCCCACTCCTACAGCAAAAACATTTCCACTGATGAAATCCAATTTGGCTGTCCTGCTTAGCCAGTGAGTCCTGTTTTAGATTTGGTCTTCATATTTATTCCACTTGCATTAGAGGGCTAAAGGCTAATTGTTTTTTCCTTCAAGTTTCTGTCCACCCAGATCAATGACTTCTAGTTGTAGGAGATAGTGAGAGGCATGTTCAGAGTACAGTGCATATGAATTGGCTTATCTCAACCAAAGTGGTTATAATCAGTATCTTTAACTGCAGTATAAATTAGCAGCAAGACACATTCCTTTAAATAATTGATTTGAATGTGGTTCTGCATTTCTTCTCCTTGATTCTTTTGAAAGGCAGAGCTAGACCTTGCTGATTACTAGCCACCAAGGTGTGTTAATTTGGAGTAGTATATGATCTTTGCACAGAACTTAGCATTTGTTTTTGCTATCCATGAGGACAGAGGGTGAAAATATTGAAGCCATTACACAACTTAAAATACCCTGCTTAGGTTCTTCATTCTGCGTAACAGAGAGCAGCAAATGAAAACTGAAAAAGCCAACTCTTTTTGCATCCTTCTGTTTCTGGATGGAAAATGAGATTTAATAAAAGTGCAGAAATTTAAATCTATGGTAAATTGGTTTCATATATATCAGTTACTCTTCTCAAACTACATTTTGTACCAGAAATTAATGTCTTGGTGGCTGAAAGGTTTATTCATAGTCAAGGGTTTTAAGCAACTAAAGGAAAACAAAGTGGCTATTCCTTCTGTGGGAAGACACTGCTGCTGCTGGAAGCTGGTGCATATCCTTGGTGAAACCCTGGCTCAAGGTGGTGAGCTGTGAGTATCCTTCTAGAGTTCAGACTGTCTCAAGGTTTGAAAGCAAATAAGTATTGTTTTAATATTATCTACCAGTTCTTGCTATTTTAATACCTGACAGTAAGCTTAAAATAGACCATCATGATTGTGAATTAAACTTCAAATATATACTTATTTTAAGGGGAAAAAAAAAGTAAAGTTAAAAATAATATGTGAGTTGGTTAATATGTACATAGAAAATTGTATTTAATAATATTTCAAAAGAAATATGTTATATTTGTTTAAATAATAAATAATACTTAATTTGTTTTTATTCTCCCTCCCCAGTATGGATTACAGTGCTGTGTACCTCTACTGCATCTGGTCGAAGCCACATAATGAGATTAATGATTCAGCGTGCTCAGGGAACGAAGGAGGACAGGGTTTGGCTAGCAGAGGGCTGGACCCACAGTTATAGTAATAATAGGGACCATGTGGAGGATGCTGAATGAATAGGGTGTGCGTATTTATCATATTATGGGGGGCAGCAACTTTTCCAGTTGTCCCACTTCTGAATGGGGAGCTAGACATCTCAGGGCAGTGATCCCCCTTTCCTGTGAGGTGCTGGGGCACTTCAGGGTATGCTAGCTGCATCCAAGGCTACTGCTACCCACTGAGAGGCCTTATGGCCCCAGGTTTCTCTGAGTCACCATGCCAGAAGATACCAATTCATATATTTATGAAATCCAGGGGAGGCTCACAGCTTTAGTACCAAGAAACTATATTATATTGTCATATTACCCTTTTGGTCTTGACATTTACAGTCCCTTTTCAGCAGAATTTTAGGTTATAACTCTGCTGTAGTTGCATAAGGGATCATGTAAGTACCGTGCCATAACAGCATTTTATTCTGACAGTCATTTACTCTCAGCTATAACCACAGCTACAAGCAGGAGTTAGACCTACACACTGTGGGAGATGATGTTTTTCTTTCAATCAGTCTCTGAGAAAACTCTTGAAATGAGCCTTCACACTTTGTACACATGGTTAGTGTAATCTTTAATTCTAAAAAGCAATGGTAGCAGGGTTAATTTTATTCCTTGTAAGCTTCAAATCCAAATGCGAGGGTAAAATAATAGCAGATGAAGAGATAAAAGCCCCATCCAGGTTAGTTTATATGCATCACTGTTTTACCTGAGGAGGTTTTTTAGGTGTCCCTATTTCTAAAGCTATCAGTTAGCTTTACTGCCACATTCATGTAAGCTCCCCCTAAATACCAGATTCAAAGCCTCAGTGCTTTGTGGGCACCATTGGTCTTTCAAATAAAAAAAAAATATTGCTTTTTGCTAAAAGATGTGCTTTGTTCTTTTTGTTGGGTAAGCAGAATGTCCCAGCAGCCTCAGCACTTCATCATTAACTGCTGACCATAATTCACACACAGCTTGGGAGAAAAGTGGAGGAAAAAGAAAAACGGTTTTCCCTCCCTGCCCCTGACCCCATGCCACCATGTTATTTGTCACAAAATTGCTAAGCTGTTCATGAGCATAAATCAGTATCATTCAAAAAACCAAATGTCAAAGGAAACAATAAAAGTCCCAGGATTTTATGAATGGGAGAGATTGTCTTGTGCTGCCAAACCTGGATCAGTGTGAAGCTGGCAGGGGACACCACTGCAACGCAATAAATGCTGCCATCTGTTACCTCTGAGTTCCTGGACCATGTAAAAGGCACCAGGGAAAATCAGCCTTGCCTTAACAGCAGGTACTCAGGCAGCTCCTTCCCACCCACAAGGGCAGCAGGCAAAGCTGGTGTGGTGACACTTTGCCTCACTGGTGCCACCCAAGGGAAAGACACCTAGGGGTGCCAGGATTGTCAGGGGGCATCCCCATGGTGCAAAGCCAGATGTTGTCTGATGCTTGCCTGCCCCACAGCACTGGCAAAAGTCATCTGGGCCCTCCTTCTCCACCCGGGAAGGTCCAATGTCCAGCACACTAGGAAGAGCTTTGTGTATTTTTGTGTGCATAAAACCACAATTTTTGCCTCAGCATCTCACCCCATTTCTGAGGGTGGTTCAGGAGAGCATGCTGGGCAAGGGGGCTGCTTCTCCCCTTCCCAGCCTCCCTGCAAGCACTGATCTATCTCCGAGTGCACAGGACATGTTTCTTAGGTCATGTCACCCCTCCGTAAGCATCTCACCCATTCCCCCTCCTGCATGGGGGATGAAGGCTGCCTGCCAGCAATCGCCATGGGAACAAATGACTTCCCACATCACCGTGCTGTTTGCTTGGCTGACGGGTGTTTGCATTGTTTCTGCACACTCGGGCATAGTGTGTTTGGGATAATTTATACCCAAGGTACCTGCAGCTGAGGTCTTAAACACGGAGACGCTCTGACAGATAACAGACCATTGTTCTCTGCTCTGCAGAGAAATCTGTGAAACCTAATGACAGAAATAGAAAGGAAAAGGAGACATCCACATGCAAAAGCAGTCTTCTCAAAAACTACCTGATTATTTTCAGCGCAGAGTACTACTCATGTTTGCAGATGCATTTTTTTCCCCACCCTGAGTTCATGCAGAGGGGAGAATAAAAGTCTGTAATAGCTCATCATTTTCATTTTCTTTACATTCAGATAATGTATTTCCAAGTGCAAAGACTGAGTGGACAATACTGGCTACATGTGCAACACTGCTGGAAATAGTGCTTTGTCTGTGAAAATCTGGCCCCTGTGGGGGCTGTGATAATTTCCCTCATTACTATAGCTGGGCCTCTCTAATGCCATTCCTCTCCCAGGTGCTTGGTGGCTTGGAGCTGTGACCACATGCCCTATAAACACATTGGGAGTTGCTGACCATACCACAGATTCACTGGGGAACTGCAGGAGCGGCCATCTGTGCCTGGTTATGGACCCGCAATCCATAATCCCGACACTGGTCCCACAGCAGGGACAAGCACGCAGATGAACCTCTCAAAAGATTTAATTATGTAGAAATTATTTCTATTTCGAAATTTTACAGAATTTCTATTTCAAAAATTAACTACTAGAAAAAGTGCTTGTTCTGTCTATTTTTGGCAACATATTTGTGTCCCTCCTACCCTGTTCCCTAGTTCACTTTGTATTTATGGGGAACATTGCATGCATTGTGATGCTGCATGTGTTCTGAGAAGCGTTTTTCCTCAATACCAGACTCAGTGATCATGGTTAAACTCAGATGTGCCTGTGTTTCCACTGAAAGTGAATAAATGGCAGTTAGGTCCTTACCTTTGAGTTTGTCACAGAAAAGTGATTAAAAATATGCAGTTAGCTGGAAAAAAAACAAGATAGAAACTAATGAAGCTAAACAGAACAGCCTTATAAGATGATTTTTAGCTTAGCTGGTTTTCATTTAGCAAGAACTTCATCAGAATGAAAATAAGACTAATTAGACAAGCAAAAAAAAAAAAAAAAGGCAACTTCCCATTTAAAACCCAATTTGTTTGCCAATTAGGTCCCCAAACACTATGAACAGTGACTGGCAGGTGTCTGGAACCTATCTATCTTTGCTAAGTGATTGCTTGCCTGGTGCTACAGACCAGCATTTATTTACTATATTAGCAGATAACCATGTTTGATCAGAGCCATTAACTAATTTAGAGAATTCACATGCAGTTGCTACCCTGTTTGATCAGGGACACTGCAGGTCAAAATCCCAGTGTGAAATACAGATATTGTAGAGTGCTGGTCTTTTGCCATGTGGGCAAACATTTAGAAATGCCTTTTTTCCCCCATCACATTGTGGTTGATGTGGTTTCCTTTTGCAACCCAGTTCCAAGAGGAGATGGGTTGTATGGGTTAAGAGAGATGAGCCACTGGCCAAAGCCTTCCCTGACCCAGCACAAGCCCACTGGGCTGCTGTGGGCTCGTAGCTGGAAGGAGCACAGTGGGGGTGATGGACACTGAGCTGCCTGCAGCTGGTGGGAACATCTCTGAGCCAGGAGGGCTGCCCAGGGGATGGCTCACATGTCTCCTGGCATGGGCTGTGGTGGTTCCCTTTCCCCTTGTCCTTCCCATAGCAGGCAGTGATGAGCGCAGAGCCACTGCTTCCCCATGCTGTGGGGAGCCCTCCAGAGGTTGACCCAAAAAACAGTTTTAAAGGTCAGCATCATTGACTGATGCTGATATATCTCAAAGTCACCTGCAAAACAAAATTAGATTTTTTTCATCTCCCTCCCAGTGCTACAGCCATTGAATGTGAATGCCAACTCTTTCTGCAGCAGGACTCCCGTGGACACTGCCCTGTCACATGAGCAGGAATGTCCAGCTTCACAGGGGCTGTTTCCAGTGAGCCCCAGTTGCTGCTTCTCCACAGCAGGCATCACACTGGGGACCAGGAACACTGGCAGCCAGTGAGGCACTAGGAGACCACTGGGAAGAGGAATGACTGCATCAGTCCAGAGATGGGCAGTCAGAGCTCTCAGCCTCCAAGCTGCACAGCCTCTGGCAAACTCTGGGCTTGGGGGAAAGGCTCACAAGGTGCACCAGTCCACCTGCACAACAAGGTCTATCCTGGTATTCCCAGCCACTGCAGAGGGAAGGGTGTGATGCTATGGCACTCCAGACTGGCTGGGAGCTCCACTGTGATCCCAGTGTGTTTGACCTCTCACAGCAACATTACCACAGCATTATTCTGGTCAGGAAAGGGTAGCCACAACAGTTTGTGTCTTGGGCAAAGTGTGCCACACAACATCATAGAGAACAAATACACCAGCAATGCCAGCTCAGCCTCCCTGAATGCCTCTTGCCCTGGTTCCTAGGGTTTCTTCTTTCAGCTTTGGTAGCAGATAGCAAGTCTGCATCTCAAACCATAAAAATGCACCAGAAAACACAAGCTTGAGTAATTCCCCTAACATAAAGTGCTCTGTCTTTTTTGTGCTCATCTTGAAGATGTAGAGCAGGGGCGAAATTTTTGAGTCATAAAATGAGGATATGGATACAAATATGTGGCCAAAAGCCAAGGCTGGAAACAGGCAAGAGAGCAAAATATTTGACTCAGGCAACTGGGTGCAAGGGCTTCTGGTCCTGAGTGGCTCTGGTGTGGGTTAGAGGACCACAAGGTGACTCAGGTAGGAAGGGACCTCAGCAGGTCGTGGCAGTAGCCCAGCCTCCCACTCAGAGCCCATTTGCCATCTGCCTTTGTCTTTCCCTACTTCTACTCAATCACAGCTGACCCTGAGGAGCAGATTGTAGTGCAGCAGACAGCTGAGTCCCTGCAGTGGTGTATCCTGGTTGGTCCCTCTGCTTCCTTTTCTGGGCAGAGAAGCAGCCCTAGGCTGCTGGAGGGGGGGTATGTCATGTGGGGAGCCGCTGCCTCAAGCACTTCGCCACAAGCATGACCTGAAACTGCTTTGCAAAAACACTGCTGTTTCAAGTCTTAGAAATGGAGATTACTCTTTTATTAAATATTACACAATCTAGTATCCTTATTGATTCAATTTGTACATATATATTTACACACAGGTTTGTAAAAATCCTACTTCCATCAGGCTGCCTGCAGTGATCAGTGCAGGGGACCAAGAGATCAGACAGGCAAACGGGAAGCAAAAGGCAGCCCTTTATTTGGATGTGGGGCTGACAGAGGGCTTGTCTCTGGATTAGTAATGGTGAACTGCCACTACAGGAACCTGTTTTGTTACAAAGACATGTTACAAGTCAGCAGACAGCCACATTTTTCTGACTCATCAGCTGATACTAATTAATGACTTGGGAGCACACCAAACGCCCCCGTTGGCTTTCCCTCCTTCCTTGAAAGGCTGTGGTTGTCTCTCTCCCCCTCCCCCCAGCTTTATAAAAAAATCACATCAAAAAAGCTATACATTTTAAATATGGAGAATGATCAAAATGGCTCACTGCAGTATTCCTTCCAGAGCAGCACCCTGCCTGCAACAGGGACCAGCACCAGTTCCATCCCAAAAAAGGGGTAGACCTCCCAGAGGGAGGGACACAAACCTAATAAGGAACATAAAAGATAATACCAATAATTTTTTCCCTCTTCTTCTTAGGAAAATCAGCTTTGTCTGTTACCTAAACTTCCTGTGACAAAACAAATGCCCATCTCAGTGGGCTGTCACATCTCTCTGCCAGCCAGGCCAGCAGTGCTGAGCAGTGGGTTTTGAGGTATATACATTCAAACTGTCTTTGTTTCTCTCAAACAAAGGAATGAGGCAACTCCACAAACCTCCCAACATCATCCTCCTTCAAAGTGGATAGCCACGGTCCCTTGTTTTCCAGGAGGTCCAGCCACCTTTGCTTATGCCACATCTGCATCCTCAGTGGGGCCAGCATCAGTTAAAACCCAGATCCTGAGAGCCAGGTTTACACACTGATTCCCAGCACGTGTGTTTCTCCCTCCTACCTAACAGAACCACTGGTCTTACATTCTTCTGCAGTCCTTTATCCCTTACGTAATGTTCAGTTTCTCATTTAAATAATCTGTGTTGATTTGAAACAATTTTTTCCCACATCCCCTATAAATATTAATCCTCAAAGGAACGTATTTACACAAAATGTAGTTTCCTTCATACAATTTTGTTTGGACAGAACAACTGCCACCAAGATAATCGTGTGGTCTCCAGGGTACCATGAATAGCGCTTTCACACCTTTCTGTCACTGGGGTGTAATTAAAAGATCTCTTTTTTTTTTTTTTTTTTTTTTTCTAGGTTTTATTTTTGTAAAAAAAACCTCCCTTTTGTCTGGGGTCATTACTGGATAAATAAAGCCTCCATGTGAATTACCTCAGCCTTCTTCAACACAAACATAAGCACAGAGCAAAGCCATGTTTCTGAATTCTGTCTGTTTTTAACAGATACAACCCTCTTAGAGCTTAGCCATGTCTTTACAGGCACAGATGCTCAATTACACCTTTACCTTGTCTCCTATGCTCCTATACTGTTTTGTGAAGCACAAAGGAGCATTAAATGCACTTTCCATGATTCCTAGAGGACATTTAATTGAGTGGTAGTCTTGTTGAAATAATCCCACCTTCACCATGTATACGTCTAACTCCAAGTGAAATATTAACAAGTCTTAGAAAGATACAGATGAATAAAAGGGGCTAAAATACTTATGTCCTGCAAGTACCCTCACAGTACATGAAAGTGTTTTGAGCAGAAAGTTTGATGAGAACAGCCTTTAGTGACTTGCATATGTGCAGAACTCAATCCTGTGCAAAACTGTACCTCAGAAATACATTCATTAATACTTCTCTTTTTATCTCTTAGGGCTTCTCAGAACAGACTTTATCGGGATGGTGGTTTTGTTTGCCTCTGCTATTTTTCTTGCTTTTACATTTCAGTGGCTGGAACATACAAATACACCTCCCAACATTTTCTTCTTCCCCCTAAAAACAAGGGGCCTATTGTATGTTTGCTCATGGACTAGTGACTCATACGCATTCAAACTCAAAGCAGGTACTATCATTGCATTATGAATATATAAGAGCGATCAACATAAAGCCACCTGCTGTAACAGGGACACTGAAAGGGCTATTGGCTGCCCAGGACCAGAAGCAAGGAGGCTGGCTGGAAGGCAGGCTGAGAATGAAGTCACACCTGCATAAGTTTCATATTCAGAAATATGAACAGCTTCTTGTATAGGGATCCAAATTTAAAAGCTGATAAATTACAGGACAAACACAGGCAGCTATTTACTTTATCTCTTAGCCTTGTCAATTCTGCCATATACCCTTGCTCATCCAAAGCTTAGCACTAATTTAGTCTCAATTCAAAAACATTTAAGTGCTTAGGCTAGAAAATGTTCACTAGTAAAATGGCTTGCTTATGAATTGATAAGAGCACAGAATTATATTTAAGTTTTATCTAGATTTAATTTATTTAAATAAAAGTATTTATTTTAAGTTCTCCATGGGTCATTTGTATCAGAGGAAACAGTATTTGATGAAAAATTCCACATCTTTGTCTTCCTCACAGGGCAGCCCTGGCTTTTTTCTCTTTCCCACTGATGACCTGTAGTGGGGAGTGTTGCTTTGAAATACAAACAAGGACATGAGGCACCTTTTACAAAAACGGAAGAAGAGAAAGAAACAAAAACAAGGAAATGGAAGCATCACCAAAACTACATCTGCCTTCCTATGACAGGACTGAGGAACCCAAGCCAGGCTGGGTACTGACCTAACAAAACAAAGTTGATTCTGGGTCTTTGTCTGGCAGAAGACTCAATCTCAGCCCCCACATGTCTGTAGACCAAATTTATCTCAAATTCTGATTTTAGAATGTGAGTGTTTTCAACATGTGAGGTTTTTGGCTTCTCAAAGGAACAGAAATGGAAGCATGAGCCAAGTCTTTGGGGTTATCTCGAAAGCAAGCATGAAAACAGGATGAGAAGGTTTCTCAGCTAAATTTGTCTGTTCTTCCTGGTGCTTCAAATTATCCTGTTATTTATACACAGAGGGCTTGTATTAACTGCATGTTTGTACATGGTAAATCCGAAAACAAAGTTTGAGTTTAATAATGGAGTTGATAGCACTGAAATACTGAACCTAAAACCCTGTAAATAGCAAATCCTTTTCTGGGTGCCCTCAAAGTCCAGGCAGTAAACCATGCTGTTTGCATTGGTTTTTCCCCTCCACTTCCTCCATTTTGGTAACAATCTCCACAAAGTTAGCTGGTCAAACAAGTGTGCTTGTCCTTCTGTATTCATGGAGAAAATGTGGTCATTTGAGTTCAGTGCCCCAATCAATGCACCTGATCTTGGTTATCAATCTGTGTCTGCACATACCAGACTAGTTAAAAATGAAATTAGAAGAGCTTTGGACTCCTCTGCATCAGGAGCAGAAAAGTGAGTTGTACAGGGCATTCAAATGGACACCTTCAACCAAAAGAACATATTGAACTAAACCTAATAAAAATCTTCTTTCTTCAGATTTTACAAGCAGCATTTTGCAACATTATCTCCTTAAATACAGCTGCTTTTTTATTATTTTTAGCATATGCATACAGCCAATTCATAAATGAATAGTGATACAAATGCTATGCATGATGTGTCCATGTGCCATGGCCTTATAAACTCTTTGGGTAATACCAACAATAAAAATTATGAAAGTACATTGTAATACATTGGTGATATCCTAAAACCAGTGAATGAGCTAATCCAGAAATCGCTCAAAAAGGAAACTTTTCTTCTCCTAAACCCAAGGTACAGACAAGGTGTTGCAAGCAGTACAATAACTGAGCTCAGATACTTGCCCCGCCTCTCTTCCCCCCAGTAAACAAATGTAAAATATTTATCCTGTAGCTCAGTAGCTTCTAACATCCACCTTGTGTGGACTTTGCAGCATACAAGGCTAGGCAAAACCAGATTAGAGAGGTGCATTTCAGCAAGCATTGCATTTAAACAAGGTGTCACATCATGTCAAAAAATGTCACCAGGCCTCGCACAAACTAACAATGCAAGATTTATTTTTTAAATTGTGTACTCCAATACTCATCCACAATACACAAGTAAAATAAAACATGGTTATAGGGAAATACATGGGAGTGAAACAGGGTTTTTTTCAGTCTACTCTTTGCAAGGCCTTGGTAAAAGCCCTGACCTGTTTTTTAAAAAAGGGTGGCATTTTGGCTGAAGTTCCCTCAGAACTCAGAATCAGAATCTAATAAATTATTTTCATAATTGGATGCTATGTTGTGGAATGTTTGTATGAAGCTTTGGGTATTGCTGCCCAATTGTGAAACAAGTCCTTAGCCATTATCTACCAGCAATGTTTATGCAGAAGAGTTAAAGATCAGCCAAAATCCCATTACAGGAAATTAAAAAAACACTGGAAAACATTGAATTAGGAACAGAATATATATTACAGGATTCAAAGGCAGAAGTGGAAGAGATGGCTGAGATCATTCAGTTTGAGATTTTGCAGAACTTTAACCTCAGACTTCCCTGTTAACCCTTGTTCAATCCAGAGAATGTTTTTCAACAGGAAAATAATGCAATCTGTGGTAGCTATTAATTATATTAATTGTTAACTATTCTTTTTGTTAGTCACTTACACCTTAGTTTTAATCTGAAGTGTTTCTGTCTTTGTCTTTTCTTGCTGGATGCTATATATTTATCTGTTAGACTGAAGAGCTATCTGCTAATAAATTTTTGTTTCCTCTGTAGATATTCATAGGCTGCACCAGCCTTGTTTTTGATAAGATAAACACATTCCTCTCCTTGAGAATTCCTCATGTTTTCTTTCTTTTTTTTTTTTTTTTTTTGACATTCTGGTAGTTCTTACTTGAATCCCCTCCAATTTTTCAATATTCTCTTTGAATTGCTGTTTCCAGAAATGGACTCATTTGGCCAGTGTGCTGCTGCCAAACATGAAGGTAATATATCCTACTTACTCCTACTGAATATTCCCCTGTCTTTAATCACTTGGCAAAAGGGCTGGGTTAGCAGACTGTATTCAGCATAGTCTCCAGCTCTCTTCCACTCTGTCATATTTTCCAGGGAGGAAGGCCTGCCCTTTCCCCAGAAGGATGCTCTGCACCCTGTCTCCTTGGGTGTCTGGATTTGAGCTTGGCTGCAGTAAGTGCATGACTTTTAACAGCAACCAGACTATCAGGCCATGCAATCTATTGTGTGCCACTGCCCTGTCTGTGCCTCATTTGCCGTTTCCTCTATCTGTACAACCTTCAGGAAGATGACAAAGCTTTATGATTTATTTCTTGTTCCTTCAAAGAAACATATTTCTGTCATGGACACAACCACCAGCTCTTTGTTCAGGGATCTCTTCTCTTCCAATTTTTCTTCTGTCTAACTGCAAGTCCATTGCCACCAAACTATATACTGTCACCAAAAGACAATAGGCAAATGCACCAGGTTACGTACAGCTTAAGTTTAATTCCGCATAGAACCAATTCTAGTTAATTAGAATGCTTAATCACAAAGAAGTATCTAGCAATCACTAGCTGGGAAATTAAAGTAAAAACACCACATTGCTTTGTTTCTCAAGGAATGTTGACCACCTCTTCCCATTTCATGGGGAAGTACTGTTACAGTTCCCTCAGTGTGAATCCAGCACATGAGACTGGATATGTATATGTTTTTCAGTAATTACTTTCCTCTCATTACTTCTTATCTTTCTGACACTCTATTATGAGCTTTTTAAGTGTGGCTTTCCAAACTGTGAAGAGCAGTTTAAAACTTGTCATTTGCCTCCAGGTGCTGTAATTCCACTTAGGTATGCCTGCTCACTGTGACCTACATCTCCACACTGGCACCAAACTGCAATAATCTGCTAAATGCCACTAGAGATTCCCCAGTCAGCCTGCTATCAGCCTGCACTTAACATACTGCCCATCACAGCACTGCCCAGCCCTCCTGCCACAGAGCCCATCCAGCAGGCATGGCTGAAACCCAAAGGGGGACTGTCATCTCCTCTGGATAGGACCCTGAGCCAGCTCACTCTGTGCCGCTACGCAGTCCTGCTGCTGCCACCCAAGCCCTCTGCTGGGTTCCCCAAAACTAGGATGCCTGGAGATCGGCAGCCTGCTGCCCCTCCAGTGGGAGGCAAGAGAAGTCTTAGGGAGTGGGATGAACC
Source organism: Scytalopus superciliaris (assembly GCA_013400415.1). Classification (NCBI taxonomy): domain Eukaryota; kingdom Metazoa; phylum Chordata; class Aves; order Passeriformes; family Rhinocryptidae; genus Scytalopus; species Scytalopus superciliaris. The sequence goes on from VXBX01009574.1 coordinate 25,609, forward strand.
TGGTGGTCCATGGCTCCCAGTACAGTTAAAAACAACTCAATAACACTGACAAGAAAGGCACAGCTCACTGTGGCACATGCCAAAAGGGAGTCCCTGCTGAAACTTGCCTGGTGCTTACAGGTAGGACACAGCACCAACAGCAGCGTGAGCAGGAGAGACAAGTAGTCAGGACCTTTCTTCCAATACCCACAGAGAAATGCAGAGGAGTCTCGCTTCAGACAGCCATGGCCATGAGCAGGGCAGAGGGCAACTCCATCAGCCCGCTGAGCGGCTGCACCCAGATTCAATTGTTACTTTTCCTGTTTGTCTGATGACAGTGAGCAGAAGGACTGTTTAGCATTAGGGGCAATTTGTGTCATATATTTAGGCAGCAGTGGTGCATTGTATCACTGTGGTGCCTTTGCACTCCCTTCCTACCCCTTGGGCACACACGCACAATGCCTGACATCACTCAGGCAAGCTGTTGTACAGCAAGATTTTTCCAGCTGGTGTTTTAAAAGCATTAACTGATCCTATTAACTTTGGAGAAACCCACCTTGCAAGTGTGATGAGATCACGACACCCTTGATGCCTCTGGAGGCCAGATGCTTCATTACAGGATGAGTAATGGAGAAAAAGGCTTTTCTTTGCACATGTAGACAAAATCCCTGGAGCCCATCCCTCCCTCTCTTCCCCCTCCCCGCTCCCCTTCCCCCCAGTCATTTGGTACTGTTTTTTAAACAGCAGATTCTTGGGGGAAAATGCATCTAGTTTCAAGCTTCAGTGGAAACCAGCCCAGCCCAGTGCCTGGAGGCAACACTCTTAGGAAGTCCTGGACACTCCTAGGAAGTCCTGGACAATCCTAGGAAGCCCTGGTCCACTGAGGCAGGACCCAGCTGCAGAGCAGGAGCAGGCTCCAGAGGTGGACCTAAAGCTCTGTAGCCACAGCAGTGGAGCAGCTGTGCTCCTGCACAGCCTAGGTGAGTAGAGCAGGAGGCAGCTGATGCATTATTGATCCAACACAGCAAGAGAAGAAGGAACGGAAATTGATCTCAAGCCAGGAGGCAGATTTAGGCAGGCTGTGTGACTCAGCACAGCCTACCCATGGTCTTGGCCCACCCCAGTGCGGATGGCTGCTCTGTGGGGAGCTCCATGGCAGCACAGCTCTGCAGCAGTCACATCTGGGCAGTCTGGAGGTCTGTTTCACTGGCAGCACCAAGGTCAAGATGATCTCCACTGATGCCAAGTTGAGAAGAAAGCTGAAGTGGCATAAACACAACTTACAGTCTTCTCCTTGGGCACCGCCAAGACTCGGCTGGGCTTCAGTAGTATAAAGCCCCAGAGGCGAATGGTGCAGAGGTTCATCTGCAGGTTCTTTCAGAAGTAAAGATGTAGATGTCTGCACCTTCCTGACATTTCTGGTCCTGCTTGGTCTGTGTCCACACAGTGACACAGAATGGTAGTAATATTTGAGCCAGGATTCATAGCTGCATGTGTCAGATCCCATGTAAAAAAGAAGGGGGGGAAAAAAAGGAAAAATTGACTGAATGGTGTGTAGTAGGGCTGAAGTCCATGACATAAAAACATGGCTGAACAAAGCATTTGAGAACTCTACTGGGAACAGCCCTGGTGAGGATCAAGGAGACCCGTGAGTCAGCTGAGCCTGTCTGGATCTTTCCAGTGTCACCTCTTACACTTCATATTCCCTACAGAGCTGAGCTAATAAGTACACAAGCTCTCCTGATATTTTTGCCAATCCTGTTTAGTGCACATACAGTTCTACTTCTCATAATTTTTTCTGCCATCCCTGTGAATCCTGAATTATTAATATTTATAACAATTAAGTAGCTATGAAACAGCATTATAAAGCACATTCATTCTAATTCAATTGATACTGGTGCAATACTATGAGGCTCCTTCATCATAAGCTCTGAGATCAATGCCCAGGGAGTCCTGGACAAGAAGGGCTGCTGCATTTAGAGACAGCGTGAAGGGTGTCAGGGAGGCACTAGTGGGTTTTTGCCCTCACAAGGTGAATGCATTGTTCTACATACACAGTGGGTTTTAGCACAGCTGGCCTGCACGTGTGAAAGAGTCACAGACACTCCCAATAAGCCTCTGTTCAAAACCTGAAAAGGCCAGGAAGTGTTTTAATGTAGTTATTCTCAGCTTTTAAAAAAGCACACAGAAGAAAGCAGGCTGCTTTCTTCCATTTCTTGGCAGGAAAGAGCTCTAACACCCCCTTGTCTAAATTAAGTGAAGCTGAACAGCAGGTTGAACGAGATGAAAGAGACTGAAATATTACTAGAGCCACAGCAATTTTCTATTCTTGTAATTGTTTACATTCTTTCTCCTTTGCCACTGTCCTTTACTAAAAGCCTGTATTGATTTTTGTTATCTGCCCCTCTGCCTGCTCTCCCTTGAGTCGTTTAGATGCTTACAGGAATTTAAATAGACTTTCAGAAATGGTACTTCCAGTTCTGAATGCCATTTGAAAGGACACTGTCAAGACATTTCCTTTGCTTTTATTTTAAAAATTTGCTGTGTTAAAATGTGAAGTTTTTTTTTAAATGGAATTGATGTTTATCCAAGCATAGATCAGATTCAGATTTCACTTATTACCTGGGCTCTAACTGCACTAATATTTTTCCTTTGTTGGAGAATTGCTGCCAACATAAACATTCCTCAAACTGTAATATAATAAACTCATGTCTTCTGCAGAAAAAAACCCTAGAAAGCCCCTAAAAATAAAATAAAAAAAAGGCTGTGACATTAACTTGCTGTTTTATGTAGTTACAGGAATTAGTGCTGGAGTATCCTTTTTTTGATTATTCCTTTGGTACTGAGATGCATGGGGAGAACGGAAAAATCCTCAGCAAACTCAAGCTTTCTTACTTAAGAGCTGAACTTACTTAAGCTGAACTTACTTAAACAAATCCATCGTGCATTTTTTTTGTGTGTGTGTGAATATTTCATTGGAAATTTTACAATGTAGCACATCCCAACAGCAAATTACCTTTCTTCACTATAGAGTATGAAAACTGTTCTCAGAGGGAAAAAAATTAAAAGCAGTTATCTTTGACACAGTCATATTGAAGGATACATTTTTCTCCTTTCTCATCTGTTTTTGTTTTGTTACTAGGGTAATCTTGCCCAAAAAGAATGGTTCCTGAAGAAGAGAAGTATGTGGTAATGAGATATAAACCATCAGTGGCTGAAGCAGAGCAGAAGGAAGTTTAAAGATAGAAGGAGATAACTAGGTGAACAGGTTTTACACAACTGAATGATGTGTGAAGGAAATGAAATTGGACTACAGCACTTGCAGTATGTGACCCCATTATTCAAGTTTATCTGCAACATACAAGTCCAATTCCCTTCTTCTCTGCACTCATATATTTTCACAGCATTCTATTTATTTCCTCAATATTTCTATTGCACATCTCAGATCTTCTGTAGGGTCCTAAAAAATCCAAACAAAATAATTGTAGCATAATTTGTTCTCTCCTTTTCCTTTCTGAAATTTCTCTTCCCACCATTTCCACAGTGCATTCACCAACCTGACTGAACAGTGTGTAACAGAGATTTAAACATTCTGGTCATGGATGTTTTCACCTTTGTTCCATGCTTCGAGAGCACTGGGCTACTATGTGTTGGGAAGCGATGTCAGGCACTGCTGACATGATTTGGAAGTATTTAGTCCCTTTACTGATGGCATTTGTACAAGGGCGGAGTCCCAGTGGAGGGATACAAGAGCTTGTGTACACTGTATAGCTGACCTGTACCTACACCATGACACTGCACACCTTCTGTGGGTGGTGATTCAGACTGGAAACCCACAGACGCTAAGAGAATATAAATAAGAAATTATAATTGCAATGACTGATTTGCTATTAATTCAGCTGAAAGATTATTCAGACTCATATAGGGCAACTATTCTGTTGGCTGGTGTGAAGTATTATGGGGTTTTTCAGATGTTAAATTGTCCTAAAGTAAAATACTCTTGAGTGACAAAAGTGCTACTCAGTTCGATTGTTATTAAGCAATTGAAAGTCAGTTGAATAAACCTTTTCATTTTCTCACTTACTTTTGAGAAATGTTTGCCCAAAGTTAACTCCAAAGTAAGACAACATGGGGTCTGCAAATGAAAAGATACCATCAAGCGTTGATAGCTTCTAATACATGATGTCTTCCAGAAATAGCTTGAAACTTCATTTCCACTTTAGATGGAACTCAACAGGCCAGATGGAATTTTAGGCAAAAACAGGGTGGGTCAGAGACAGATGAAAAATTAAAGATTACTTAAAAGGAAACAAAAGCAACATGTGAATTCTGAGATCTGTTAGAAACATAAATGCTCACATAGCCACTACAGACCAAGTGATAAAGCAATGAAATGCAGTTTCATTGAGCAACAACAAACCCCACCCATTTACTCCTGTGAAGAAGTGTAATCAAACATTTTCTTCACTTTTGGAAGACATTATCTCATAAGCTTTTGAATTGTAGCAATGTATAAAGTAAAAAATTAAAAAATAATATGTGGGGTTTTTTCCATTATTTAAAAATATTCAGAGCTCATTTAAAAGGGATGACTTCTTGTGGTTTCAATCAGTTCCAGTGAAGACTAAGGAGGAGAAATTTTCTGCACCCCTTCTTTGTTCTGCAGGATGAAACAGTACAGGCAGATGATACACTGAAGAGATATGCACATTTATAATTTTGGATCATTCTGGTAGGCCGTTTACTCTGTGTTCTTCACCCACGTCAGTAAATGAAAGTGTGTGCAGTGGCTGAATGCCAGAAGGAGACCAGACAGGATCTAAGGGCGAGGCTGGGACTTTGGGGACATTCCTAGTGGGTGACTTCAAAGAGGATTCTGTCTTACCTTTTTCCCTCTAAAGGAAATGTGTTCATAGGATGGGTTTCAGTGCCAGCCTACGATCACTTGTGCTCTTTAAGAGAAAATTAAGATAATGTCCTCATCAGTTGGCTTTCGTAAATATTCCGCTGATATTACATTTGCTGCCAAGGTAATTTTTATGGAGAAGTTGGGACAGAGGGCACTGTATTTCAGACACTGCCTGCACATTTTTGGCAGTGGATGAACTCAACACAAATGCTTCTCCATGTGCTCAGTGAGGGTAAGGTGCTTGTGTGCATGGGAGGCTGTGGAGGTGAGCGGGACCAAGCCTACCCAGTTCTCAGCATGGTTGACCACGGTGCACAGCATCAGAGGTTTCTCAGGCATGGGCACAAGGAGCAAGGAGGAAACCAGCCAGGTTTTCTGGCAAAAGTCTGTGTTTCATCAGAAATTATGTTTCCTAGGTACATTTTTATTTTCACAAACTGTATGCTGTGATCTGAAGGAAAAAAAAAAAAAAAGGGAAGAAAAAAAAAAGAGAAAAAGGTTTCTCTGAGCCTTTTGTGTAGCTTTAACTTTTCTGAATGGCATTTGAAATGCATGGCTTTTAGTTGTGGTAAGCAGATACTGTTTTGGCTAGCTCAGGAGACTGTTCTGTAACTTCATCATCGCTACTGAACTAGACATTCCCTGAATGGGAGGAACTGATATCTGAATTTCAAAGCAGTTAATAGTCTTACTTGCACTTTTTCAGTATTTGGAAAATTGTAATTAACCAGCTTTGCTAATTTACATTTTTAATATTTAAATGTTGCTTGTTACACAGAAGCTGATTGCTGTAGTAGCTTCATTCTGAAAGCTCATTAGAACTGCTAAAAGGTTTAAATACACACAGCTGAAGAAATACATGCATTTTTATAAGGCAGGTATTATGGCAATACTTAGAATTTCACTGGCCTGAGTAAATGTGCCAGCCTTCTGCTGGATTTTTTAACCGAGTGTTGTGGGTTCGACCTTGGCAAAATGCCAAACCTCCCCAAGACCCGCACGGTCCCAGTGAAAGGAGGGAAGGGAAAAAAAACTGAAACTGGAAAAAAACTATATACATATATTTACAGGAAAGTTGCAATACATATACATACAACTATAGGGAAAAAACCAACAATAACTTCATCCAGAGCTGTCCACCCCAGTAACACACAGATTCCACCACCCAAAATCCACACAAAACAAAACTAAACACGTTTCTCTGAAAGAGCACCCAGCAAAGCAATATCAAACAAAAGTATTTACTTCCCAGAGCCCAGAACTGCTGTGGGCATCTCGGCAGGGAAGCGGCAGGGCCTGTCGCTCTGGGAGCAGCAACGGGGAGTCCCTCACACCACCACACCACACGGAGAGAGGGAGGGTGAGAGGGTGAGGATACCTCCCCCACTAGATTTATACTCAACTTGACGTCCGATGATATGAAATACCTCTTTGGTTGCTTAAGTCAGGTGATACTTGCCCCTCTGAATCTACGGAGTGCCCCATGGCCCAAAAACTGAGGCCTGCTAAATTTGGTTTCAGGCCTGACTAAACTAAGACCTTAATCTAAGTTTTGGGGGTTTATCCAACCAATCACACTGAGCTTATTTGCATTTGCCTGGAAAGGTACATTGATGTTTTTCTGAGCCAAATAATTAAATGACAGTAGCTAGCAGGAGTTTTAGGTTTATGTTTTTCACTGCCATTAACCTTCTATTATGACACAGCCAAGGAAAATCAGACAGGGACCCTTTTGTGCTCAGTGTGATTCATGCAGGATGTAGATTAGACATGGACAGAAGGACCAAGACTGGCATCTGGAATTTTCTTTTAAAACATACCAATATTATTTAAGTACATTATCTCTTTACTTAAGGATGTATGCTTCTTTTCCTGAGCTGGGATGAAATCAATTCCTGTGGGATGAGAAGACCAAGTGCCACTTGCTTGTTGAAAAAAGTAATGCAGATGAAAGTGTAAGAAGGGGCAACCAGAGAGGAAGGATATAGCAGGAACGTGCTTCTGCTGGGTGATGTGGCATCACCTGATATGAGTACAAGACAGAGGTCTGGGACAAAACAGCTTCTTGCTATTTTCAGTCTTTTATTCCAGTCCTGTCCCAGACAAACCGGGGATGCTGACCACCCTGGCAGTAGGGCTGCCTTGCACTGTATTTATACTATCATATGTGATAAAGCTCTTAGCTCCTGTGGGTAGTACAGTGAGCATTTCCCTTCCATTCCCCCCTGTCCCTGCCCCCAGCCCTTGTCATATTTTCCCCTTTTGTGCTTATTCTTTCTGCTCTAGTAGCTCCCTTTTCCCAAAATGTAACTGATTCCTGTCCATAAATATCCCACAAATGTGCAGAGTGCCAGATTATGATGAGGAAACCATCAGTGGGCACATCTGAATTTGTAAATACCCCTTTGTTTTAAGGGCTTTTCTGTCTGTTCAGCTATTTGAGAAAAACACCCCAGAAGCCAAAAGCTATATATATATATATAACTGTAGATAGATATATATACATGCAGAATCCTCCAGTCAGCAGATCTTACAAATGAACTGGCATTACCCCACCAGCATAAACTGTGGCATGCTTAGTTCAGTACACTGCAGCACAGGAAAAGCCTTGTTCTTCTGGGCTCCTTACTCCTCTCTGCCTTTCCCTGGCACTGCCAAACTCCCAGTGCTATCCTGTCATCCCTCCTCTACCCTCCCCAAACCTGACTTCACCTACTACCTCTTCTTCCCACACCTGGAATTTTTCCCGGAGGTCCCCATGCAGAGCCCAAGACAATGAAGTGCTAATGTGAGCAGGGTGCACTCTGCTGATAACCACACACCTCGAGACTTGCAGATCCTGGTCTTACAATCCTTCAAATGATATGACTTAGGACTGAAAGACAGAGCTATGCTATTTACTGCATCCCTCAGTCCCACATCAAGCTCAAACAAAGCGATGAGAGATGCCCTGCAAATGCCACATCTTTTTGATCTTTCCCTGCCTTCTTGCCTGATATTAAACTTTGACACTTCTTAACTCAACCTTTTCTGAGACTAGTAAATTTCACCACCTTAAACCATCAGCTTAATTTTCAGAAGAAAATCACAGCACAGTAGGTTACTGCAAGATCTAAGCACAATGGAGAAGAGAGGGCAAAGCAATTATTTCTTTCTCTCTCCTTGTTTACTGTAATGAACCAAGAACCCAGTGAGAGCAGAAAAATGTGTGAGGAAGCATCAAGTGCAGAAGCTCCAGTCAGGGGAGAACAGCAATGCTGCATGAGAAGGTGCCATAGACCCCACAAACTAGGGGTAGGCTATCCCGGGTTAGCAGGTTGTCCATCTCAGGAAAGCTGTACTAAACAAAA
>VXBX01009574.1:33924-142596 GCA_013400415.1 Scytalopus superciliaris
AAAAAAAAAACCAAACAAACAAAATAAAAAAAAACCAAAACCAAACAAAAAAAATAGCTTGACAGAGGTCTTCAAGGACCAATGTATTGCCCTCACCTCTGGAGTCATCCAGACATGCCCACTATTGGGCTAAGCCATATCCACCCTTAGTATGCCCATCTTGGTGAATCTTACTGAAAAGAGGCCTGAAAACATGGTGCTAGAAGACATGAGACAAAGGGAAAGGGAGACAGATGAAACCCGAGGCTCACCTTTTTGCAGGCAGGTACTCTTGTGGCTAGTTTGGTGAGGTGCTTGGCCTTCCTCACCTGCCATTAGAGCCCCAGCTGACAACATCCAGGAGGAACATAAGCTGGAGCAAGAATCACAGAATCATAGAATCGAACAGGTTGGAAAAGACCTCTGAGATCATCAAGTCCAACCTTTGGTCCAACTTCAGTCCTTTACTAGATCATGGCATCTCAGTTTAAAAGCCTCCAGGGACAGTGAATCCATCACCTCTCTGGGCAGGCCACTCCAATGCCTGATTACTCTCTCTGTAAATAATTTTTTTCTAATATCTAACTTAAATTTCCCCTGGCAGAGCTTAAGCCCGTGCCCTCTTGTCCTATTGCTGACTGCCTGGGAGAAGAGACCAACACCCACCTGGCTATAACTTCCCTTCAGGTAGTTATAGAGAGTGATGAGGTCACCTCTAAGCCTCCTCTTCTCCAGACTAAACAACCCCAGCTCCCTCGGCCTCTCCTCATAGGACTTGTGCTCCAGTCCCTTCACCAGCCTTGTTGCTCTTCTCTGGACCCGCTCCAGCACCTCAGTATCTTTCCTGAACTGAGGGGCCTTTTGAACAGAGTCCCTTTGGGATACCCTTTAGGATGAGTTTCTTTCTGCACCACCAACAAATAAACAACCAATTTCTCCCCCTGTAGTGACTGAGCAGTATCCCACGTTTCTGCTGTAGTCTGTATTACTGCCAGTATGACTAAAAAGCAAGTTTCTTTAAACTGAAGTGACTAAAAATCCCAAAACAGAACCCACACAAGAACAAGTGTATTAATGGCATCACACAATGAATGATTTCTCAGTCCTAAACTTGCACAAGGAGGAAAAACTACTTAGTTCTCACCCAATTGCTGGAATATCAGACTAATAATTTCCACTCAGAAAATCTGATGGAAATTTTGCCCTAGAAAATATGATTATTGGGTAAAATAGCTGTATTAAAACAGGTAATTACCAACTTGATACTATCACAAGCTGGTAAGAAATGGATACCCAATGTACCTAAGAAAGCTTGACAGTGAATGCATAAACTTTGCAATTCCTAAATGTCATCCTGTTCTTCTATACAATATCAAAAGCAAAAATGTAAAAGCAAACAGAAATAAAGAGATGAAGAGGTTTATCAGAGCATGCAGTTAATAATTAATATGCCAGAGCACAAACTGTCTTGCAGACAACCTTAATGTGNGGATGGCTCAATAAGTCCGTAAGTATTTCCTCCTGGAATACAAGGGGGCTATTTGGCTTCCTATCTCTGTCTACCAGCTCCAGATGCCAGTCGTCCTGTGGGCCACCTTTACCAGTCTTACTGGTAAAAACTGAGGCAAAGTAGGTGTTAAGTACCTCAGCCTTCTCTTCATCTTTGTTAACTATATTTCCCTCCAAGTCTAACAGAGAATGGAGGTTTACCTTGCCCCTCCTTTTGTTATTAACATATTTATAGAAGGACTTTTTGTTATCCCTAACAGAATTGGCCAAATTCACTTCAAATTGCACTTTTGTTTCCCTGATTTTTTTCCTGCATGATCTAGCTATCTTCTTAAATTCTTCATAAGTAGCCAGCCCTTCTTTCCCCAGCTGGTAAACTTTCTTTTTTTCCCTGATTTCCTTCAGAAAATAAACAACCTCTCTTACCTTCCAGTTCCCCAATAAGGACAGACTCCTCAGGAGTCAAGCAGCTACACTTGGCCATTGCTGCTTGGTTTCCACACCTCGGGGTCTCCACTTTCACTGCTCCTTTGGATGAAGAGGATGCAAAAGCTTTCAGTCCCTACAGTGCGGCTGAAGGGCTTGTTTCTCAGGCTCCTTGTGCCTCTTGATTTCCTCTCCATGGCTGGGAAGAGATGAAAAATACAACTCTCTGTTTCCTGTAAAACACAGGGGGACTCAACACCACCCTGATTCTTGTACCCTGTACTAACCAGGGGAAGCCAGGCCAGCTGTAAGCACAAAGGATGCATCCTAGCTCTGGGTGCCTGTGGCAGGTGGGTGGACTGTGACCTCCATGTCCTCCCGGGCACCCCCCAGGGTCCCAGTACTCTGACACTGTTGCAGTGGGACTGTTTTGGACCAGGACTGGTCTGCCAAGGCATCTGAAAAGAAAAAGAGTTCCTGTTTATTTATCTAAATTGTTTGTCACAGCTGCTGCAATGCTGCTGCCAGGCTCCAGGAAACTGTCCGTGACACACATGGATTGTAAAGCTGGTCAGGTGAAAGGAGCTTGGATGAGTTTTCTCTTTCCCAGCCACTCCCAGGGGTGCTGCTCATCCCAGGAATGGAATACCCAGTTCCTGCTCACTGACCACGGCACAGCACAAGCAGTCACAGCTGTGTGGTGACCCTCACAAGCAATTCTGCACATGTGCATGGAAAGCAGATACACTTTCCTTCTCACACGGCTCAAGTAGCATGTAATAACTGTTTAAACCAATAGCATTTACTCACAGTCTTAATGATTCCCTTCCTCCTCTCCTGCTCTGGTGTGAAGAAGATCAAGTTACTCATCAGGGGCTCTCAGTACTTTCCACACCAAAACCCTTTTTCCCACCAAATAACTCTGACACCTAGCCAGGGACATGCTGATACCTCCCTTCCTTTAAATTTGGATGAAACTGGTCAGGAAGTGAAGCTTCTCGGATGAGAGTTGTTTCTGCTGCAACAGAAAAGGGTAGTATGGGATCAGACTGGCACAAACCTTCATAGAAACAACAAATAAATATTGAAAAACCCGGAGCTGCTGACAGCCAACCTCATACTTTTTGATAGTCAGAAAGATCTAAGGACAAAGACTTGTCCCTGCTGAAAAAAGGGGATTTCCATTGATCTCAAAGGTGCCGAGTTTCAATAAAAGTTCATTTTTTTGATGCTGACTTATCTATATTCAGTTTCAACCTATTCCAGAGACACTTGGAGAAGAACAAGTCAAACATGAGGAAATCTATCTCTGTCCCCAGCTTGTGACAAAGCATTACAGGAAAGGAACCTTTATATGAAGTAATGGAAAAAGTTTAATAAAAAGGGTGATTTTCACCAAAATCTGCACAGTAGCATGACTACAGGCTAAAGTATGTGAAATTACCAGAACGCAATAATCAGGTCTATGGGGAAATCTCTTTCAGAGTCTCAGTCTCAGTAACCGAATAAAGAACAGAATTTAAAAACAGTATTCACTGCATCTGTTCTCTGCCACATGCCCTCCACAAACAGCCTTTTAGTAAATTACAAGCATAGTTAATCTATTAAGTGTAACAAGAAAGAAACAGGATAGCATCATATTTTCCATTCTAGGATACTAATTTCCTGTCATTTTTTTCTCATTATAAAGGTCATTTTATTGTTTGTCTTGGTGCTATTGGGAGGGGCAGGAAGGGAATCCCAAGCCAGAGGCAAGCAAAATGCTCTGGTTTGCATATTGCAGAGATGTACTGACATCCTTTACAGGAGGGAGAGCCTGTGTGTGTGTTTGTGTGTCTGGAGAATGTCACTGCTCACATGCAAACCGGTGCAGCTTGGCAAGCTGCAAGCATAGTGCCCACGCCGCTTCTGTGCAAATGGTGTTAATTCCTGTGGACATCCCTCACCATTAAAAGTGTGGCAGCTGATAAACAGATAACTCCCAGTAATGGTTTCAAAATAAACGCTAGAAACCTGGAGCTGCACCAAGAGCAGAGAGATTCCATGCTTGAAGGTGAAAAGGAAAAGGTCTAACCCTCCAGGAGTAATTATTCAGATGGCTGTCAGATCACAGCATTTGCTGATTTTATTGCCTTTGTATTTCATTTCACAAATAGTCTATGGATTATACATCTGAAAATACAGTCCTGCCCAATGAAGCCGGGGAAAGAGTAGAAGTAGCTTGACTCCTATTGAGCTCTTATCCTCCTCAAAAGAGGAGTCCAGCTCAACCACCTGCATCCTGTTTTGGGCAGGGGCAGTGATATGTTCTTCGGCTGCTTAAATTTTTATCATCACTTAAGTTTGGTTATGAGAGTGGTATGTCAGGAGAGAAAAAAGAGAGGGGGAAAGTCAGGAGAAACAAGGGTAGGAAGGGCATGTTGGAGTGATGATGAGGTGAGAGAGGTGAAGAAGGAGAGGTTGGGGGCCAAAAGCCGTGTAACCTTGTGCTTCCCACCTCCACAATGAAAGCCGGACCGGTTTGATTGCAAAGATGTTACCGAGAGGAGTTTGGCAACACAATTTATGAGTCTGGCTGCTAGAGATTCCTCTTTGTAATTTGCTCCTTAGTGTGTTGTGCATACCAAACACTTCCTCCACAAAAACAGATAAAGTGCTTGAATGCTACAGAGATCAAGATAGAACATCTCCTGCTTCACCTCTGCCGATTCAAAAAGTAACCTGGAACCAGCATTTTAATTTGTCATCTATATTTTAAAATACTGTCTAAAAAAACTTCATCTTTCATAAAGCAGGAGGGCTTAAAAATCAGAGGGTTCAAAAAAAGTGTACAAATACTTCTTCTCAATATACCATATAAAATTACAGTTTCATCAGCTGTAGCTGCACAAGTCTAAGATATATCTTCACATCTCTGAACAACTTTTTCATGTAACATGGTAGTTATAGTCTATTGAATAAGTTATTAAATAAATATTTTAATTGATGTTTAATTAACCCACTGTGAAATGCAAGTATATTTATAGCTGCTGCTAAAGACACATTTCTAAACAGTAAAATAATGGTATTTTACAGAAATTGGGTACATAATAGTAGTGCAATTATACTTCTATCTGCAATGTGCATAATTTGTGATCTTTTAGGTTAATTCTGCTGGGCTGCTCTCCAGTGCTCAGCAGTAGCAGGCTATGAGCAACAGTACCTCCCTGAGCCAGTGGCTCCTCCTTGCCCCGGTGCATAATCCTTCAAGCAAAGACACACAGCAAAGCAGAGGTGCACCTGAAAGGACAGTCCCAAGTTGCTCAGAGAGTGCAACTTAGGAAAACAACTAAAAACCCCAGTCAATCATGGCACTCAGCTGAGGGCTACAAGGGAGTTTCAGGCACACAAGTCCAAAAATGTGATGCCAAATTGCAGCTGCTGTCTAGTGCTGGCAGTGCTATCATCCCCAAACGCTTAGCTTCTTTTCTTTAAAAAGGAGCTGCTGCTGTGCTGGGAACCATCAGGGCTGGATGATGCAGGGCAGCCAGCCTCCCTCCTGAAGTGTGTAAGTTAAGCTCCCTTGTCTCCCTTGGGAGCATCAGAACCTCCCCCTGCTTCCCCAGTGACTGCCTGAACTCCATGTTGCCCTGAGAGGAGGCATGGGGCACTGCTGTCCTCTTGGTGAAAGCAGGTCACCTTTGAAGGAAGGAGTGATCTGGGGCTTGGGACACAGCAGGGTCTGAGCACAACCTGTGCTGGGGGCTCAGCAGTGGGTGGGTTGGGAGCAGGTGGCTGTCCCATGTCAGTTCAGACAAATAAAGAAGAAAAGGGTCATAAAACAGCAGTTTTGTGGGGGGCTGGGTGAAAGTTCTTCCTTCTTTGGTGTACTGACACCAAATACTGTGTATTTGCCATTATTGCACCCAGCATTGTGCACAATTAGTGGTCAGTGGTATCAAACACAGAGGAAAGCCTGCAAGGGCAAGAGGGAGAGGAGAGGAAGATGCTCCCTTTGAAGAGGCAGAGGATGAGAGTGGAGCATATTCCACAAAGAAGAGTCAGTCATCAGACAAAAGGGAAGGTCTTGGAAAGCTTGGGAATCATTCTCCAGCATCAATATTTATTATGGAGGAGCATGCCGTGCCCTAGCTCATATTATCTGGAGATGGCCAATTAAATACTCTAATAAAGACAATTCCCATTTATTCTGTATAATGAGACTGCCCATATGTGTTGTGAACTCATTAATAACACCACCAAAGCTGCATGCCTGGGTGGTCAAGACCATTTCATACTGCTTGACTTGGAGAAGATCATGTAAAGACTCTGATTTTCAAGGGCAAGACTTTACAAGTGTTTTATCACACTTCATGTAAACATAAACTGGGGAATAAAACAAATGCACAACTGTACTCACAATATTACTGTTTAATTTTCCCCCTGTGTTCTCTCTGGAGCTATTCATATTTACTGTTGGACTTTAAAGCTGTGTTTCTACCATGTCAAAGTAATTCAGTTTCAGTAGTGACTTGAAACATAGCTGTCTGCACTCTCCCAAGCAGCTGCCAGCTATGAATTCTCAGGCGCAGTGTCTGTGAAACTGAAAACTCAAAGTTACAGCTTTTTTTGATTCCATTTTCTTGAAAGCGTGGATTGCATGTGCTGACATCTATTGTGTTCTGCTGTAGTGAAGTAAAGCAAGAAAAAGAAAAAATACTTACTGGCACCAGTGTTGAGATTAGTGTTTCAGATAGGAAACATTTAATTTAACATGTTGGCTTGTCTCCTGTGATCCCTCCTGGACACCCAATGTCCAGCATTCAAGTGGATGAGCAGGCAAAAAAGGAGGCAGAGTGTCTGTGTGATGCAAAACAGGATCAGGTTAAATTGTACAGGGTGACATGGAGCACTGTTACAATGACAATATCCGTGAATTGCCAACTGGGTATCAGTTGGTACCACATCCATTCAGAGGGATGTAGTATCCCCAGTGTGGTGGAGCATGGGAATGGGGCTCCAACTGTAGGACTGCAAGAAATTTAGACAGCATTTGTGTATGTGTGCCCTCTGGGTCTTCTTGTGAAGTGGGACATGCCTACATTGGCTGCACGGTGATTTGTAGCTCTGATAGAACTCAGCCTATGGGCTGAAGCAGTCAGAGCAGAGGGAGCATTGGCACTGAAAGCAGCATAGATGACACTTTGATCCAGACAAGGAACTTTTTATACCTCTGGTCCCTGAAGGACACAAACACAGTCTGGCTCCAAACAAATCAGCATGACAAAGACACTGCAGAAAACAGGACTTGGCTTCCATGTGCATGAACCTTCAGGTGATATTTGGCATCTCCTGGGTAAAACTGTCCTCAGAGGCAGGTGAGCCCTTGGAGGGTGGAGGTACCATGCAGAAGAATGGCACTGGGGAGGGTCCCAGCAGTGTCCCTCCCTGATGCAGTGGGTGCTGCCTGGTGTGCCACGTCAGGCAAGGCAGCACCAGTGTGGCTGCCAAGCCAATAGCACACCCACTGCTGACTGCTCCACAGCAGTAATCTGGAGGTAAAGACAATACAACTGGCCTTTAATTATAGCCCAAAGAAGAAGAAACTCCATTGATTCTAATGGAGTTCAACAGGGGCCTGAATTTCACCCATTGTCTACCATGCTTGAGATACAAACAGGCTTTTCTTGAACATCCATAATTTCTTACACCACTGAATTGTAAATATGTTTATTGTGTGCAACAGTAGGAAAACAAGTCTCCATTTAGAATTGAATTTCCTCCTATCGCATTTGCTGTAACAACCTAAGGTATTCATGGGCTGGGACATGTACAGTGCATGCTTACATCTTTGTTCTCACAAGGCAGCAAGGCCATGCCACAGCTGGTAGGATTTGTGCTATGTTGTGCCAGTTATTGTGCCTTGCAGGAAAAGCCTCTCCCACTGTTCACCAGAAACAGAAAGGACCAAGTACAATAATTACTTGTCATTTACAATTTTGTTAAAAATGTTTCTAATACTGTATTAGAAGGGAGTGGAAGAGGCATGCTATGTATTCTCTGACAGAAGAGCTATACATACATGTCGTCAGGATAGAGATATTGAAAAACTAGGAAAGTATAAATACGCTCAGGGCTGAAAGAAAAAAGAAAATATAACTGGGGAAGAGACAAAGCCTGAATAGAATGATGAAAAACTAGTTACTTCAATTGATGGAAGCACATGGAGGTTTAGAGAAGAAAAGGAAGATCAAATTTAGTCATATAAATATTTTTGTCCTTGCAGACAAGAAAAAGGCACCTACATTGCACACAGCTTTTTCGAATTAGATTTATTAGTTTATTTTGTAATTGCATTTTTAACCTACCTAGGGAGTATCAAATATGAAATTTAAAGCAAACCATCCAATTCTTTCTCAAAGGCAGAAGGCAGTACTTCAGCTTTTTTGTCTTTGTCAATATTCTGCTATGTGTGTAGGTCTAATTAGATTCATAGCTCACATTAATACTGTGGTACCAGTTCCTCAGGAGTCACATCAATATTTCTCAAACTTCCCATGTGAAAACTATTCATATTTTGGTGTTCATTGATTTTTAGGACTGATGATATTTGAGTTGTTGAGAAAATAAATGGGGTTCATTTGAGGTCACATGCTTAGTCCCTGCATGTAATTGATATCTGGCTTCCACAGCTCCTTCCCTCAACACAGATAAGCAAAGTGACTTAGCATCACCTAATTGCTACTGCAGCCCAGGGAACCAAAGAAATAACAAGTATACTTCTTTAATAGAGTTCTTATACATGAATGCTCTCAAAAGCCTCAAATTGCATATATTGCACTGGGAAAAGGTTGTGGGTAAGTGGAGAAAGTTTCTAGAGATGTTATGTTTGCCAGTGGGATTGAGTACCTCCCCTTGCTTCACACTGGCTACAGTCGAGAAACACAGAGGCACAGCTATGGAATAATCTGACCCCACCTTGTTCCCAGTGCACTCCATTCCCATCAGCCAGCCCCATGAAGAATCAGCAGGAGAATAGACTCTCCCCAGACTCAGACCCTGTGTGCTCCATGCAAACGGACATCAGCTGGGTTTAGACCTGTTGCACATTCATACTACTTTGCAGATTTTGGAGTCACTGTCCAATGATGGTGGATTTCAATTTGATACTGTAGTTGGATGTAAGGGAAAAAATATTTTTAAAGAAAAAGCCAAAAGTGCTCACAAATGAAAGATAATATACTTCTGGTTATAAGAGTCTTTCATTTTGGTGGGTTCCTGGAAAGAGTTCCATAAACCACTATTAGGGAAGAGTAGATGGCATTTCAAAGTCAGGGAACCTCCTTTTCATTCCCTAAAGCACTTCTATGAGCTCAAACTTAATTTTCAGACATGGTCAGACTGGCCTAATACTGTCTAAATTTAATCTGAGTGGCAAGTAACCTGCATCCTTGAAGATCACACGCTTACTTAGGTTCTTAATGTAGTTCTCCAAAGATGTCATTCTTCTTGAGCAATATGAAAGACCTCCACTGAACCTCATCTTAGCAAACTGTAATGGTGCTCAGCATTTTAAAATTTATTATCCTAATCTTGTTCCTCCCTGGGACCATCTGCTTCTCTTAGGCCACTGGAAAGACCTTCCTCAGCAGAAAAGTGCCAGGCAAAGCACAGTAAATACACACCAGTCCTCAAAGACTCTCTCCTTTAAGGTTAGACCAGCTAGGGAAAACCAAACTCTTCTACTTCTTGCTGTAGTTATCTTTGAAGAGGGAAATAGTTTTCCAGCACTCTTAATCTCTTACCAGGTCTTGTTCTTTAAATGTTTGTGCTGCCATCTTCCTAAAGACCCAAATTATGCCAGGAGTACTGTCCTAGACACCTGCCTACAACTATACAATTTTAGATTACACTGAGAAATAAGAGTTGAGAAAACATGACTGACATGAAGAAGCAGAGGGAGGCTGGCATGGTTTCCATGGACTGGCTGTGTACACAGTCTTAGGTATGCTTGTAAATATCTAAACAAATACTCAGCTCAACAAGAAGGGTGAGAAATCTGACTTAACTGTGTAAACATGCAGTCAGATACTGTGTATAGAGAGGCAAGCGATTTCTGATGCAAGCATTCATGCACAATTTTGAGTAATGACTGATTTTCATGTTATGTAAATCAGATCTTCTAGGAATTACTCTCTGGATAAGACATGATTAAATTAAATGTCAAAACTTAAATGTATTCTCAAAGCTTTTGGTTAGATTCCTGTTTACATGGTGATTTATTGTGCTCATGAAGGCATGACTACTACTGTTCTGCTAGTTGCTTTCAATGTTCTGGCTATGGAGAAAATGAATATTTCTGCATTGCTAAAATGTTTTATAATCTATACTCAAAGGAATCGCAAGCAGATAAAATAAAAAAACAAGATGTGCTAGACTCATGCTCATAAAGAACGATACAATTTTAATCTCTTGAATTTTTGTGCCATAGTATTTACAAATCATTCAAAATAAGAAAATGAGCTCCCTCTGCAAGTGTTCTGCTCTGTGCTGAGAAGGTCTTGGTGGTCAGGACAAATAAAGCCAGGTGAAATTGTGAAGTCTGCATTCAGAACCCTATCAGACCAGCTAAGCGGACACCTACACAGAAAGAGTAACCTAATTTTATCAAACTGTGACCTGGAACTTGCAAATCTTGAAAGTATGAAAACAATGAGAAAATGTATAATTTATAACAAAACTGATAATGCTGCAAAATCAGAATGCTGGGAGGGCTGAGCTGAGAAACCTACATTTCTGCAAAAAATAACTGGCTTTCAAAGCATTTTTTATGGTGTAGAGTGCAAAAAGGTTTCAAAAATATCACAAAATATGGCACACAAAAGGCAAAACTATGACAAGTGGCAAGGGTATTAGGAAGCATTTGTAATCAATGAAAGAGCTCCTGCACAGAATCACAGAAGCTGGACAAGACCTGCAAGGTGGGTTGTGTTCTCATTTTTCCCCTTGTCACAGAAGTCATGTATATCTGGTGTGTCTATCTGCAAACAAGAAGAGCAAGGATGTACATTTTAGTCTGACAGCTCAGTGTAAGGAGCTATAATGACCTCTAGCTTTTAAAATTCCACCTGAAGTTCCACCTGAACGTGAGGAACAGCTTTACTGTGACAGTGACCAAGCACCAGCACAGGTTGCCCAGCGAGGCTGTGCAGTCTCCTTCCCTGGAGGTATTCAAAAGTCATCTGGACACAGTCCTGAGTAATGCGCTCTAGGGGACCCTGCTTGGGCAGGGTGATTAGACCAGATGACTTCCAGTGGTTCCTTTTAACCTTACTCATTCTGTGATTCTATGAAAGTAAACAAGAACTAAGTTGTGACTTTGGAAATATTCACCAGGAAAGGTGCAATTTCAACCCTGATGGACAGGGCACATGTTTATATGGTCAAAATATTCTTCAAAAGGAAGCTTTGTGAACAACCAACAACCTTTGTAAAGGAGAGAAGCAGCCAGCCAGCCAGGAGCATTTGCATCCAGCTGTTACTTCTGATGTTGAGCCTCAGAAATCCCTCCTAGCAGCATGACAACTCCATGCACCTGGGGAGGCTTTTGCTCAAAAATTCTGCACACAGGGAAGCACTTTGTCTTCTGCAAGTTTTGAATTGCCAAAGTATTTGAACAAATAAAATGTTCCTTTAATATCAAATCAAAGTCAAATCAGTTGATGCTTTTCTTTTCTAATACCAAAAAGAAAGTGTGCTTCAGGGTTCTATGCTTATGCACATTATTATGGTATATTCCCTCTAGCCTCATTGTAGGTTTGAATTATTCATGAAAACATACCTTCTACATCTGTGGATGTGGAAGATGACACATTTTCAAATGAAAGGTCTACTTTGTAATGCACAAACACTGTTTGTGACAGTGAGAATGAATAGGCAGTCAGGGTATGGTTGGCACAGGTGAAAAAATGTGTTCCAGAGACTGCAACAGGCTTGACAGAGAGATTTTACTTGTCAGGCTAGAAGGCCATTGGAAGAACAGTACAAAACCGAAGAGGTTTAGGAGGGCTGTTCTGGCTTAGCACTCAGAATAAATCATGTTGTTATTACATACAAACAGTAAAGTATGAAGCAGTAGTGTAGGTATTGATCAGTGCTTGTGGAGCTTTTGTGTAGCTCCTCCTTCAGGCTGTATTTGAGATCAGGGATATACTCTAATACACAGATTATATAAGGCAAGTTGTAAACAGAGATCACTGGAATCTTTACCCTCTGGTCTCTTTCCTATTCCCACTGCCCAGTTCATAACATACCAGGAGTCAGTGCGGTCACAGCTGTCCAGGTGCTGAGCTGTGGGAACTCTCATTTCAAGGTCCTCACTGGGCTGAGGATCACTTAGACATCAGGTCTCTGCTCTTGGAGGTGTTTGGCCACCAGCCTGCTCTGCAATGCATCAGCACTCCTGTTGTGCCCTAATAAACATATGGTTAGGTCAGACCTAACATTTTGGGCTTTTCCAGGAGCTCTGTGGACAGCTGGGGACATCCCTCCCTGTAGGTGCTGGGAGAACCAGTTCCATGCACTGTAATATAACCTAGGTGAAGTCCCCTAATTTGGGGAGAGAGAATAAGCAGGAGTAGGAGTCCCCTGGGGAAGGAAAGTTGCTCGCCTGCTGGAATTAGCCCCTGCAATTAGAAAGAATTGTTATACCTAGGATACTGACTGCCAGGCATTCCAGGCTGATGTGAATTCATCTGAAAATGGTGACTCTTTATATTTCAGTTTTGCACACATATACAAGCCCATATAAGATAAAATTACAAGCTTTGCAAAGAGTAAGTTTGTGAGTGAGCTTGTACAAGGACAAGTATAGCTTTGGGCTATGTTTAGGCAACTCCTCAAATGACCTCCAACCTGCAAAGCAATAGAAAACCATGTGCTGTGCATGCAGAAGTGAGCATGCAAAGGTTGAAGAATACACAAATCCACACAGAACTTGCAGCAGTTGTACTCACAGGAGGCTGATGGAATGCCACAGGCATCATTCAGCTCTGTCATAGCTGAGCGTGAGCCTGAGGACATTAACTTGGCATGAAGGTCCTGGCGGAGAGAGGAGACACAGCACTTCACCTCCCTTAGTCACATTCCCTCCAAACTTTGGTGTCCTGCCTCTGATTTCCTTTTCTACATGTTAAGCAATTTGAGGCAGAAGATGCATAAATTATCATCAACTGCACACATCTTTCAAACTGTTTCAGTATGAAAACATTCTTCATTCACTCTCAAAAGCCTCATATCTTCCTAGATACAGTGAATGGGGTTGCTGTCTCACTCGGGAGCCTGTCAGTGGGTGGGCAACAAACTGTACCTTAACATATTATGAAACCCGTAGCCCTGCAGTGAAAGGACCATTGCTTTCGTAACATATTAATTTACTCAGCTCTGAACTCATGCTTGCCCCCAGCCTTTCCAGATCTGCCCTGCAGAGCCCCTTTGTGTTCAGTTTATCCTTCACCTGGGCAATCCCTGCTTTTCCGGAATCCTTGAGTCTCCCTGTCTCTCCTCCTCACTCACACATGTCCACACTGAAAAATAATAAGTTGAAAGAAGCAGTGCAAACTCCCTACAGGTGACTTATGACAGGCTGTGTGCATCAAAAGAACTCACTGGAGCAAAAAGGCTCTGGACCCAGAAGAGGTCAACCCACTATTTCAAGTGCTGTCATTGATCCCCAGGACACATTATGACTGGTGACACCAGTGAAGTGCATTCATGCATGTACCATTTTATGCAGCAGAACCAGAGGCAGCAAGACCCCTAATTCCACCTAAGCTGCAATGGGATTTGGGCACCTAAGTCTCTTAAATCCTTTTGTAAACCCCAGTGTAAATGTCTTTGATGCAAAGTAAGAAAAATCTCTCCTGTCAATAAAACATATCTGTACTGGTTCTTGGACTGTGCTAATACCGTGCAACATAACACACCTAATTAACACCAAACACCTCTCCTGCTCAGACCCTGGGGTGTGCTGTGCCTGTCTCTGTGTATGTGACAGAAAGGAAGGCTGAGTGAAATCATGTCTTGAATTTTGCCCTGTAAGTGCAAAAATAGTGAAGAGATATTTTTTTATCACTAGCATTTAGAAACCCACTAAAAAATTAATAACACAGAACTGAGGGTGTACTAAGTCAAACACAGTAAGGCATTCATGCTGCTGCAGGCCTTGCATCATCCACATCCTCCTTTCATTAATATGACAGAGAAGCAATATAACTTTATACTTCTAGAATAAGTTTTAGGACCCAAAGCAATTTTGCAAAGCTCTGAATACAGGGCAATGATCCAGCAGGGAATTAGACTGAGTAAAGACTACCTTTTCCCCTTGAAGTAGAACTACCCTGGAACACCACCATCAGCCTTTTCCCATGTCTCAAAAATGAGGGTTTTGCATATTGTTTGGAGCTCCTACCCCTTATTAAATCACCCTGGAAGAATACAGATAGCTCCACAGTTGCTTGAAGCCACAAGTTTATTTTGTTCTCTTCACTAAGAGACACAATGATCATTTGGAAGAGCCAGAAAATAATTTTGATAGAATAAATAAAGAAAAGCATATATTTCTCTTCATGACCTCAAAGCCAGTAGCTAGTGAACTGTGAGCCCTGAACCAGATGAACGAGTGCAACAGTGATGGAGCTCTTAGCAGTGCCTTGATCCTCCTGAGCTACAGCAGTCACCATTAGCAACTGCAGCAGTGACGGCTGCGTGTCACCAGCGAGAGGGGGAAACAGCGGGGAGATGCTTGCTGATTCAATATAGCTACAGACAGTGGAATACAGAAGCCTATATAGATTACAGTCTTGCTGTCTTTCAACTTCTTTTAATATAGGTACTGTGATTCATATTTTATAACTTTTAGAAAATAGGATCTAATGCTTTGTGTACACTGAAAAAGAGAGATTTCCTGTCTCTCACTGCTCAAAACACAGCTGACCTCCGACCCATCTGCCTGTATCATTCTGCTCTTCTAGGAACAAATCCTGCACTTTGCAGAGCCAACATGGCAAGGGGTTTGACACAGCCAGCAGGAGCTTCCAGTCACCAACATAAATCAGACTCCAGAAGGAGAAGGGCTGCTGATTTAGCTCAATCCCTCTTCTCTGGCTTTACGTTCTTTTATAAATGGTGCATTCACATTCACACTCTGACAGCAAGCCTCGCACATAGTGAAGCGATGAACTTCTTTATATACAGCAGCAAGTAACAGCCACAGCTCTAGTAAAAAAACTTGATTCAACTGCAGAGTCTGGGAAATATTTCTTCTAGAGATTCTTGTCCCTTTTCCCACATCTAGGAGAGTCTGGTAAATATTCAGATTTCTGGATGCTTATATTGACAGACATAAGCTGTTAACTTGTACATATACCAGGTTTTTGTTTTTTTTTTAATTCAAAGAGACATAATGATGCCAGAGAAGAATATATTCCCCTAAAAGGAATATTGCTCTAGAAGAATAAATGATATTAACATGTAATTTAAAAATATTCCTCTTTTATGACTTTAGCACAGAAAATTTCATGGTGTTGCCCAACCTCAAATGCAACAGACATGTATCCTTTAATGTATACACTTATTTTTCTTTATCAGTAGAAAACTCTCTTTAGCTGTGAGAAGAAACTGAAATATTGATTGTTTTTTAATTCAAAGGTGTTGTCAATTTGACACATTTGGAAATAAACTCTGGACAACATCCATTAGGAACTCTGAGCTGTCTTTTCTAGTTACAATTCTTTTCATTGTGGTACCAGATTAATTTTGACTGTGAATCTGCCTCAGCTTATTCTACTAGCCATTTAAGACTTTTTCTATCTTCTGACATTCAAGAGATTCTTCTTTTTGTGTATATGAATATGAGCAGAACTGGTGGTGATGGATTTTGTGCTCTGCCCCGTCACCTGGAGGAGGAGATATCTAGCTTTTTAGATGGCATGCATATACCACATTGCATTGCCCTGAGTATCCCGAGTGCAGAGTGACCACATCTTCAAAAGCACATTCTGTTTAGTGGAAATTACCTGCATAAAATGGATTCTTAGGTTAGTGTTAAAGCTTTTATTTTGTTGCTTTTAAAAATACCCAGTGAGGTGTTATTCCCCTCCCCACCCCTTCCCACCTCTCTCTTTTCTTTCTAAAACTCAGCTGTACGTCTTGTCAGAAACTTTGTTTTTACACTTATTTAAGAGCAATTTCTTCAGCAAATCAAGTAACCAAGTTGTGTAGAGGATGGAGGGAACCCCAGCACACACAAATACAGTATTAGACAATTACACCAAGTTTCTGCTGTGTGGTGTGTTTCAGCCGGGTAAGAAGAAATGACACTTTCAGTGTAGATCCACTGCCCATTCTCTAAGTAGAGCAAACACCAAGTGCCTATGTTCTTCCAGTCAGAAAAAGAATTCAGAGCCCCTAAAGCAGTTTTTTTTCCCCAAAAATCATTGAAGCCAATGGGATTTGATGGATTTGATTACATTAAAGTCACTTATTTGGTTCAAAATTTCTAGTGACATGGCAGCCCACAGTGGCTGAACAAGGTTTAATGTCAGAATATGTTGAAAAATAACTGCAAGGACCTGCTCCTCATTCCAGCAAAATGCCACTGATTTGGACACGGTTCTTGCCTGAATAAGCTCTGCAAAGTAGGTATTCTAGTTGTCAAGGAGGTATATTCCGTCTGTGCAATTTTTGCAGTAGTGCTTTCTGGCCTGACATTTTCCAAGCATGCCCTCAGAACCTGGCATTTTGGTCATCTTGTCAGAGAAACAAGTCATGCAGAGATGTGTACTTTTTTCCCCTTTATCAGTGGAAATGTCTTTTAAAGCACCTTGCTACTAGCCAAGCTGGTTGCAAAATTAGAAAAAACCATAAAAGAAGGGAGTGATTATAAGAACATAAGGAAATAAATAATTTGTCTAAAACACTGAAACATCTTTCTAGGATCTGTGCCAAAAGGCTCTTGTTGCAAGCAGGTAGAAGCCCAGCATCACAGAATGGTTGAGGTTGGAAGGCATCTGAGTCTAAGCCCCCCTGATCAAGCAGGAACAGCTAGAGCAGTTTGCTCCAGGAAATGTCCAGTTGGATTTCGAATTTCTCCAAGGATGAAGACTCCACAACCCCTGTGGACAACCTGTGTTGCTGTTTGGCCACTCTCACAGTAAAAAAAAAGTGTTTTCTTGAGTTCAAATGGATTTTCATGTATAATTTGTGCCCTTTGCCTCCTGCCCTGTCCCTGGGCACTGCTGAGAAAAGTCTTTCTCCCTTATCTTCATTCCCTCCAATCAGATATTTATACACATGAATCAGATCTCCCTTCCTGAGCTTTCTCTTCTCCAGGCTGAGCAGTTTCAGCTCTCACAGACTCCCCTCATAGGAGAGGCGTTCCAGTGTAACAGTCATCTTAGTGGCCCTTCACTGGACTCTCTCCAGTATGTCCATGCCTCTCTTGTACTGGGGGAGCCCTGAACTGGACACAGCCACTCCAAGAGAGGCCTCACCAGCACTAAGCAGAGAGAAAGGATCACCTGCTGGAATTGCTTTTCCTAATGCAGCACTGGGTACCATTGTTGAGGGGTTTTTTTTTGCTGTGAAGGCATGCTGAACGTTCACTTTGTCCACCAGGATCCCAAGGTCCTTGTCAGCAAAACTGCTTGGTCCCCAGCACATATTGGCGCATGGGGAAGTCATTTACCCCAATACGCAGGACTTGGCCTTTTCCCTTAATGAAGAAGTAACTTTTGCTTACAGTCCCCCAGATGTTTACTAATATGCAAGGGATATATTTTAGTTGTGTTTCTAGGGTACTATTCATGTGCCACTGTCATCAGCAAAGCATCATTTTCCCTGGCAATAACCTGACTCATATGCTGAGCTGGAATCACTTTTGTCTCTCCCAAGCCTGCATTTGGCTCTGCATAGCTCCTCCTCATGATAAATGCAAGTAACACATACCCCTGCACTGGCAATAGCTGTCTCATTGAGAGGGTGGTAATAGTATTGCTATACCCCCAAAAGGAGATTAAAAACAAAACAAGGAGATTAGAAACAGCTGTTGGGGGAGTGGTGATGATGGGGTGGAAAGAGGACACTCCCAAGGCAAATATGACTTCTGCATCATGGTTCAAACCAAAATAAATGAAACTAATAATAGAGGGAACTAAAGGGATAGTCACTGAATATAAAATGTGACTCAGACTGTACTGAACGACAGGACAGGTGGTGCAGGACTTTGGACAAAAGGCTGTTTACCTTGTGTGAAGAGGAGCTGAGAAGGCTCTGACGGCCCCAGAAGAGCTTCTCCCCTACATTCCTGGACAGCGCCTCCACCTGCCACCCCAGAGTGAGGAGCACACTAGGAGGGACAGTTTCGAGCTCCACTCACAGTTTTCTGCCCCCTGGAAGCTGCTCATTCCAGATCACAACATGGCTGCTGAAACAAGGACAATATAAATCTCCTCCCAGCTCTATTTGAGATCTGCTCTCCAGCCATGCCAACACAGCTCCTTACTCCCCACTGCCACCCAGTGTGGCCTCAGCCTCTTACCTGCCTGCTGCTGGCTCTTGTGTTCTCTGAGCTGCTACCATGCTGGTCCCAGCCAGTAGCAGAGCCAGGTTAGATGGACAGGCCACACCAACACCAGGGACTCACACTCAGTCTGGTCCAGTCACTGCAGAGCTCCATTGGCCAAGCTTTTGGCTACAGGCAAGACGAGGAGAGAGGACTACTGGGATGAGTCACACCTAGGAAGGACCTGTGACCAGCCATGACTTGCTCATAGAGGACAGCAATGCAAATTGGAAACATCTCTAAAAAGGGGCTCAATGTAACAAGAATCAATCACTATATAAGCAAAGACAAAGCTGAAGAGAAAGTTTTCAATCTGGTGGCTCACTGTGGAATTAACCTCAGCAGAGTCACTGTCTCCCAATTCCAGACAGTAACCAGTGACTGCCATGAGAGAGCTCACAGGTCTTGAGTTTTTGAGCAGGAGGCACACAAAGTCATCACTTTGCCTTTGTTTAATGAAGAGACACCTTTATTAAGTGCATGTGTGGGTATGCATTACATGAAGATGGGTTCCCAGAAAGGTGCCATGAAGTTAGTCATTAGCATATATTCTAAAAAGTAACATTATACAAAAGCTACTACATTGATTGACTCGCTGTTGGGGAAAGCTTGTACTGTATGAAAAGGGAGAAATTGGAGCAAAAATATGTTAACCAAGACTGCTGAAGTGGAATTGCTGACTGTGCAAAGTCACAGGATTATCACAAACTGGCACCATCCCTCAGCCACACTCTAAGGAAACTGGTGCAAATGCTGCGTTGCTTTGGGAATTTCATGTCAGTGGTGGTTCTCTGTGGGCTCAGGGCACCCACCATATGAGCCATTGCTGTCAGTTTACAGTGAAAGGAAGCTGGCTCCACCATAAACCCTCTGAAGACAAATTAATACAACACCATTGCTTCTAGTGTTAACTTCACAATATGATTTCATTACATGCTTGATGAATTTACTGGCTGGATAATTTGAACTCATTGATTTATAAATTCTGGCTTAATTATAACCTTAATGTTATCGTTGCATTGTTTCATTTCCAGTTAATCCAGTAAGAAAGACTGCAGTAAGTGAGCCCAACAGCCAAGTCTATGTGTTTATTTGCCTGTTTGTACTTAGTAAAAAAATGCAGAAGAAAACGTGTGCTAATAGCTGTTTAGAATCCCAAACTCGGGGAAGGAAAGCCCTAACAGATGCTAGATGTGTTTGGCTTTTTTCCCCTAAGTAACTCACGGAAGGCAGAAGACACCACCTCTCCCACACAGACAATGAGCCACACTGACCAAACAATCAAATGACAAATTATTGACAAGCCACTGCAATTTCACACTTTGTCAAAATGGCAGTGATTTCCCCGGTATGAGAAACAAATAAAAACCAAGGAAAGTTAAGAAGGAGAATCATCAGGAGAAAATATTCTCAGGCAAAAAGTGTGCAAATCAGTGCACATTCAGAGAAGTACTATTAAAAAAAGAAAAGGGCAATAGTTTTTGAGACTTTTCAGGGATTTTCTTTGCTTCAGGTCTTGACAAAGGAGGAGAGGATCTAGACACAGAAAGGGAAAAGGACATGAAGTAAGCAAAACTGTTTTAGACGTGCAGCTGTGTTGCAAGAAGCCCCTGCACAGCACCCAGCACTCTCCCACATCAGGGAGAGTGTTTCCATTTCCCTAACAATACACAGACGGCCATATCCTCCGACCTTGTGCTTCTCTGCCATTTATTTCTGGTTGCTCTTGTTTACTACAGTGCCAGTGACACCTGCTTGAGATTACTCTGCTGCTCTTTGTGCAGGTCTCTGTGCAGAGAGGAGGCTGGTGCCCTCCTCCAGCTGTTGTCACAGAAATGAAATATCACAAAGTGATTGCCTCGTATGCTGCACAAACCAGGGAAGTTCATGGCACTGCTTTGATCTTTTCATTATTCCACAGAGTCATTGCCTGACTATTCAACCCCTGCTTGACAGCTTGGATCATTAGTAAGAGGGACATTAATGCATTTAATATATACTCACGATCAGAATGCTGACTGTTGACAAGGTTAAAGAAAAATAATGAAATGCCATAATTAGCAAAATATATTGGCCATTAAAATAAGATACCTCATTCTCTTGACAGAGACACTAACAAGAAAATATAACCTTATTAAAAGTCTTCATGTCCCTCTAAATCAAAGGCATGGTTTTTACAGTGCCGCTGGCCACAGGTTCTAACCAGCAAAACCTCTGGGAGATGCGATGCTGTGAAGCACTGGGAGGGAGTGTCATGCTGAATTAGAGATGGAGAACATCACTGAAAGGTCTGTACCAGGACTTGTCTTTGCTTTAAACATACACCAAACCGCAGCCCTCTGAATTAAAATACCACCACATGTCTAAAGCAAGCTCTTCATGTGTGCTGCAGCAACAAATGATGGCAGGATCTAAATGTAGCTGAAGCAAAAAGTTACATCAGCCAAAAGTAGCCAATAGTAAGCAGCATCATCTAGTAGATCCCAGAACAAAAATTTTTGCTTTCTCCATCTTAATTTACAGCAGGCTGTTTCCAGTCTTAATCTTTTCCATTATTCATTCTTCCTAAGTGCAGAAGAGGTAATTCACTACTCATTTATAGCACTATTTGAATTCTGGAGAAGGCTGATGATTTGCAATCTGTTATTCTTATTGGCAGCTGGTGACTTCTGGTATTTTGGCCTAAAACCTGAAAGCCCATTAGAGGGTGTATCAACATCACAGCTACAAATATGTCTTTAAGGTTTGAAAAATATTTCTTCTGTGGGAGCAAAAAACCCAAGATGCTGTAACATTAGGAGGAGGTTGAACTAATTGGAACTGCTTAATGCATGCTCAGCAACAGCTGGAATAACAGAAATCTGTGTCTGACTAGGAACAGATGTTATAAATTTCATCTGGTCAGATACGATGGCTGATAGGGAGGTCCTGCTCCACATCTGTGAAATATTCACCACATTCCACATAAACTTTCTGAAGCAGGCATTACCAGGGTGTTTAGAAATAGAGGAGCACATTTGCTCCAGATATGTTGACAAAGGAATATATAGTTCTCAGGCAGGCTTCAGAGCAGGACAAAAAAACTGCAATAGTGCAGAAAAACTTTCTAAATGCCAATTGTGAACACTAATATGATTTTTAAAAGTGTGCTCCAAACATCACAATATGTGATTTTACAGCCAGAGATTAGGCTATATTAGAATTAGAACCAAGGATGGGATTTTTATTACAGTAATTATGCCACTGTAGTTTCTGGCATAGATGACATTAATTATACTCTGTAAAAATGTCTCCTGTATCTTACATGTTCCTAAAAGATAAAGCTAGGTGGGCATAAGCCCACCAATGTTATCAAAGGCATGCAGATAACAAAGACAGCATTCAAAGAGCACTTGCATGTCAGTTACGTGGGCTACAGGTATCTGAGTAAAACAGCAGCCTGCAAAAACCTCCCATCACGCTTCTATGCCCAGGACACCATCAGTGTTTCTGGTTTTCCTGCAAGCAAGCTATGGGCAGAAGGACTTGTAGTTCAGTTTTGCACAGCATCCTCCTGGTGAGGGGATTGGGGCAGGGAACAGGAAGCCCAAATTCAGATCATCCTGTGAGCACTGACATGCACCTCCCCAGCACTGGTACTGGGTGCGTGCCCCCTCCAAACTCCAGCAGTGCTGGGCTGCCAAACAGAAATGACAGACTAACAGGAGTGAACCTGAGGGTGGTGGCAGGGGGACAAGGGGAGTCTTGTTCCTGTGACTACATGCTGCAGAGGGCAATGGGGAGGCCTGGCTCCAAAGGCTTTTTACAGACACCATGTGTAGGAAGGAAAGCTTTGTTCTTTATTCCTCTTAATGAAACTATTAAATTACCTTCCACACATTTTCATTGACTTTGACCAACCTGACCAATCTGACATGCATCCACAATAGCTTGCATGTAGTTTCTGACAGATCTCCCCAAAATGTGTCATCCTCTGAGCTTCCCAGACAGTTCTGTTGGTTCAGGAGGTGGGGGAGGAGGTGAGAAAATGCAGTCGGGAGAAGAGAGCTGATGTAAGCCAGGCTTCTGCAATCCGGACTATGAGACAATAAGAACTCTGCTCTTCCATTGGTCCCCAGTTTGTTGCAATCATATTTATTCATTCATGCCTTCAGTTTCTGTGAGGACCATTGAGTCCAGATTTAGATTCAGTGGCACAAGGCTACATATCAGTCCTGTGCTCTTTTCACATAGGGGAACTGGAAGGAAAGCTTCTTTCAACCAACTTTATAATGAAAAAGTAAAGAAAATTTGTCAAGCCAAGTTTATGCTCCATTTTTATTGTGTGAGAGACACATAAAAGAAACAACTTTCTCATTCCCAAGTTGGTCAGAACTGGATCTGGATTTTGAACAAAGTACCTTTCATGTTTTCCAGATATTCTGTTTCTGTTCTCACTCTTCTGTTCTTGCTGGCTGCATATGAGGAAGGAAACTGCACCTGCCAACAAGCACAAAACCAACCAAGACAGTCATCTTATACCAGGTTAAAGTGCCCAGTGAATTTTAGCCTTAGTCACTCCAGCCATTAAACCACCAGGAAGCACCCCGTGGACGTTTCAGATGAGCTGGATTTGGTGCTGCCTACAGTCACATCCTGCTTTTATGACTTCTTATGCCACTTTTTTTGCTTTCACTCCATGACTGGTCCTCTACCATTATTTCCTGAGTCTCCTGCCCCTTTTCTCCTTCACAATAGCAGCAAACCTGGTATAGGAGTGTCAGAAATCCTTGGGACTTGCAGGAAGACAAAGCAAGTCACTGGTGTTAACACACACACACACACACACACACACACAAAACCAAAAACAAACAAAAAACCAAACCCAAACCCCGGTGCAAAACAAAGCCTTTCATGTGTATCTCATTATATATGTGTAAAGCCTTCAGATGCTGGAGTATACTCAAGTCCAGTGCTCTGCAGGCTCCCTACCCATCTTCTGTACCCTAGCTGTCCTGTACTTTAATAGCTTTCTGTCCTTCCCTTTCCAGGCTGGAAAAAGAGTGAAACACAACCAACCTGCTTACATAAAGATGCTAACAAATAGAGACTACTGATAAGCAAGCCTCATATGCATGGCTTTATGTTTCTTGTTCAGTTGTCTGCATTTCTTTATCTTTTTTTTTTTCCCCTGTGGCCATTTAATCAAGCTTCCCTCTCATGAGTGATTTTTTTGCACATTAGGAGATGTATTGCTGCAATCACTTATCCTTCATCTATTTCTTATCCTGACTCTTCACTACTGTTTTTCCTCCCCATCCTGTCTCCCCTGGGTCTGGTTGATGGGCCTGTTTGCTCCCTTGTTTGCACCCTGCCTTTTGGCATGAACTCAAGCCTCTTTATGTCAAATGTTCAATTCTCTGAAGTTTGAGTGGATTCCAATCACTTGGAAAAAGATGAAAAGCACAAACTTCACAGTTGGAGCACAAGTGAAAAAAGAGAAGAGACAATGGGTTTGTGAGGTGCTTGGCTGTCAAGCACAGCTCTGCATAGCATCAGTCAAAATACCATGGCAAATAAATAGAAGCACATGAGAGAATTGTCCACAGATATTAAAACAACACAAAGAGCCATCTCCTTGCTAAAGAAACATACTGCATACCACAAGTGACTGGCATGCTTGCACCTGCTAAATATTTTTTGGCACTGGTGCTGCCTGCCTGCCAGCTTGAGGTCAGTTTGACAAATGTATTTACGGAACCACATCTTTGTCTTTGACTCTGCAAATAATTTCTTGTGCCCATGCTGTAATTACAGTGAAGCAATGGAATTAGACAAGTTCATGGTTTGTTGACATAATGTGCAAAGAGCAAAAACCTTCCTTAGGAGAATGGAAATAGGGCACTGATCCTCTGCACTGATTAAATGAGTTGAACTCCAACATACAAATGATTCCCTGAACAGGTTATTGCTTTACTTGAAAATGTCTACAACATGAGGCTAAGACCTAACAGATAGCTGTGTCCACTACATTGCCAAGCCCCAATAAATCATTATGGGTCAATCAACAGGAAATGTTTTGTCTGTCTGAATCCAGGTCTAGTAAGAAGTAGGAAGGAGATGACAGTATCACCTAGTGCTGGAGAGATACAGGACACTGAGGATGCAGCAGGGTTCAGACCTGACATAGTCTATAAGCTTCTTGTATGAATTTGTCCCCATTTCTGTTCCACCTCAGTTACAGCTGACTTCAGCTGGAGTCCTGGGTGCTAGACACCTCCTAAAATTGTCACTAGGTCCCAAAACAGTGAAGTTTGCGAAAATGCCAGCCTAATGGCAAATACAAGCAAGGATATAGAATAAAGACAAAATACAGGTTGCGACAGTTTGGCATGAGAGACCTTTAGAAAAATCAAAAGCAAACCACCTGTTAGACACCAGATTAGTGATTATTGGGTCAGAACCCCCTTGTGAGGGTGTGAGTGTGTGTGTTTGAGTGTGTCTGTGTGTGTATGAGTGTGTGTGAATGTGTCTGTGTCTGTGTGTGTCTGTGTGTGTGTGTACAGGGGCAGGGCTGGGCTGGCCCTGCAGACCCACGACAAGCCATGCCCAGAGCACTTGTCCTGCAGCTGACATGGCCACAGGAGCTGTGGGTGGGCTGTCAGTCAATAAAGCCCACCTGGTAACCCATCCACATCACACCCCCTGGAGCTGACTGCAGCACCCTTCACTTTGGCTGAGGGACATGGAGTGGTCAGTGAACCAAAGGTCCCACCTGGATGGAGTGGCCACAGTGACCAGAGCAGGTAAGGAGGAAGCA
The DNA here is from genome assembly GCA_013400415.1 of Scytalopus superciliaris. Classification (NCBI taxonomy): domain Eukaryota; kingdom Metazoa; phylum Chordata; class Aves; order Passeriformes; family Rhinocryptidae; genus Scytalopus; species Scytalopus superciliaris. The sequence continues at coordinate 59,238 of VXBX01009574.1, forward strand.
CGAGGTCTCCATTGTGGGCTGGTTCTCTTTGAAGCCATCAACATGTGACCTTCTAAGTGATAACTATGTTCTTTCTCCTCTCTTCTTTCTTTCCTCATTCTTCTCTTAATCTTTCTTCCCTTATTTTTTCTTCCTCTTGTGGGCAACTTAAACACTTATTTTCTGTAAGGTGTGGGTACCTAACATAAGTTGCATGGAGTTTGTGTCTGCTGGGTGTAATAAAGGTTCTCTGTAGCAATGTTTGCTAATCCTGTAATGCTTTTGTGAAGTTGCATGTTACCTTTGTAAAACCCTTTTTACGCTAATGTCTATATTCTCACAAATTAAAAGAAATCTATCTTAGAGGAAAAATGAGTAGTTATTCTCTGGACATTAACTCAAGGTACCAAAGAACCAATGGCTTTAAAAGGACAAAATCTCTTGAAGCCTGAAATTAAGATGTACACTCGGTAAAGTTGGACCAGGTTATAACACCACCCACACTTGGCAAAATGAGTATCCAAAATAAAACCTAGTGTCTTGTCTTTAGAAACAGGATTCCTATGTCAGCATAGGACTGCACAGAAAAGCAGCATTGCTACATGTGACTAGCAGGTGGATTGCCTGGAGGCTCGCGTGGACCAAGCAGGTACATATATACTGAAGAGGGAGAGAGCGAAGGTGGTTGGAGTCTCCCTTTCTCACATTAACATCACTACTGCATCCTGTACAGCCCCCCTCAGCTGCACTGAGTAGCTCTGGCCATTCGACTACACAATTCACCTTGTTCCTCCCTCCCCTTCCATCCACCGGCACAGCTGGATCTGTCCCCAGTAAGGAGAATTAGATTCCTCCCATCTGATATGGATGTTTAATGTTGAACAACAAAATTATTTTGTTAGGCGAATAAAACACAGACAGATTCAGTGATAACCAAAATCTCTCGGTTGCTGTCAGTGCATTTGAAAATGTCTGTGCTGCAATGGGAAGATACACTTTATTTAGACTGTATTCGCAGCCTGAAAGGAAACAGTAAGCTCTTTAATTTAGTGCTGTTCTTTAAAAGCTTCTCTTTGATGGTGTTAGAAAAAGACTTCTTCCAAAAAAGGAAATTTCTAAATTAATTCTCCAGCTGGTAGTACTTTGCTGTCCTCATAAAGATGCTGCTTACACTGAGGAAAGAGAGATTTTAACAACCACTCCTCAGCCCCACCCCCAGAATTTCTTGTATTTTGCTTGAAGAGATGATGATATGATCGTGGGGAAGTTGAGCCCCATCATGGAGAGTGCTCTGCCAAAGGGCACCATGTGAACATGGACAGTATGAGCAGTGTTTGACCTCTCTAATCTAAAATGCAGGCTTCGAGCTGGGATGAATCACTTTTTCTGACTACTAGGGAAATATGGGAGTGGGGAGGATAGGGATATAAGTTCTGGCAAAGATTAGAGCAACCAGCAAGAAGAGCTGCTGTTGCTGAAAAAATTGCTCTTTTCTGACATATATTCCAGGTCTTTGGCTATATGTATTGGTTTACCATAGGGTGGGTGAGATCACAGATTCGTAGAATATAGGATTGAAAACATCTCATTATTAAAAATTGCCAGTGATTAAAGCTCCTTGGTCTCTGAAAGCACTCTGCAGCCCCAAGATGTGTGCTGTATTTCTTCTACTGTAATCTCATCTTCTTGGTCCCTGTTCACCTAAGGCAGAATATGGGTGGGGCATGAAATCAACCACCACCCTCTTTATGATGATCTTTTAAATATCTGAAGACTGCAGCCTACATTTCTGTCAGATTTTCTTTTTCTCGACTACGCAGTCCCAGATATTTTTTATTTTTGTTTTAATGGGTTACATTTTCTGGAGTATCTTTGTTGCTTTCCTTTAGGCTCCTTCTACCTGTCTTCAAGGGAGAAGTGAAGTGGAACAACTGTATTAGCTGTTTTACATTAAAAACCTCCCATTTAAGTGTCCTCACTTGAGGATTGTTTAGGTTTTTTTCTCATCAGCAGAGCACCTAGTTCAGTTTTTGATGCATTACCTACTCCCTCCCATGTTTTTCATCAGGATTGGTTCCAACATATTCACTTCCACACCTGCAATGGATTTTTAGGTTTCAAAGCCTATGTCCTTACTTAACTCCATGCTGGTTATTTAAAACTAGTCCTCTGATTTGTCATAATCACTTGAAATTGTACTCATCTTGCCAGTGTGGTTCCAGTCCCTTCCAGACTCTCAGCCCCAGATTAAATAAATATACAGTGTATTTCATCATCCAGATCTCTAGGACTAACCCTTGTCAAATCTCACACAACCTAGTCTTCAGTTAGACAATGAACCATTGGTCACTACCATCTGACTTCACTTTTCTAAGATATTCTGGTGCCTGTCTTACATAGCTTGATCTGGACAACATTTCAGTGGTCTGTAATGTAAGACCATGTCAAAGCCTTACTGACACCAAGATGAATGATTTAAATTTTCTGGAGTTGCTTTTGATGGACAGAACAAAAAATGTTTTCTTAAAAGCACCTGGACACAAAAGGAAGCTATGAAAGGAACCAAGTGCTAACAGATGACAGAACATGAGTACATGTTGCCCTTTGAGAGTGCTCCAGTTGCAGTTCTGAAAATGGAGACAAGACTGGGACTCACTGATTGAAATTTATTCACCTAAAAATTAGGCATTTGGTCTATGCCAGTCAAGCAGGCCCTTCTCCCCTGTCAGTGGAGAGGCATAAGCACTGGTCTTCAACATTGATCTAAAATTAAGGCAAATCACCATCAAAAAAGCTGATGTCTTTGGCTAGCCAAACTAGATAGGTAATATAAGGTAAGGTAACTCCCTCTTCTGTGTTGTTTGGTTCCTTCATGCTACAGAATTTCATTCATATGAAGTACTAATGCTCTCACTGGCCATCAACTTGAAGTTCTTCACAGGACAGATGGGTTCCCACTATGCACTGGTGCGGTGGCTCTTGTCAGCTGTGGTCTTTGAATACTGTTCTAATATCAAGAAGAAAGAAAAAATGCTGGGTTTTCTTCTCACTGCTACACTGTAGTTACTGGAAATTTATTGTGTTCAAAGACAAACAGGCCATTTCTTTTATTTAGGTCCATCCTTCAAGGCCCAGAGAAAGGCTCCAGAAAAGCAAGTCTTGGACTAAAATTTCAAAGAATGGGTTGGACATCTGTTTCTATTTAATAGAAAAACTCTTTCTAAAGCATAGAGAACTGCCTTGAAGTTCATCCATCAGGACTAGATTTTAGGTCATAACCCAGCCATCAGACTGACAGACACAAAGACAGCTAGAACAAAGAAAAGAAACACTTTTGCTCAAGTGGGTGTACTGGAGCATCCTCTTCTGCTTCTGCAGAACTTCATTCCTGGTTTCAGGTTGACCCACAAGCGATGGCACATGAAGCAAGGACACCAAAAGTATCCCTGAAGGTTTCATCAGAAAGAGATGAAAGGGATATGAATCAGCCCTTAAGCAGCTGCAGTTTACAGTACAGCTTAACAGCATGACCCCGGGTCAATGGCAGTTCCCATAACACACTGGGCTGAGGGCTCTGGTGGTTTAGGAGCTGACTCATGAGCCTTCCTGTCACCCTTGCTTTGGGGACATAACTCCCTGAAGGAAAACAGGGCAAACAGCCATGGAGATCAATTCTAAACTGCTGCTATGGTGTGTCAACACCTCTGAATCATCCAGCAAGTTGCACTTGCCCTCCCAAAACACTTCTGCACCAGCAGGTTGACTCCACACATTTGCCAGGGACAGAGCACTCTGCACCCTTCAGGAGTAACCTAACCACAGTGCAGGAGGCCTCTCCCAGAAGACCCATATCAAGCTTTGGTGTGCATTTCTGGTGGAAGAGCTGCTGGGGCCAGAAGGATGCTGGTCTTAACAAGGTAGCTGAGGTTGGTTGTTCTGCAGCCCTGGTAAAAACTGCCTGGACACTGTCCTGAATTAGAGAAAATTCTCCAGGAGTTTATGTAACTATGCTCACACTGCCCAGCCATGTGCGTGATGGCATGCAGCATAAATACCCATGTTCAAGACTTTGCTCTTTATTAAACAAGCAATGCTTGCCTGTCCTGGGTCACCGCTACAGAACCTACTCTTGCCAAATCTCCAGGCAGTGGTATGCCATGAGTGTAAAAGCAGTCCAGCATTCAGTTTTAAAAAAACAACATGCTTAACCTCACTAGGTTTGAGTCGGAAGCCAAAAATTCTTTCTATAAATTGCCACAAAAGCACAAATAAACCAGGGGGATTGCCCAGCATCCTGGTGCCTGCACTCCCCTTTTCTGTTCTCCATCCCTTTTCTTGTTTGCTGCTGCAGTCAGTTTTGCCCAGTGGAAGCTAGGAGAAAAGATCATCCTGAGCTACTGAGTTCAGTTTGCCCCAGCTGCTGTTCAAAGGGGCCACAATTCAAGTGTGGGTTCAAAACCACATGGCCATGCACAAAAACTGGGCTCAAAGGCCCAAACATTAGATTTCCCAGAAACAGTAAGGGTGAGGAACACTCCAGCTCCTGTGAGACTCATCCAAGAGACTCTCCCGGTACTGTCAGCTGAATGAAGAGCCCTAAAAAAAACCTATCTGGGAAACTAGTGCCTTTTAATGCAGTCACTTGTTATCTGAGCTCCTGCAGCACACCAGCTCCAGCCAGAGGGATGAGCAGCCACTTCCCAGTCTCAGGCCTTTTATGTGAAAAACTGTTTGCATCAAGTCAGTGATATGAAGTGATGTTAAGGCTTCCTCCAGCTGGGACAATGGAGCAGAGGGGGAAAGGGAGGAAGGGAGGAAAAGTTAGAAAAGATTTACGGAGTCATTCTAGTCCAGGTTGTGGCAAAAGGCTGCCCTGAATCTAAGAAGTGTCTAGGATGAGAAACACAATTCTTATTTTAACAATTATATTTGGATCCTTACCTGGTCTTTTTTTTTTTTTTTTTAATCTCTAATCTACTAGAAATTTGTATATGATCAGTACTGACATTATTATGCAGGACAGTGGATTTTCAGGCAGTGCCAGGTGGTTTGGCCATGATGATGATCACATCTCTTCCAATGTTTAAAACAGTGATTTGGGTGCAAGTCTATAGAACAATGGAGAGTCATTTCCAGCTCTATTGCTTCTCAGTTAGGATTGTATTAATCAGAATAATTACATGCGTTATGGAGTATAGCTTTACTGTGGAATAAAGGGATGCTGTACAGCTCCAAAATAGGTTTGCAAGACTTCCATGCATGGGGAGGTAATGTGTGCCATATCCAGCTCAACCCAGCACTTCGCACAGGTCTAGTTACAGATTTTCTGCATTATCATCTTACATTTGTAGGCTCTTGTGACAAGAAATAATGAAGGAAAATCAGTCAAAAACTGAATAGCTACCATTCCCTTTGCATAAAACCGAGTGGGAAAATGTAAATCTATTCTCTCACATAGTATAACTTAGATAAGATTACAGAGAAATGAAAAGCAATGTATCCAGTGCCCAGAGCAAGCTTTTTCAAGAGGACACCATTCATTAGTTAGCCTTCTCCCCATACAAAATACTCTTCTCCCTTACATGCTTTCTGTCTTCTCGCAACTGTTAGTTTCAAGGTTAGGATAGCGGAGCGCACATCCCCAGGGAACCAACAAAATGGGTATGAAGTATTTTACTTTCCAGAAAGAATGAGCTCAGCTCAGACATGTTGTTTACACAGACAGGCCTCCCAAAACACTCATAGTCTGCATTAGGTTTACTCGTAGTCTACAGGTTTATCTGGTCATACAAGTGATTTCATCTTACTCTAATACATCAGCTTAACAGGACACATCTTTTGCAGATCTCTTCTGACAGTGTGCAATGGTACTCCACAAACAACAGCAGCACCGATGTCAGTGATGGTCAGCAGGGCAGGCATTTGCATTCTGCCCCAGTTTTAAGGAACAGAGGCCTATTTTCAAGATGAGTCAACTCATTTCATGCCAAGAACAGTTGGCAGCAGTGTTCCTAAGGCATGTATGTTACCACATTGTGTTCAGTCATTTTAGTTTTGCAATCATAGAGCCAAACAACAGGATGTGAGTTAAATCACCTCTGATTAAAGCTCAGGCTTGTTTTAGCTATTAATGATCATCAGAGCTACCCGAGAATGTGGTGACCTTGGAAGAAAGTTCATATTATTTCAGTAAAAAGATTCCAACAACATTCAGTCCTTCTAGAAATCTTCTAGAGAATTCAATAGTAATGATGTGGCTAAAGGCATCAGGGTGAAATTAGCCTTATTTCAGTACTCTGAAACAACTTCACACTTGCATTATAACTGAACACAGAAAAAGTATCTAGGCTAAGAACAATAATAAAACAGGATAAAATCATAATAGGACTTGACATTCTTCATCTCTGATGGTGTCTGTGTAGTTGGGCCCTAAACTGCCTCCTCAGTGAAGCTGGGATGTTTGCTGGAATAAGCAGTAAGCAAGGGATAAGGAGATAAATTATTTTCATGATGAAGTCGCTAATAGAGAATATGTGGCTGTTAAGAAAGGATGGTCCAAATGGTTTGTACTGCCCCTTTAAAAAAAATAGGGAAAAAAAAGGACTGATATCACAGGGAAAAGATAATTTATCCAGTTACCTATGCTTCTTCCTAGACATCTGAACCCAGACACTGTGGGAGGCAGACTGAGGCTAGAGGGACCCTTGGTAAGGACCTGTTGTCCGTTCTTACGGTAGGACTGGCTCCACAGTAGTCTCCCTCATGTCCTTGCTGATACCATAGTGCTAATCAGAATAGTGACTACATTGACTGTGAAAAGGCTTGTTCTGAATATCAACGGGGCTTTTTCTTGCCAGGTACAGTACTATTGCACACATAGACATAAACCTGTAGTTCTCTGCTCAGGGGGCTGTTCAGCTGACTGAAACCTTGCATACAAATCACTGAAACTGAGGCTGATTAGCTTTAGCAGAAAAGAACTTTACTTCCTTAAAGAAGGTGCAACCAGTGCATTAACATAGTCTGTATTGCTTTCATTTAATGAGCTAAATAAAGGTTTCCTAGATTTGACCTTGAATTGTTTTATGACTAGGAGAAACAGTTTTGCTTCCCTATCTCAAAATTGCTTGAGTCATAGTCTTAGCCTTGCCTGGACACCACTTGCATCTGTGTGCCTATAGGTCTAGTAACACATTTCTGTGATTCAGCTGTGATTATTCCCTACTATAAATTGGATGTTCAAGGCTGTACTTAACATGTAGGGAAGGAGAGAACCTCCTAGCAGCATTGTGAAGGGGTTTGGCATTCTTGTTTGTTGGTTTGGTTTTTTGTTGTTGCTGTTTGTTTCGGGGTTTTGTTTATTTTGTGTTTGGCTTTTGTTGTTGTTGTTGCAGTTGAGTATTTTTGTTTGAATTTTTATTTTTATTCTGTTTACATTCCTTTCTCCTCTGTTCTCTGTTGAACAGTACTGCAGGTAAATGTGATAACTAGGCACCATTTTGCCATTTATGCAGACAAACAGGAATGGGAGAATTATCTCTTATACAGGTACTCTTTACTCCAGGGGAATTCAAGCAGTGCAAGCTAATGCCAACCTGACAGCAATAGGTGAAATATAGAGGGTCCACAGCACCACACATTATATTGGTGTAGGAGTGCCATTAAGCAGTCTGGTGTGAGTTACATCTCATCGATAATGAAATCAGCCTGCTACTTTCCTCTGAGAATGAAGCAGCAATAAGCAGAAGCAGTCCGTCTCCTACCCAAAATTTACTGAAATTATGCAAAGAACTCATCACATTGAAATATGAAAGAAACTTCATGTCCTTCTCAGCAGGACAAACTCAATTAGACAGAAAAAATGGAACAGCTGCTTTTTCAAAGAGACAGATGACCTTATGGTGTAATTTTCACACTCGGTCAATCAAAGCTTGTGGTGTGATTCATTGACCATGAGAATGAAACTAGAAGAGAGACATAGTTAAAAGGTCATTTCCTTCTATGGATATAAGAGGCTCAAGTAAAATATTACAAGATCATATGACCTTCTTTCAAGAGATGTTGGCCATGCCTCCACCTGCAGTCCAGCAAGAAAAAAGAAGAAAGCAAACATTGTGCAATAATGCCCAAAATCATATACAGACATTAATGTTTTGCCCATGCCCCTATGATCAGTGGTGCAGCTTTCGCAACCCTGAGCTTTTCCAGGGAGATTGGACCTGGCCAATGAAGCCAATGAGAATCTGTGTGTTGATTACAATGGACAGGCCTGTTGTGAAGGAGAACAGAGAACAGCTGAGCAGAGATGACAGCTACAGCTTAGGAAAGCAGGTGTTGGGATTTAGCTTCAACTGTTACCATTTGCCTCATTTAAACCAATATTCCAAGCCTGGGGACCTATAAATACAATAATGGAATGAAAGTTCCTATGGAGGAATGTGCAAATAAAAGCCGGAAGGCCTTTTCAGTATATAACAATGTCTCTTGCTTCTTCATTTCAGGCAGCATGGCAGGCATGGGCAGGACCAGAGCAGCCCTTTCCACTATAGCTCTGGCTTTGGGTGCAGGAGGGGGATTTCATCTCTCCTGAGCCGAAAGTATAAAGAGGCAGTGCTTTTGGGGACCATTTCTCAAAAGGAAAAGGTGATCCTGCTCACAGCCTCTCACCAGTGAAGGCAATGTGGTGATGAGCAGGCCGCTGTTTGGCACTAGGAGATATAACGTGAGAAAGGCAAAGTCCTTAGAAACCATGTTGGGGAGAGAGGGTTGGCCTGAGACAGCGACCTGAAGAGCAGCGGGAAGTGTCCACCACGCACTGAGCACATACATGGAGTGCCCCATGGCCTAGATCTGAAAGACTTGGGGAGGGATGGAGGAACATTTCACACAGGATAGTGACCCTGCCTTGAGAGAAGTCCTGTGCTGCACCCTGGTAGTGTGGCATTAACACACAGTTAGGTGTTGGCCACATTTCTGGCTGTCTAATCAGTGCTGAAAAGCTGGCCACCATCTGCAGTGTTGAGTAAACAGCTGGCTAACTCTGAGCAGAACTGCTCAGTTCTTGTATTCACCTAGAGGAAATGTACAGGCCAAAAGATCCTAATCCGCGGCTCTATTGTTGTCACTTGTTTGCATCTTTCTCCAGCCTATGTTGGGTCACTGCTCTCAATGGGCTGTTGAGGAACCTCCCTCCACAGTTTCTCTCCTGTGTCCTATGAGTCCTTTTCATAACTTCCAGCCAGGCATGCAAAACACTCCTCCTACCAATAAATCATCTGCTGGGCTGGAGAGTTTTGACTGGAACCTTTCCTCTGTACAAAACCCACCGGTCTGGGTACATTTAATGATTTTGATTTTATCAAATCCTATTGGTTTCAAACCATAGCACAGTTATCCCTCTAGATACTCCTCAATTTCTTTTATTTTTACAGTTTTGGGGGAAAAAATAATTTATGTTCATTTTTGAATCAAAATGACATTTCATTACCAAACATATAGTTAAAAATACAGAAATTATAGCTCAAATTCAAAATTAACTGCAGTTCTTTTTTGGCTTTCTGAAAGTGTTTCCCAGCTGTACTGGTTATGTATGCAGCTCTTCCTCCCCTTGCTCTAATCTGCCTCTGGAAGTCCAGCGTACAACACATGCAATCAGGAAGGCAGACAGACTGTTTCACCATGGTACTCATATATTACCCTTGTTTGATTCATCTGGAATTACCCTTGTTTGACTCTCCTGCAAGTCTGTTGACTTTGACTGAATAGAGATTTACATAATTTCCTCATGGGAATTTTGAAAGCTGATAACACACTGCACTGAGTGTGTTATTTTCCTATTTTATTTCCATGGCAGAATAAATCTGGATATACTGCTGCATATTGCTGCACCTGATGTTTTTTCTATCCACTTTTGATTCAGGCAAAAATCACATCATAAAAGATGTATCTACAATCGTTACTTGGCTATGGTTAAAAAAGAAAGAACACCCAGATCCCCATCTTCTTTTCTTATTTTCCTCGAAGATGAAAGAAACATTAATCAAGCTATTTGACAAGACTTTCCCACTTTATATAGTGCCAGGAAAAGGCAATTGAGTGTGTATCTGACTGGAGGCAACAGCACAGCTATGACAGGCTGCAGTCTTAGTACAAGACTCATAACATAAACTGCTTCCAGCTGACCTAATCCTCTGCATTATACATGGTGTTCATTATATCCCAGATGAAGGACAGAAGTTGGGATCAGCAACCTCATGAGAGGACAAAGATGGAGGTAGATTTAATGATTTCTTGTTTGGTGAAGCCACATAATAGAATAGCTATGGACCTAATGAATCTGGTGAATGACCTCCAGTGATGTCTTACGTGGCCTTAGGTAATGAAAATGAAAGTATTTGAAAACCTTGTTTAAAGTCCTTTTGAAATATCTCCACTTAAATAAATAACAGCAGGGAGTGGAAAGTATTTCTACAAGTGCACAAACACATGGGAAGGAGTTTACCATTAGGCATCTGTGGTTTTCAGCTATTGTTTTTCCTATTCATACATCAGGAGTAGAAGACTTTAACTCACAGCCAGGGTGTCAGGATCCCTTGTGCAAGAATGAAGAAGATCCAGTGCTGCACTGGGAGCTCTGCGAGTTTACACACCCAGATGTTTGGGCCAATACATGAAAAACTAATTTTATACATTTCCATCATCTTTAAAGTCTGTGTAATTGCCAGCAGTTTTCTTCCTATGACAAATCTTGTCTGATATTTGATGTTTCACACCAGGGGTCTGGCTTTTTGCTCATGCCTGAAGGAAATTAATGGGTAGGAGTTTGGCATACATTTTCATGGGGAGAAAGGTTACCAAATTCATGAAGCACTGTTTAACATTGCTGCTGTGGGAGGCAAGCCCTAGCAACAAAAAGCACAGCAATTTTATAACACAGTGGTCATCATTAAGATCCACAGAATGTGCAGAATTGTACCTTTTCCTACCCTTTTCCCCAAAGAGCTTGGTGGATTGTCATTGTGCCAGTATCATGGTTCATTTATTTTCCAACGCAACCTACTTTCAGTGAAACCTAAGATATGTAAAATGCTGTACTAGCAATTTCAATATTTTCTTAATTGATACATTCCCTTAGAGTCATTCTGCACCACTGGAGCAGATCAAAGAAGATTGCCTTTCCCTCTCGGTACTGCAGCAGAGCCAAAAGCATCCTAATTCCAAGCAACACAGGAGGATTTCTTAAACACCATCATTTGAATTTTCCTGAGTGCTCAGTTATCAGTACACACTGTTCCCTTTGCTCTCTCTTTTCCTTGTTACCTCATGAGCCCTTCTTTTGTCCTTTTGTTTCACCTGTACTATTCCATATGTTAATAGTCATATTTCTGGGGGTTTGTGTTTATTTTTTGCCACATGCTGTTGCTTCATTTTCTCTCCTTCCTGCATGCAAAGCCCATTTTTCTATTTGCTATTTTTGTCCTGGGTCATTCTTTTGTTACTTCTTTCTTTCTTTCAGCATACCGCTCCCTTTTTGACCCCCCTGCTCTTCCGATTTTCTTTGTCAAACCCTGGTATTCTTTCCCATTGAGCATAGAAAAGGAGAATTATCATGATGATTCTGTAGTCTTGCACAAACACCTGAAGGCCTAGTAAAACCCAGAGCCCTTTTATATCACAGCCTTGCAAACGCAATGGCACGCAGTCCCTGCTCAGGGCATCTGCAGGCCCTTTTCCCAGGGAAGGATTTTGAAGACCTCCCTTCTCTTGAAAATCTCAGGCTGAACACATAAAGGAGTGATATGACTTGCTCAGAGACATGGGTTGAGGTTGTGGAACAAGGGATAGGAATTACTTTCTCATCTCCCCATCTTGTACAGTAATGACTTGATAGGAAAGAGACAAAAACTGCATCAGATTTTTAAACCCCATGAAAAATAAATGAAGAAACTGAAGCAGCATTTGCAATTGGCCTCAGAATATCACAGAACCACATAATATGCTGAGTTGGAATGAACCCACAAGGAACATCAAGTCCAACTCCTGGCTCTGCACAGGACCATCCCTAAGAATCACACCATGTGCCTGAGAGTATCATCCAAACTTCTTGAACTCTGTCAGCCTTGGTGCTGTGACCATTTCCCTGGGGAGCCTCTTCCAGTGCCCAAACACCCTCTGGGTGAAGAACCTTTTTCTAATATCCAACCTAAACCTTCCCCGGCACAATTTCTGGCCATTCCCTCAGGTCCTGTCACTGGGCACCACAGAGAAGAGATCAGTGCCTGCCCCTCCTCTTCCCCTTACAATGAAGTTGTAACTGCAATGAGGTCTCCCCTCAGTCCCCTCTTCTCCAGGCTGAACACACCAAGTGACCTCAGCCATTCCTCACACGCTTTCCCTCAAGGCCCTTCACCATCTTCATTGCCCTCCTCTGGACACTCTCTAATGGTTTAATACCTTTCTTATATTGTGGTGCTCAAAACTGCCCCCAATATCCAAGGTGAGGCCGCCCCAGTGCAGAGCAGAGCGGGACAATCCCCTCCCTCGCCCGGCTGGCGATGCTGTGCCTGATGCCCCCCAGGACAGGGTTGGCCCTCCTGGCTGCCAGGGCACTGCTGGCTCAGATTCAACTTGCCATTGTCCAGGACCCCCAGGGCCCTTTCCATGGCACTGCTTTCCAGCATCTCATTCCCCAGTCTGTACGAACACCCAGGGCTGTCCCATCCCAGGTGCAGAATCCGGCAGCACTTTCCCTTGTTGAGCTTCCTATGGTTGGTGATTTCCCAGTCCTCTGATTTGTTCAGGTGTCTCTGCAGGGCCTCCCTGCCTTTGAGGGAGTCAACAGCTCCTCACAGCTTTGTGTTATCTGCAGACTTGCTCGGTATCCCTTCCAGTCCTGTGTCCAAGTCATTCATGAAGATGTTGAAGAGCTCAGGGCCCAGGATGGAGCCCTGTGGAACCCCACTAGTGACAGGTCACCACTCTGATGTTACCCCATTCATTATTACCCTCTGTGCTCGACCCATGAGCCACTTGCTCACCTACCACATGATGTGTTTATCCAGCTGTGCTGGACATTTTGTCCAGAAGGATCTTGTGAGAGACAGTATTGAAAGCTTTATTGAAATCCAAGGGATTACATCAACTGGCTTCCCTTGATCAGCTGGGTGGGTTACCTTGTCATAAAAGGAAATCAGGTTTGATAAGCAGGACTTTGCTCTCATGAAGCCATGCTGGCTGTGACCAATGACTGTGTTGTCTTTCAGGTGTTTTTCAATACCTCCCAGAATAATCTTTTCCATAACTTTACCAGGCACTGAGGTGAGACTGACAGGCCCATAGTTTCTGGGGTCCTGCTTCTTGCCCTTCTTGAAAACTGGGATAATGTTTGCCCACTTTGAGTCAGCTGGGACCTCTCTGGATTCCCAAGACCACTCAAAACTCATCAAGAGAGGTTTAGTGATGACATCAGCCAACTCTTTGAGGATTCTTGGATGAATACTATTAAGCCCCACAGATTTTTAGGAATCTGGCTGGAGCAGCAGATCCCACACAGTTTCAGGGAATTGATAATTCTTGCAGTCAAGGTCTTACAGCTCAGGGCACTGAGATGCCCTTGGTCTGTAATCCATATTGAAGACAGAGGAAAAGAATGCATTAAACACCTCTGCCTTGTCTGTGTCCCTGTTTGTGAGGTGACCATCCTCATCCTGTAATGGGCCAATGACATTTCTGTATTGCCTATTGCCATTAATGCATTTGAAAAAACTTTTTATTGTTCCCCACATTTCTGGCCAACTTCATGCCACAGTCTGGAGTTTTAAACAAGAAAAGAGCTTACATTTCCCCACTCTCTGTTCAGCTGATGCTTTAACTTCAGGCAATCCTAAAATGAAATCCTTCTGAGCCTGATGAGAGAATTTGAAATGGCCTGCAGTATCCTATCTTCCCTCCAAAGTCAGACACTTTGGCCTTACTGCCTATTGTGGTAGAGATTTTAGGCTTTGTGACTAATAATGCCCTGAAGCAACCATATCTCTAAGACCCCAGCCATGGCATATCAGCTCCTAAATACCTGCTTCCCAGGGGCAGGCAGCACCAGTGCGATTTGTGTGCCACTCTCCAGACACTTGGATCCTTAGCTCTGGTTTTATCTTGCAGGTGCTGGATGTGGCCAAAAGACACCATGGTCGATTTACAGCCTTTCCTGATAATTCTTCAGAAGTCTGCAAAAAAAATGATGTCACTTCAGACAGGGACCAAAGCTGCTCAAGCAGCAGACCCTGAATACCCCTGAGTAGCTCTGTTTTGTTCTTTTCAGCATGGAAATCTGAGCAGTGATTAGCATTTCTCTTCTAGTGTATTTTTATTTTTAATGAGCCATTTTAGTTTCTAGTGTGATTCCCTAAGAATAAAATGCTGGACTGACTGTGCCCAACTATACAAGGCTGTGATGCTTGATCTCTCCAAGTGTCTTTTCAGCGCAGTGGGACTGCCTTTGAACTCCCCTCTGGCTTTCCCCTCTGCTAATACAAACGGTAAGGAAGCAAACCTGCGTGGCTGAATCACACTTCTGTATTTTCCAGGCAGCTCCTGAATCCCAGAGCCGGTTCAGAGCAGAAATGTCAGGCACAGCAGGACTTAGTCTGGCATGTGGGTGGATTTACTCAGGCATGGAAATGAAATCTGGGCCCAGGAAGCAATGTTTGGTGGCAATGGGACAGTGCTCAGCCTGCAGCTGGAGTTGGGGTTCAACTAGCCTGGGCAGCACCGATTGATAGGAAGGCAGGGTACTACCCATCCTAATTTTTTAAGGTTTTTTTGACTCCTGCACTGGTGGATCTGATGGATTGACTTCAAGGATTCACAAAATTAAAGGGGAAGAAAAGAACAACTGAATTCACATCTAAAATGTTTTGAGAAGGTGCAAAATGAGTTAATGTCGCAGTTTCTTTTTACTTCCATCAAAGTAGGAAGAAATCATATTTGTATATGTGAATTTTGAAATGTGCACAGGCACTCTGGCTCTTGGTATTTCACTGCTATTTATTTTTAATAATGAAAGCAAACAAGAAAAGGAAAGCATCTGTCAAGCATGCCAGCACCCTTTGAACATGCTCCATACATCTGTGAGAAAAAGACAGGCAGCTTCTCCCTGCTCTTAAAACCATAAGGGAAATATACTCTGGAGCAGGCTAAATCTGAACAGCCCATATTATGCTTCTATCCTCACACTTCTCTCTCTGCCCAGAGAAAGAAAAAGGCAGTATGTGGTCTTTTGAATTTAGTAAGAGATTGCTATTGCACTAATACTGTTTCCCTCAGATAAATGAAGAGAACGTAACAAAAGGGTACACAGGCAAGGAAAGAGAAAACTGAGGGCCACCAGTACCAACCCCTTCCCACTGGCCATCCAGCTTGAGCAGTTCTGTCAAAACTTGCAAATGTTCCTCCAGGAATTTCACAAGCCAATGGAATGTACACTTTCCAAAAACAGCAAGTCAAAAACTTACTGGTTTTTATAAAGACCTAGCTCTGTTTCTTCCTTCTTTGACAGCACATCTCTGTCCATCATTTCATGTCAAATCTAATCTGACTAAACTATTCTGAACTGATGCTGTGCTTTTTTGCTCCTTCTAATGGACCAAGACTGGCTATGGGTCTTTGATACAAGAGTTTTAATAGTAAAGATTGCCATGGACATAAGAATATAAAATTTCTTGATTATGGTTTCATATGGCTTCACACAGGAAGATGAAACCACCTTTAGGCAAGTGCTATGTAGGCAAACATTGGCAAAACAATGTAAGGCAAAAAACAGCACTATGAATCAGCAGCATCCATTTTATAGACTGTAGCCTAGATAGACAAAATTTTGCCTAGACTATTACCTACACCCACCTGGATGAATTACTGCATAAACCACTGATAATATCTTGGCATACATCAAAAAGGCAATGTTGACTTTATACCATTAGCTGGAAAATACAGCAACAGGAAAAAAAGTCTTGTAAGTCAAAAACTAAAAGTCATTCAGTAGCCTGCCTCTTTTCCTTTTCATGTTATCAGTGGCCTTCCCAGAAAACTTCATGGAAAGCTATAATTCGATTTGGAAGTGTTCCCTTCTTCCCAGATGTTTCAGAGCATCATTGTAAGTGAGGAACCATTGCCAAGCTTCCTGCAGCTCTCCTGGGCTTCTGTCTCTCTGAGTTGTTACCAGGTCCATGCCATCTATGTCTGACCCTGTCCACAGGCTGTCCACAAGAACCCTGGTGTACAAGGGTGAGCAATGCTTTGTCAGCTCTTTGGATTTCAGCAGTGTCCATTCTGCATGTGATTCAGAACCACAGTCTACCCACTATATCTCTATATAACCACACAATCCTGTTTTTCTTATCCCTGCTGTTCCTCCCACCTTCCCTCCTATTGCCTCTGTCATTAGCCTGTTGCACTTCAGCCACAAGTAGCCTATAAATTCTTCAGGACTGCTTATGCTTCAGTATCTTCTTGCCTAATTGGAATTTCCAGAACACAAATAGTCACTACAAAACAAACACAGACCTCAACAGCTGGGACAAATAAGATGAATATTTGTTTGTAATTTCAGCCCCTAAGGTCTGTTTGACCTAGAAACCCATATTCACTTTGAGCAATTCCTCTTGTGCTTTCTGCTTTAGGTCAGAGTTGAAACTTAATCAAACTGTAAGGAAATGCAATAAATAAACATGATCATTTAATGATCTGAAAGTCTGGTTTGTTTATGTTCAGTTTCCTGGTCAGTTGGCAGCTGGATAAAATCCAAGAACCAAAAGAAAAGAAGAAAAATTGAAGAAAAAAATCACTACCAGTAGAACATGCTTAAAGGAAAGCATTTCATGTATAACTGCTTCTTGTAACACAGTCTTCCAGAGACTGAGAAAACTACTGGTGAGATGCCAAGAACATATGCAGTGTCCTTCAGCATCAGTTTTGCAACACAAAAGATTGAGTCAGAGGAGAGTGATCTTCAGATCTTCATCAGAGGAGAGTGATCCAAGGAAATGGACGTGGGTATGTCTACATAAGGAGGTGAGACTGGAGTCTGTTACTAGAGCTCCACACACCCACCCAACGCACTGGGTTAAGGACGCATGTATTGAGTTGTACACACCCAGGCCAATGTGAGACATCCCCTCTATTTTAGCCTCCTGATGAAAAAACCACAATGCTGTTCCTCTGAAGGACCTGCAGCCTGTTTCTTTGTTGTGGGCCACGTGGCCTTCACTGCTGCATAGAGCACTATGAGGCTGATGGCAGAGGACTTAGACCAGATGTGTGCCTAGATCTGTAACCCTATCACCTATACAATACAGGGGAATTTCTTTGCCTAACATTGAACAGTACAACACTAAAGTAAAAAGAATATTAAATTAAACAGTAGAACCCAAAAGTTTACTGGAGTGCCTCAGCCAGTCCTACGCTCTCCACTAACTGCAGAGATGTTTTCATGCCTAAAATGTCCTCTACAAAGATCTCCCTGAAGCCAGGGTTAGTTGCCTGAACATCCGGTGCTGTCCAGACACCTCAAGGCACCTGAGGTCCAATCCATGGCTCAGCCTCCTGATGGGATCATAGAATCATAGAATGGTTTGGGTTGGAAAGAATCTTTAAGACCATCTAGTTCCAATGCCCCTGCCATGGGCAAGGACACCTTCCACTAGACCAGGTTGCTCAACGTCCTGTTCTACCTAGCCTTGAACTCTTCCAGGGATAGGGCATCCACAAGTTCTCTGGGAAACTGGTTCCAATGTGTTACCACCCTCGCAGTAAAGGATTTCTTCCTAATATTTGAGCTAAACCCTCCTTCAGTTTGGAGCCATTACCCCTTGTCCAATTACTACATGCCCTTGTAAAAAGTCTCTCGCCAGCTTTCTTGTAAGCCCCCTTTAGGTACTGGAAGTTCTCCTAGAAGTTTTCTCTTCTCCAGGCTGAACAGCCCCAACTCTGAGCATCTTCATGCACCTTCTTTGGACTCGCTCCAGCAGTTCCATGTCCTTCTTACGTTGAGGGCTGCAGAGCTGGACACAATACTCCATTTCAGAGCAGAGTAGAGGGGGAGAATCACCTCCCTCAACCTGCTGGCCATGCTGCTTTTGCTACAGCCCAGGACATGGTTTAATTTCTGGGCTGCAAGCATGCATTGCTGAGTTATGTCGAGCTTCTTGTCATCCAACACCCCCAAGTCCTTCTCCTCAGAGCTGTTCACAATCCATTCTATGCCTAGCCTCGTAATCATGGTTGGGATTTCCCCAATCTTCATGCAGGACCTGATGGGATTTGTGTTTCCAAACGTGATGACAGCTGTGTTTACAGCAGTGTCACAGTCAGAGTGGCTTGGGAACTAGGGTCACCCTAGCTGATGGGTGGGCAGTCTCATACTTCTTCTTTTATAAAAGGATGCCCTAGCTGTCAGGCCATGGGCGGATTTTGGAGAAATCTCACTCATATATCAAAATAAACTTGCACTCAAAGGTCACCAGAATGAGGAAGCTCATTATCAAGCATCTTGGAGCTTGCAACAATCTGCAGTTCTATTTGAACATGATCTGAAACTGGCTCTAGACATTAAGAAAACAAGTCCGTAACAGCCCTTTGTCTAAATTTCAGTACAGGAATAAGTTATCAAAGCCAGTATGCCTTTGACATGGATTTATTTTCTTCCTTGCTCAACATTTTTTTCTCTGACAGCATACTTACCCAACCAGCTGCAAACCTCCCCAGAGCTGCAAACATAGTGATGAGTCAGTCTGACTGTCTCCAGCTCTTTGCCTGAAAATCTGGCATGCCTGCTGATGCTACAACATCAAATCAGATTTCTCTCTTTCTCTGATTTACTTCAGCCTACTTAGCTCTGATTTATACTCATAAATGGTTTGCAGTAGTGGAAATGACAGAAAAGGATTATAGTAGGAGAGCAGGAAGCAAAACAACTGAAAAAGCCCAAACCTGCTCTGTGTTGATGGGTCAGCCTTAGTTCTCAGAGCAGGTTTACAAGGCAGTTACAGGTACTGAGCTACCGGAGCAGCTGCCAACAAAGTGGCACTTCACAGCCAGTAACCCCTCGGCACCTCGTGGGCAGCTCCTGCCCAGCCGAATGTAGGCAAGAGGCTGGGCGGACAGCTGAGGCAGCAGTGCTGGCAGTCCCCTGAGCTCCTGCATCACGGTTCAGATCCCCCATGGTGGGTTACCCTGCTCTTCCTGACAGCAGTTTGCCATGGAAATCATAGAACAGGTAGGGCAAGATCTGCACCAGGAGCTTCTCTGCATATAGGTATTTACTACAGTCAGAAGTAAAATATGCTGTAAATTGACCTCCAACAACATGGTGTTGAGCAGCTCTGTGCTGAAGGAGGAGACCCAGGCACATGCCATACATATGTCAGAATAAACCTGTGCTCAGGAGTCAACAGGATGATAAAATTCATTATTGAGAGAGAAGGTGCAGGCAGTTATATCATTTACCACGTGGCTTACTTTAACATATGTTTAAGAACAGAATCAGTTATCTGCTTTACCGTATTTTAAAGACTTTTTTGTTCTCCCAGTGTGCTTGTGCAATGCTTCAGCATACTGAAGCTTGCAGCAATCTGCATGTTTAATTGAATGTGTTTTGGCAAAAGGGACAAGGGGACAGGGAGTGATGGCCATCTAAGGAGAGGGGCAGCACCCATCCCTCTATCCAGATGTGCTGAGGGGTTCTCAGTGGGACACCTCACAGCTTTCTCTCCTTCCACTCCTAATGGGACAAGAAGAGCCCTGAATGTCAGATTTCAGCTGAAAAGCGATTGGAAATGAAGTGAGGCCAAATAGAAGACATCTGCAGCTCTCACCCTGAAGGCAACTATGGTCCAAAAAGACCTTGTGCTGGCTTTCAGCCCTTCCCTTTAGGGAAGAAAAACTTGCAGTAAACAGGCTCTTACCAGCATTAAGCTTCCAAGAGTCAGACTCACAACTCTTATAGTCATAAATGTGACTCACAAACATTTCTCATTTTCTCATTTTTTTTTCTGACAAATCCCACAAAGTCCAACACTTACTTTGGAGGAAGGAGAGTTGTGTGCTGCTCCTTCACCACCCAACCCAGGGCTGATGATGCCATGGGGCCCGCAGTGTCACAGCACTGCACATGCCCACTCAACAGGGCCACTGCTGCCATATTAGATATTAAACCATGTGTTTAACATTTATAGGTCATTTTGTCCTTATCTGCATTATAATTTTGTTGCGCATCATAAATGCAAAAGGAGTTTCATTTCTTCTTCCTACACCTTTGGTTTATTGCATTTACATAAAGCTGTCAAACATTTATGAGGATTTTTATACCTTTATGAAATTAATTTCTTCAACCACCAAGGAGATGACATTTCTGAAGTAATACTGTTATTTCCCAAACCCTATTTTCTGGTATCTTTGGTCTCACTGAAGTGGCACATTTTTCATTAAACTTAGCAGTACATGAAGTCACTAAGGTGACAGTAGTTTGCCGTTAATAGCTGTTGTAGCAATGCTGGTAGTGACTTCACCCTTGGGTCATCTCAGGCAATTATTAAGTAAAGTGTCAAGAGATATTGAATAACTTAGAAAACTTAGAATTGCCTTGCCATAAGTACCTCTTCTATGCAGAGAGCATAGAAAGCTGACCTTCATAGCTCAACTCATCTGGAAAAAGAGCTGTAGAACGCAGCAGTCATCACAGACAAAAATACTAACACATCCTGCCTTCCTCTCTAGTATTCTTTGTGAACTGATTTTTTTTTACTCACAGCAACATGTTTTCAATTTGATTTTCATCTGGTTCGGTGATTAAACTTGCCTGCTAACCCTGAGGACTCTGCTGATCTTCCTGCATGTCACAACCTGCCATCAGAGTCACAGTCGCTCTCGAGTAGTGGGAGAAGACTGGATAGAGAAGCAATAAATAACATAGAGAAGTATGAACCAAACCTGCTAACAATAGCAAGCCTACCCATTTCCTTCCCTGTACAGCATTTAAAACTTATTGGAGGAATGAACACCTTCTAAAGAGATATGAGTCTCATCTCTGCACCAGTGAGTTGTGGATGTATTTTTCAGACAAAAGTCCAAAACCACTTTGCAAGTGAGAGAAAAATAATTTTAAATTTTTTTCCCAAAGTGTCTGAACAAGATTGGGTCAACACAGACCTACTGATGGCTCTTAATACTATTTGAACCAGCCATATGAATTACAAGCCAAACTGCCTGGCAATCTGTCTCAAGACAGATTCCAGCCTCATCTTGAATATTGTATGCAGTTTTGGGCACCACAATATAAGAAACATATTAAGCCATTAGAAAGTGTACAAAGGAGGACAATGAAGATGGCAAAGGGCCTTGAGGGGAAGCGTGCGAAGAGTGGCTGAGGCCACTTGGTCTGTTCAGCCTGGAGAAGAGGAGACTGAGGGGAGACCTCATTGCAGTTACAACTTCATTGTAAGGGGAAGAGAAGGGGCAGGCACTGATCTCTTCTCTGTGGTGACCAGTGGCAGGACCTGAGGGAATGGCCAGAAATTGTGCCAGAGAAGGTTTAGGTTGAATATTAGGAAAAGGTTCTTCACCCAGAGGGTGTTTGGGCACTGGAAGAGGCTCCCCAGGGAAATGGTCACAGCACCAAGGCTGACAGAGTTCAAGAAGTTTGGATGATACTCTCAGGCACGTGGTGTGACTCTCTGGGATAGTCCTGTGCAGAGCCAGGAGTTGGACTTGATGATCCTTGTGGGTTCCTTTCAACTCAGCATATTCTGTGAATCTGTGTTTCTGAGATTCAGTAGTTTTGTGATCCCATGACCTTGGCTTAAAAGGATGCTAATTTTTATCATATTAGAAAATTTTACAACCACTTTATACAAGTTGCACGTGCACAACAAACACATGGCAACCCAGCATCAACAACACCGTAAAATTACATAATCCTGTAGCTCTGTTTACAATTAACTTGTGAAAATTATTGAAGTCAATGTAAGTTAGGTGTTACAGGGTTCAATCTTAAAATTTACAAGGCTTCATTGCAGTTATTTTTATATCAGCATTCCTGAATCATTTATTATTTCTTATATTTTGGATTGCTGAAGAACTCTGGTTTTGGATATCACTTACAATCTAAGAAGTTCCACTTCACTGTGACAAGCACAAAAGACAGATGAGACTGTAAACTCTGCAGGGCAGGAGTCCTGAGTGCTGTACAATGAGTAAATGAGCTTAGGCAAGTTCTTTTAATTCTTCAGTTTAGGTAGGGTTGATGGCAGACCTCTGTATACTTTTGTACAGAAAAAAACCCAAATCCTTACCCGTCTGTAACAATAATGGTAGGAATCTTTTATTCTGGAAGAGTAGGGGGTGGTACACTACCTCTATCTGAAATTCAGTGGAAAATTGCAGCCAAATGGTTTGGCCATTTCTAAATCCCACTCTCATCTGCTTGTGTTAGCACTTCCAGAAATGGTTTGTTTGAACAGCTGCAGCATCTCCCTGCTCTGCCACAGAGACTTGAAATACAACTGGTGATAGAGGGGGGAGGCGATAGTCTTAGATTTTAGGGCTAAAGCAGAAAATGCATGCAAGCTTGTCCATTTACAACCTTTGCAAGTGATTGAAGCGTGTGTGAGTGGGGGAATAGGGAAAATATGTTACACTGCTGTTATGTACCATTACACCTGTGCCAGCTCAATCACCCAATGCCTCCTCCACGCACTTTTGAACAGAGTGAGGCAATTGCTGGTACTACATGTGTGGGCCACTGCTGACTTTGCTGTGGCCAGGCTGGAATAGCTGCACATAGGCAGGCACTCAGATTTGGGAGAGGAGCGGCTGCTGAGGGAAACAGCCATCTGAGTGCAAACCATCTGGAGAGAAGGGAGGGGAGAGGAGGCGAGGCGAGATCATATTTTGCCTATTGCCATCTACTTGGCCAGAGAGAAGAAAGGCAAAGGAAGGATATGCCTTGCCAGATGATCCAGTGTTGGCAAAAGTAAATATTCACACTTACTTGCCACAACTGGCAGTGCAATGAAAGAATATGTGTCCACGAGGATGTGCACCCAGTCAGGGAGGTGCATCCAGCCACAGAAACTTGCTTGAGAACTTACACAAAGGTGGGGCACAGTGAATTATGCTAAAGGAGTCAAATACGACCTTCCTCATGTCCATTCACTGGGATAAGTGTTCTGGCAGTCTGAAGGACAGCTGGTGTCACCTCCTGCACTGTGCAGGTGTCACCTCGTGTGTAAGTCAGCAGCTCTAACTGCATCTTTGCTTCTTTCCACCACCACTTGGTTCTGCCTTTGGGGCAGGAAGCCACGTGCTGCTGCCAGGGGAGTTGCAGTGCCACAGTTTTGTGACTGTGATGAGGCATGGAGTTGCATTGCTGTTTTGCACAAAGACTTGGGTTTCATGTTTATGTCTTTGCACAGAGACCAGACACAGCAGTCACAGATCAGGAATGGCTGTCCCGCAAGGGTCTGGTGACATACCTGCTGTGACTAACGTAGGAGCTTGCTCTTCCTGGGAGAAAAAAAAAAAAGAAACTGGAAGGGGCTGTATGTCCCACAGGATGAAACAGATTTCCCCATCTCTCTTCTGCTCTCCTCAAGTCTGAGAAGTGCCAGAATGCTGGGGGTTGCTCTAGGTGGCTCCGTGCACAGGAGTAGGCCACAGAAGTGTGGATGTCTAGGAAGGTGGGCTTCTCCTGAGTGCTGCTGAGCCATGGTAAATCTGGTTCCTGATCATGATACAGTGGGGAAGACCTGGGCTCTTCCAGAGAGCAGTGAAAGAAACAGACACACGACTGTGCTTGGCATAGAAGTGAGCTGGTGAATTTCACTTAAGCCAGTTTTCATTTTAACCATAATTTTAGAGCCAGCAAAAATTTCATTTAAAGCATTGGAGAACATTCAAAACTTGTGAAGATGGGGCTTGTTAACATAGCTGTCACTACAAATATAAAATACATCTTTCAGCTCCTTGCTTAATAAAAATGATGGTTCCTTCTCTCTCCTGGGAATCTTCTCAGTTGCTTCTTCACCCTGAGCTCTTGAAACTCTTGCCTTCATTGCCTCACAGTGTGTCTGTGCTGCTCTTCAGTCTATTTTATCCTATGCATGCACAGCTATATGTGTACACATCTATATATGCTGTTTATACATCTATATATAGCACACAGCTATAGGCATACATAGCTATAGATAGCCAAGGACACAGACTTCTGCCTTCTCCAGAGCTGACAATGTTTATGGTGATCCCTGTGCTGCCTATCTGTTTGGACATCTTATATGTCCTTTGCGTAAGCTGCATTGCCATCATAACTGCTTCCTTCAGCTGGCTCAAGCACCAGACACATTGCTAGAGCTTGTAGTTTTTGATCAGAAACTTTACATGTTTAGATGACTGAACTTTCCTTCCCTTCCCTTCCTTCCTCTCCCCTTTCCTGTAAGCTTCAAGCCTTGTGGCTACAAAAATATGGACTATAAAAAAGACCTCAGACACCAGAAAGTAATTAAAGGTCTTACTGTCTTTATAAGATCTCATGGGCTTGATACACCCAATTCATCATTTTTCAGTGTTTCAGATGAGCAAAACTAGGACTGTGTTATGTTATTGGCATTTTTCTGTTTAGAGAAACTTGTTTACTGTCTACCAATTACTTGACAATTTCTTCTGCATTCTTCATTAGCAACAATAAATGTCTATTATGCTGCCTGTTTGGCAAGTCTGGTTTAACTCATTTCTTTGGGCCATTACTTTTACTGGCAACCACTTGTCCAACTTTGTATATTATTTAATTCAAGCTTTTTATTTGGTATATTATTATTGGTATGATCAAAAATGAGTAGCATTTAAAGGTGTTAATTATGTAAGAGCCTCTCTGTCCCCATTTACTTCGCATCAGATCTTCTGCATATTTCCTGCCTTTACTAATTTTCTATGCCTTTTTTAAGTGGAAGTAGATAGCCTCTTCCATGGACATCAGGCTTTTTTTTTTTTTTTTTTNTTGATTCTTTCAGAAGAACAGTCACATATAGGAACAAGACCTATTTCGATGGATAGAGTGTAGTCTATCTCTTATTGTTGAGGTTACTCCAGGTAAATTATTGCTTCTTGTTTACAGTCTGAAAGGGAAAAAGATCTTTTTCCATCAGTCTTCCCAGCAATCTCTAAAATGCATGATTTATTGCTCTCAAATTTCTGGTTAAATAATATCCAGTCACCTCTGCAGCAGTTTCAAATGGAGAATGTCCCTGAGGACAGTTAGCAGTCAGCAATGCCTTTTCATTGTATGGAATGCCATAAATGACAAATGACAAGTGAAGACACCATTAAGTGTCATAATTTCTTTAGATGAGTTTGCCTCACACCAGTTTAAATTGAACAGTAGCATTTGCAGACTGAATACCAATTCTTGCCACAAGCCTTCAGAAGGATTTTACAGGGAAAAGGATATTTTGATTGCACAATTAAAAAATCCTAGAAGAAAAAGCAAGTTAGTTATGCATAAACTGTGAGCAATCATTGCATGAAACCAGCCTTGAATGCTCTGCAAATATGCAACCAGAGTAACTGAGGCAGATTAAAAACAGCTATGGGGGATTTCAGCATACCCAGGGCACAATGTGTGGGTCTTGGTACACCACACCAATGACCAGCAAGATACTTCAGGTCAAAGCCATTCTGATCTCATCTGTTCACATACAAGCTGGTTCCCCTCTCAGATTAAGAGGTCTTTAATGACAGCACCCTAGTTACCTCTAGCTCATTAGTGTGCAGCAGAAGTGGTGGTTTGGTTACTGGGCAGATATACATTCCCAGATCCAGCTGTGCTTTTGCCCATCTGCCCCAGATGGTCACTGCTGCCTGCTGCCTCAAGGTCTCTAATCCTTTCACATTGCTGGTGAAGGGGCTTCCTAACTCAATTCAATCAAAGCAAGCCAGAAACCAGCAATTTAAACTGTGCACTTGAAGAATGTTTGAAATTAACATGAGAAGCAAGGAAGTATAATTTCAAATATACTTTACAGCCACAAACCTCACCAAAAGTTTTGGCACTTCGGGTTCCATATGAGGTCACAAAGAGCCACACAGTTAAACCAGGATTCCACCCAAAGGTCAAGGTCATCTGACAGATTGCTATCGTGATTAACTTGAGTCTGATATCTCAAATATTTATCCTAATTTTAGACACCTCTCATGTTGGTCAGATGGGCACATACTTTTAGAGAATTCTCTTATTCAATAGCCCATCTCACTTACGTTTCAGCATCCTCAATGGCAATGCAGTCCGAGGGGTGTATATGTGAGCATAATTTGACCTCCAAAATACTTATTGGTAAGAACAAGTGAGAAAAGAAGTGAAACCAGAGACTGAATTTTCAGAGCAGACTTTAAAAAACTCTTGCTTCTTCCAAATCCGCCATGAATTAGCAGAACACTATAGATAATGAAATCCATGCACATTGCCCCCCATGCTGTCACTTGTGATCAATACAATTAATTAAAACATTTTCTAAAGCTGTGCAGCTGGGTAAGTGCATACTGGTTGCCTGCGCAGAGCATACAAGAGCAGAGAGCCAAATCTCACACGCCTGCCACATAGAGAACTCCTGTCTGAAGTAGAAGCCCCCTGCCTGAAGAATAGTGGTCTTGAAGGTGTGAAATAAACCCCTCAAATCTAGTGGTACCAATCACACTCGTGATCAGTGCCATACTTAGGAGTCCTATTGATTCCCAGTCTTCATGTTTACTTAAAATATATGAAGGTCTCACTGTTGTAGAGAAAGTCGATTGAAGGGGTGGTCCATCTGTTTAAAGTATGTTCTATTTTCAAAATTCCTAGAAGATGAAATATGTGCCCCTGCTAAGACAACCCTTTCTCTACTCATTTGCCCATATGTGGCCTTGTTCAAACTGCATTTACATGCAAAGGGGTCTCCTTCAAGAAGTTCTGATCTCTGCAGTTCCAGAGAAGCCAGATTTGTCTCTGAAAATATATTCCAGACTGGTCTCTCAGGAGCCAAAATTCAACAAAAATGAGTTACCAGCTGCATGGAAGTTTTACATATGTAGCAAGAAGAGTAATGGAAGGAGAGCAACAGTTTATTTGTAGAAGTAGAAACAAGCAGTCTAAATAAATGAAGCAACTGATAATTGTTTAGACATTCAGAGGTTTTGTAAATGTTTAATTAAGTTGATGGGATTTAATGCATCCTTCCAACTTTTTGCAAGATAGAAATTTATGTGGATAGGCCCTATAGCACATCTCTTTTCAGCATTTTGTTTCCAAGCTAGTGATGGCATGGAGACACCTACATCTCAAATACCCACAGCTCCATGACCTTTGTGAACTTCAGTTTTGAAATTCCTAACCATGGAACCCAGACCATCTCACAGCTATGCCTAGACAATGTATGTGCTTGTAAAACTTCTGCCATGTAGAACTGTAATCATTTATTGCTCTTCAGTGTTCTTCAGGAGAGTCTAACTTAAAAGAAACATAAAAGTACCTACTCAGAAATAGGAATGTCTATATCCAAAGCAAACCAAAGCTAAGGGCTGGAGACTCACTGCCTTTGACTGTTCCTACTTCCAAGTGTCTGGTGATCCCAAATGCAACACCTATCACTGTCATTTGGGAGAAGATCAGATCAAACGAAGTCACACCTTCTACAACAATGCAAAGCCCACGTAAAGTCAGACATTGCCCTTCCATCTCCACTTTTCTCCAGTGAAATCTTTTGGGGTGATTTCTTCTACCCACAATGTTGGCAAAAGTTGGGCTATGTTGGTGGCACTGAACAGCCGGCAGAAAACATCAAATAATTCTCTTTAGCAAAGAAAATTGATCCTGAGTAGAGCTGTTTGGTTTATTCAGTGTGGTTGGGAAAAAAAAAGAGAAAAATGCATTCTCTAATCATCTGGCTAGAGTTGCCAGCGCAAGCTCAGGTGATCAAGGCCTGTAATGCGAGTTTCTATGAAAATAAACCCAATCCTCACAAAAGGATCTGCATGTTCTTCTGCCTCTGCTTTGATTTGGTTCGTATCCTGTGTCCTTGCTGCTGGTGCTTGCTCCAGAAACATTCACAGCTCAGAAGTGAAGCAAGTGCTGGCTGGGTATATCCCAATATCTGTATGGTGCTTGTTTCCCTCATGTTTGGCTTTCAGCTGGGAACTAAACAGTCCACAGAGATAATGGGGTATGAATTCCTTTGCTATAAATCCAGAGAAAGGAGCTAGATGAGCAAGACCTCACTATCATCTTCAGATTCAACCTGTGGTTCAAACCTTGTGCTCTTAGGATCACCTGAGATTTGAATTCTGTTTGATTCGTTAGAAAACCACAGACAACAAAAAGGCTCTCTTATAAGAGACCATAGTTTCTGAAAAAAATGTGAAACCACGGGAAGATAGAAAGATGGTCTACTTTCCTATTTTTAAGACAGTGCAAACAGTAAGAAATAAAAATCATGAAACAAATCAGAAAGTCTACCTTTTCCCTCACCTGTTTAATTTAATTGCCTTGTTTTGAAGTCAGTGAGCTCAGAGCAATATTTTTCCAGAAAGACCAGTCTGCCAATACTGATCAGTTAACACCCCGGAAGATTCCTCTTTTGGTCACATGGCAAAACAAATGACATCAGTATGATAAAGCTTCCCTGTAAGCCAAGAATCTTTAGAAGTACACTGAGTGCACACTGCTCTAGAACGTAACAAAAGCAGGTGTAGAGGTGACACATGTATTACGACCAAATGCTGAAGACAAGGCGGAAAATGTGGCAGGGTGTGTTTGTTGTGCTTCTCTGGAAGGGTACAGTGAAGATGATAAAGGACAAAAGAGGACTCTCAGACTATAAGAATCATACCTCTGTTAAGCAACACTATCAAATGTCTAATTATTGAAATATGAGAGGAACAAAGCACAATACCAAAGTGCCCATTACCAGCCTGCTATATCAGCAGCATCATAAATCTAAGAACAAGCAAAGAAACACATGAGAAGCTGAGGTAATATCAGAGCCCCATCATTTGTTTAGATGCATCTACGAAGTAACATGAGAAAATTAGTAACACTTGCTTGATCCATTCACTACTAAGACACAGCAGTATTGAAAGGAAGTAAGGATTGCACAGGAGATGGGGGAGTTATATAATTTCCCAATATGGGCTATACCGTAAAGTCATATAATGTTGTGGTAGGAGCTCAAATGTCCATCTTTTCCTCTTTGCTGACCCAATAGAAAAACATTCTAAATGCATGACAAAATAACCATTTTCATTCTCTTTATGGCCAGGGCCAACAAATTCCCAGCAGTTATACAATACATGTGATGCCTCAAAAACAATATTTCTGTAGTCCTGTTAGCTCTGTAGTACACACAGCACAAAACATAGGAGATTAGCCTTTTAACAGTCAATTTCTAATAGCTGACAAATAATAATCTTTGGCTTTCAAAGCTTTGGCAGGGAGCCATTTAAGAATTATAGACTGAGCTTTGAAAGAAAAATGTGTTTTGAAATCCCATCTTTATTAGTTAAGCTCTCATTATTACTATTCAATTATAGTACAAATGTGCAGCTTTCATAATGCAAATACACTTCAAAGTCTTTTGACAGGATTAAATGCAATGTGACTTTCTCTATTCAGACCCAGTTCTTCAAGATACCAACATGCCCCAAATCCCCCTGAAACCTACTGACAAGGCAAACTGCAAGGGATGAGACTTGTAAGAAGAGCACAAAGGACCAGACAAGCCTTCCTTCCAATTAACAGTGACAATAATTAATAGCAGTCAAAAATACCATTTCTTTTGGGTTGTTGCTTGGTAAAGACAAGTCAACAGAGGACAGACTCACTCTTTTACAGGCATAAGTAAGAATAACATTTAAAAGAGTAATCTCTGATAAAAAGTGCTGAGGAGGAGAAGAGGTGGGTCGAGAACTGAGAAGGAATTCTCTGTTTCAGTAATACTGCCTTGTTGATCTTCCCTCTCTCCACCATGTGGTTTCTATTTTCTTGCATTAATCCGTGCTTCCCCTCCCAACATTTTTTCATGTGGCTGCCAGTTTGAGGTCAACAAGTACTAAGAATGGACTGAAAAGAATTTCCAGGATGTTTTTTAAGACTATTAATAACCTTAGCAGCTATTCAAGCAAACAGCGCTCCATGTTCATTGTACTCCAGGCCGTAAGCTCATCATTTGAAGAGGCTGATTCAGAGTTTCCTCATGTTACAGATTTCACAGACAGCCAGGTACAGTGTGGATGTTGGAGACAAGATGTCACTTTCAGTGGGATCCTAAAAAGTAAGTAGCCAATACCATACCCATAAATGGATACATTATCCAAAGGTGAGAAAATTCCAGAGACGAGTCTCAGAGTCGATTTTTAAGTGTTGCCACTTACAGTACTGCACTTCCTAATTTCACATCCCCCATACACAGGCATCCTCAAAGCCCTAAGATGTGAGGTACTCCTTGCTTGACAACATACAGCAAGACTGAAGTACTTGTAAGTGAGGTCTGTAGAAGACAGCCGAGCCAGCAGATTGCCAGAGCCTACAGGGAGATGGCACATCTGGAAATCTGTGATTAAGTTTCGTTGGTACTGTGTCATGAAAGCCCCAAACAGAATCCCTCACTGGAGTGATGAAGTGGGATTCATATGGATCTTGCAGGAGAAAGGCAGTGTGAAGTGCACAATGCCATGAATCATTCAAAGTAAAAGAGATCTGATCCATGATACTCAGGACAACACGCCTCAGAATTACACCAAAGCAGACTTTACACCATTACAGACCATTTACACCAAAGCAGACAATTGCACCAAAGTAGGGCAGACTGCCAACCAGATGATGATCTGTGCATCAAACAGGGCAGAATAGCTCAGCTTCTCAAACCCCAGTATACTGCTTTAACAGATAGAATGCACAAATTCCTAGCTGTCTTCTGTCGGAGGTCTGACCTGGCAGATATGCTCTGAGAATGCCTGGAACATGAAAGAGGCCATGGAAGAGAAGATCTGAGAGCCCCTCAGAGGCCCAGGCATGAGGCAGCCTGAAGATGCCAGGTGTGACTGCTTACCCACAAACAGATGCCTCCACTTATGTATAGTCCCCTCTGCTTCCAAGGGGATTAGACATTTGACCTTGAAATACCTAAAAACAGGGCCCAAAGTCTATTTTAAAGCTGATCTTTATAAATTGGAAAACTATGTTTATTAAAAATAGAGACTAAAACTTGCACAGGAGGAAAAGAAACACTATGCCAAATTTCAGTGATGTATGAGGGCATAAATTGCATGTCAGAAGAGGAATATCAGGTAGTTAAGTGATGAATTCAAACCCAGAAGAATGCATGCTTGATAAAATATGTTATATTCTTCTCCTCCTACAGACAACAGTTTTTGGACACCCAGGGCTTTTCAGCATCCTGAAAAACTATGCAAATTATTTATTTTTTCCCCAAGGTGTTGCCTTGTGTTTTCCTTATTGAATTTCTATTTTGGAAGATAAATGAAAATAGCAAACAAATACTTAGAAGGGATATTCATTTCCTTTCTTGACTCCCACAGAAATGACACAGTTTAGCAGAGGAAACATTACACACATTTATGGATTTATTTTTGAGATGAAAGGCTAGGTCTGATATTTGTATGAGCACTAACACACTCAATCTGAGTTTCAGAAGTTTCCAACACACATTCACAAAGGTAACCAGAGACAAGGAATGACCCAAACCTGCAACTGACATGGCTAAAGCTGAAGGCACTGAACTGGGGCTCCCACAGAGAGAACTGCAACACTCCAGTAAATAATATGTCTAAAGACACATCTGAATTGTTCCTTCTCTGTAGGAACTGCAGCCTTTTCTCTTTCCCTTTTTCTGCCACCTATGGCTCTGAAGAAGTGTTCAGACTTGTATGCATTTCACCAATTTATCCCAGATTAAGACCCTGATCCAAGCAAAGAGAAACAATGGAGCAATTTGTCTGCTTGATGGCTGTAGAAATAGAAGACAGAACTGTACAATCATAGAACCATTTATGTTGGAAGAGAGCTCTAAGATCACCACCACTATACCACGTCTCCAAACGCCACATCTACACGTCTCTTAGATATCTCCAGGGATGGTGACTCAGCCACTTCTCTAGGCAGCCTGATCCAATGCTTGACAACCATTTTGGTGAAGAAATTGGCCCAACTGCAGGCCATTTCCTCTTGTAATGTTGCTTTCCTGGGAGAAGAGACCGATCCCCAACTGGCTACAATCTCCTTTCAGATAGTTGAAAGAGTGATAAGGTCTCCCCTGAGTCTCCTTTTCTCCCTCAGGCGCTCCTCACAGGACTTGTGCTCTAGCTGGCCATAACAAACCATAGGCAATGCCATGGGGAGCTGCTTACTCTTTTTATGTTGAATATTACAGCTACTTTTGCTGCCCATTGCCTCAACCACTCACATTTACTAGACTCTGCTAATCTCAAGAGTAACTTTGGCGTTAAGTGACGGCTAAATACACATGATAAACAAACGTGGTTCACTCCTTTACCCAGTCTCTCCAGCATCAAAACTTCCTGGGGCAGACCTCCCGGGGCAGAGCACAGAGAGCAGCTGAGCTGAGGCACTGAGGGTTCTCCGTGGCACAGAGCCCACAGAATGGGAACAGATGTGGCACTGCACTAGGATGGGGATTTTGGTTGCTGGGCTTTCCTCCAACCTTATTTATTACTTCGGGCAAGTTATTTAACTAGTGTCCTGAGGGCCCAACTTAAAAGCAAAGCAGTGGTAATCCTTTTCAGCAGCAGTGCTTCTCTGGCTTTTCTAAACATCCCTCAGGCCGGGGACTTTTTATCACTAGAGTTTGTTCCAGCCACGATCTAAATGAGCAGCTGAATGCCTGTGTGGTTCTTCTCTAATGTACTGGGCAATACACTCCCACACAGAGAAGGGCCCATTCCCCTCTCTTGGTTAAGTCTCCTTTATTTCTCTCTGAATCTATGCAATGCCTGCTCCAATACGTTTGCATTTCAGCTGGTCCAACATTCCCAACATTATTTATTCGTGTCATTGGAAATCTAATGGCTTTTTTTATTAGCACACTGACATGTTTTCATTAACTGAGGTTAAATTCCAGCTAATGCCATTACATGATCCCTACCTTTGCTGGCAATTGCAGAGGACTTAATACTGCATTTTCACTTCCTGCCTTTAAAAAGGAGACAATGGTATTGTTTCAAATTGCTCTGTTTACAGCACATTCCCTTCATAGTTTTAGGAAATCCAGGAAAGCTTGTGAGATACAATAAAGGTCAACAGAAATCTATTCCCCATTGGATATCCCTAGAACAGTGTCTCCATTGAAATCTTTGTGGTGAAGCTTTGGGCTCTGGTGTGTACATGAGTGTGAGTGTTCAGAGGAAGGCTGGCAAGAGCCATCATGTTCTGGGAGGAGGAAGGGGGCAAAGGAGCACTGGTCCTGTTAAAAGCAGATCTGAAATAGGTTTTATATCCTCTGAGCTAAACCAGTAAGAGGAGTCTTGGGGGACAATGCACACAAATTTTGCTCCCCTCTAAAAAGCCAAACAATACTGCAGAGCTGGATGTAACTGGACACAAGCATGGTATGCTGTTCTCATAGCTATGGAGGTACAACACCTCTATACCTACCTCTTACCACAAAGGGGCTATGCATCTATACCTGCCTCTTAGCAACATCACACTCCCTTTGGAGGCAATCCCTGTCCAGTGCCTCTCTTCAGGCTGAATGTCTCCAAAACTCAACCCCCACAGCCTCCACCCACCTCCAGAAGGCAGAGTAGAGATGAAGGTCCTTCTTTGGTGGTCTTTGGGAGCAGAAAGATCAAAGTGCATAGTTCTCCTCAAGCAGCCCTTTACACAGCCCATCCCTCCCCACACAAAGCCAGACTGTACACAATCTATGTACAGCATGGGGTGTAATCCTTCATCCTCCATCCAGTAAATCCACTCCTGGTTATCACAAATAAGTTTTTGTGGGAGGTCATAAAGAGTGGAACAAATTTTGGTCAAGGGAATCAAATTTTCAGATCAAAATGCATTTATATCCTGAGTAGATTGAATTAGGGCTCAAGTGGATACATGACTGCAGTTCAGGATGCCCTTTCCTGTTGGTTTTTTCAAACACTTTGTGAGGCAGAAGTTGGATACCTGTGGTGCATGGTGAGTTTCTTGATGGCATACTATCATCTTTGCCATATAGATGATGGAGTCAAGATGCCTAACATCAGAGCCAGAATGGTGCATCATCCATGATGGCTAATTACTTCTGAGGCTTGTGAACTCAGATAGGTAGATTCACTGAGCTGGTCTGATTTACAGCTGCAGTTAATTTTATTTTAGGCAGGTGATTGCTCATTCTGTTTCACTGACTTTCCATTTCCAGATTTTGGAAGACCACAATGGCTTTTTATGTTAATTGGACTCCGCTTCCTCCGATTCTCACACAAACATTCAGCACAAAGCATGGACTGCTCTTTCCTCAGCCATCTGGCAGAGAAGCTGAAACTAACAATTTTCCAAGTCAAAAATCAAACATCTGAAAATAATGTTAATGTATTCTAACCCCTTTATAAATACTGAAGAAGTCAACGGGCAACTTATAATACAGAGAACAGGATGTCAGAAGGGCACATCGTTCATCTTACCCGTCAGCATTCCTAAACAGTCAGAGTAAGGTTGCAAGATTAAGAATGCAAATCCACCCTCTTACAGAAAGGCAGTATGTCCTACAGCTCAGCATCTGCTGCACCAAAGATCAGGCAAAGAAACTGGGTTTTTAATGGACTTATGCTGATAAACAGAAATTAGCTAATATATTTAAATATCCACATGCATACACTCACTTCTATGCCTGGCATGTGGATTGCTGTTCACTGATACATTACACCTTACTTGTCTTGGAAACAAAGTCTAGCTAAAATAATTTGTAAGGCCCATCATCTACAGTCTCTCTCAGTCAGGGCTGGAGAGCCTGTCTTGCTGATCTAACAGACTCCAGTTTCCTGGAAGACAGAGAGGATAGATAGAGCTGGCAGGAAACAGAATGAAAAGACAAATTACTAACTTGTGAAATGACTGCTTCTTCCATGTGACACAGCTAACAGAGGAAACAGATAACCTAATTTCAGCTTTCTGGAGCCCCCAGCCATCCCAATGCACAGTGACACAAGATGAGGAAGCCACCACTGTATTTAACACCAGTGGCAGTTCCAAGAGGTAAACAAAACCACACTCTGCATTCAAGGCACTCAGCTCAAAAGGATGTATTCAAAATGCAAACAATAAGCCTGTGTTGTACATGTATATTTAAATATGTACAGTTTTATATTTACCTGCATAGCACAGATGTCAACTGTATGTCTATCAGGAACTCTGCTTTTGCAGGATTTTTCCAAAGAGGAATAGCCATACAAAACAGTTAATGGGAGAATCACAGTAGTACTGAATAATGAGGACTAAGAAAGTGCTCAGGAGCAAGAGAATTGACATTTGGCAGAATCTCCCTCATCCTAGACCAGTTTTTAAATGCAAGACCAGCTTTACACAGAGGGTCAGTGCAGTGGAAACATACGAAAATGCTATCTGATTCTCTCTCCAATAAAGAAATACTTTTTCTCTTTGTTAAATTTAAACAACCACTTCTCAAAAAAAGTTCTCTTAGTGCAGCTTTTCTAAAACATATGGTACAGAATCAGTGCTTAATACTGCCATTCCTACTGCCAGAAAATCCCCCAAACAACTATAGTAGAGCAGTAAGAACTTCACTTTTACCCAGTCTACGACACAGTATTTCTATGTTTATTCCACAGTTTCTGTATGTGGCCATCTAAAAGACTCACGGACAAACAACCAGAGACAGTAGTCTCTGCATTTCCAGCTTCCACTCTCTGCTCTCTGTCAAACCAGCACCATGGCACGCTGGCTGGAGCATGCAGTCTCCAAAGTAAATCTGAAGGGTTAAATTCCCACTGAAGATCATGGGCGTTTCAGTGTGCTGGGGACACACTGGTACCTCTCCGTTATCACTGTACCCCCCTTACTTGGTAACAATAACATATCTATTGAAACGAAACAACACAATGACTTTGCTGTTAGAATAGTTTTCATAGCTTAAAAAATGCTGGGCAAAATTGACCTCAGAGGAGGATATCATCCTTGTCCAGTCAGCAAGGATAAATTATCATCAGCTTTCAAAAGCAGCAGTCTATCTTTTCAGCCCTGTGAGCCAAGCAGATGGATGCCTGGATGGATGGTGTGGGGGTAGCCATAGTAACCATCACCCTGTGAAGCTCCTGCTCACATCTCTCTATCTATCTCTGCTGGGGAATAAAGCCAACAGCTCACCGCCAGGGTGCAGATATCCGGTCAGACCTTTGCCTCCCAGCTCCAGCTGGGGTTTTCATTTCTACTCCGCAATTTTCTAATCTCACCTTTTGTGTCTTCACTTTATGGATTGTGAGTTCAAAATTCAGTCCCAGGAGAAGATGCCTTGAGCAAACTGCTTCCCAGGTGCTGCAGCCCATGTTATGGATGGATGCACTGGTGTCTTTTACCCTACACTGGGAGCAGGAAGGCCCTGAACTCACCTGGGGTATTGCATGGCTCATGAAGAGAGATCAGGGCTGACCCAGCTCCCAGCCTGGGTGTAGCCATCAAGAAGCACACAGCTACAGGCAGCTTTGTGCTGTATTGGTTCCTAAGGGAGCTGGCCTGAGGGTGCTCCCCTGTAGACACCATCCTGGCTTGTCAAAGGGGATAACAGCCCTGAAAGGCTGGATGTGGGAGGAGGCTGCTCTGCCAGTGACTGATGGTGTTATCCACTGCATTTTCACTTAATGTTTAGTCATCATTTTCATCAAGGGCAAAAGTCTCCTCTCAAAGCAAAATTTAGTGATACCTGAGGCAACTCATCCAACTGCCCTGGATGCACTCAGAATGTGCCTGCTAAAAAGCATATATGATCACTTTTATTAAGCCGGAAGACCAAAGCTTGCTCCTGTTTTGGAACTATGGAATAGTTGGGGCTGGAACTGACCTCTGTAGGCCATCTACTCCCATCCCTTCATCCTTTTCTATAGCCTGTACTTCACCAATTTCTCTGTGAGGATATTATGGGAGGCAGTGTTGAAAGCCTTGCTAAACTCAAGATAAACAATGTACTGCTCCCTGTTCATGCACTGAACCAATCAACTCACTGTAGGAGGCTACTGGGATGGTCAGGCATGATCTTCCCTTCATAAATCCACACTCACTACTACCAGTCACCTTCTTGTTCTCCACATATTCGTAAATGGTTCCCAGAAGGATTGCTGCATCACCTTCCTAGAGATCAAGCCAAGGCTGACTGGCCTGCAGTTCCCTGCATTTTCCATCTTGCCCTTCTTGAAGAAAGTAGGACATCTGCTTTCTTCCAGTCCTCAGTAACCTCCCCCAGTTGCTGCAACCCTTCAAAGACAATTAAGAGGGGCCTTACAATGGCATTGTCTGCTATGGCTTCATCTGTCAGCTCCCACAGACTTCTTTGTGTCCAGTTGGTTTAAATGTTCCCTGTCCCGATCCTCCTCCACTAAGGCAAGTTCTTCTTGTTCTAGACTTTCTGTCAGTTTCAGGAACCTCGAATTCCTGAAGGCAAATCTTATTTGTGAAGAACAAGAGAGTGAATATATGAAAACCTGTGAGTGTCCACAGCCTTATAAATGCAAACTTGCTTGAATCAACATGTGTTTGCTGTGTTTGAAGATGCTCTGAAAACCAGACCTAATCAAAACATATTAAATGATTGCCAGCTACTGCTGGTGACCTGATCTACCTTCAGGAGCTTAATTTGCACAGCAGTCACCTGGAGACAGTCAGTATCACTCTCTACAGCTCCACCCTTCAAACAGTCCTTGGACCTCAGCCAAAACAAAATCAAACCACTTCCAATTCAGTTTTGAGAACTGCACAGATTTGTTAATTTTAAAGCTTGCTGACAATGAGTAGATTAGGCTAAGCAGCCTGTCTTGAAGAGCCTAGTCCAAGCTTTCCCAGCACACAACTTTTAATACCATTGACTTTATTAGCATGCACTGAAAGGGCAGTCGTAAATTACTGAATGGTTGTCACTGCCTTCCTTCTCACCCTTGTGAAGATCTGGAATTGATGAAAACATGCCAGGTTTATGAGTGGAAGAGAGCGGGTAAAGGGAGTTAGAAACCACACATCATTACCTCGCAGCACAGCAGGCACCCCATTCAAGGGGAAGGGCAGGGGCTGCACAGCCCATCAGTGCTGCAGCTGCACACAGCCCTCCTGCTGCCAGAGCTGGACCCTGGTGCATGGTGTCCCTCACAGACTTTTCATTAGATAAACAGTTAAAGGTTTAGATTTATTTGTACCTTTACTTTGCAAGGCACACATCTGAAATCAAATCCCTCATATTAATGGAATGGCTTCTTTTGCCTTACTCTTTGTTTCTCCTTTCCCCCCCCTCACCTGAGTCTTGCAAGATTACATTTGTGAAGCACAGAGGTGCTAAAAAAAAGCTTACAAATAAAGTAATAATTCTGTATTCATATCAGGGTTGGCACAATGGTCCCTAGAACCACACACTGAGAAAGGAGGAGAAAACCAAATATTGAACAGCTGCTCATTAGAAAAGCACCAGCCATCCCAAGCCCTGAAAGACACAGGAGTCCTGTGAGGGGAAAACACTGTGTGACTATGTAATTAAAGGCTCTATCAGAGTATCACAGGGGGCTGCAGCAAGGCTATGCAAGCCTGGCACTCTCAAAATGCAACCGCTTGTCATTTTCTGGGGTCAAAAAACAGGAATCCAAGCCCCCCAGGCCACAAACTGTGCTGTGCGTGGTTCCAGGAACACTTTCCAGGGGGGAGTCGAGAGCTCAAACGAAGGGACCTCTGCCAGTTGAGCCTACAGGAGAGCTGGCAGCAGCGCGCTTGACATTCTCTCACTAGTACGGAGTCAGGGCAAGATGCTTTGTGCTGGCACATACCTGGGTTCCTCTGGCATTTGCTGGCAGTAAACAGGGCCCCGAAGCGACAGACACCAGTGTGACTCCCTGGGTGTGTTTGTGAGGCCAGTGTTGGGTCTCCATATGCCTTACCTGCACAAGCATACAATTCTGCCAGGATGTTTTAACACAGGGGAAGTAATACATTCCTCTCTGGCTCCATTTTTGAAAACTGTGGAACTGCTCTGAAAGCAATTTAGGAATGAAAAGCCAGCTTCAGACAGACACTCAACGTGAAAAATTTCATGTCTGATGGGTATATCTGGCACAGCCATCAGCAGTTTACAACAGAGGTGCATAATAGAAGCATTGAGCAAAGCAGTCCTGCCCTCAAGTACTAATGTTCAGATGGAGAAGCCATGAATTTTTTGTGGAATACAGGTGCTTAGAGGGCATGACTGATATCTAGATCTGCTGGAGAAGGAACAGCAATTGCTGTTGGATCATAAGCTTTCCCAAATGTTTCTGCAGTGAAACACCAGAAGGAAAGGTTTTTTGTATTCTAGTGAAATATAAAAGTACCACAAACATGGACCTGCAGGACTGACTTCCTGAATCTGTAGTTATCCTGCAACAATTTTGACTCAGGTTAATGGAAAAATGAGCCTTATAAGCTAATGAACACAAAATGCAAAAGAATCCACTGTGAAACTGCCAGGAATTAAAAAACCCATGAAGCTTCTGTTGTTATTTTCTGTGTTTAGTTTTACTGCTTAAAGCTCTGCACTGCATTTTTCAAGCTACACAAATCATCAACACCTCTGTCACACCTAATCCCATCTTTTGTGGCTTCAGCGGTAGCTTTTAGCCTGTGGCATGAGCTGGGGAAGGTACAAAGCCATCTTTCTGCAGGGAAGAGCAGGAGGAAAACCATTCTTTGGAAACTTCCCCTCTCCAACATGTGAAATTTATTTCCTTCTTCCCCAAGTGTTCCCAGGAGATCCCTCTGTGTCTCCCAGTTCTTGCTGTAGTGCTGCACTAATCTTGCCTCCAGACATTTCCAGTCCGCTCCCTCCCACCTGTCTTGACTTGGTTATCCACTCTGAGCCAAAGCCTTGTCTTCCACAGCTCTCCTCTGAGTCACCCTCGCAGCACTGGCATCTTTTGTCAAAGGCAACAGATTTAATGCAGGAATTTCTGGGGTTTTTTTTCCTTCCTTTTGCCCTCTCCCTTCCCCTTTGTTTCCCTTAGCAATGTGAGTTATGAACCTGCAGAGATGTTTTGCACCTATGGATTTCCTATGTAACTACTTTAATGTAAGGGAGTAAATACTGCAGGTCTGTCTATTGCTATGAATAAGTAGCTGTGTGTGTGTGTATGCATATATATGCACAACCAATATAATTATATGTGTATATAGAGGCAGCACGATATAAGTAGACATAATTACAAGTATGTAAATATAATGGAATAGCTTGAATCTAGTGGAAAATTTCTTTTTTAAAAAAATGTTAAGCTTCCAGTTTTCACTAATGCATTGAGCATCTGCAAAAACAGCCAAATACTCATTTTAATAGCAAAGTGAAAAACCACAGACTTCCTATTTGATTCAAATGACTGTGCAAAAGAATTTCCCCAAGATAAGGTTATATGCTTTTGGAAACAAAAGCCTCTGTTTGCCTTGAACATGAGTGCCAATGCTTTCTCCTGAGCAGCTGATGCCACAGCCTCGGTAGCAGCAGATGGCAGACGGTGCTCCCAGGAATGGCTTTGATCTGTGCTGACTGGTCCCTCCAAAATTGCTTTGTCCTTTGGTTCTACGTGGAGTGAGGATATTCTGGGATCCCACAGGAGACCAGGGCGCTTTCACAACCTCACCCGCACCCCCTGAGAGCCAGGTGTCTCTGCTGGCATGCAGAGGGATGCATTGGCAAACTGAAGCAGCAGGGAGATGTCCTCTCAGGGTGAGATACTTCCAGAGAGACAGATTTTTTCATAGACACCTTGCAAACGGGGTTCATTTAGCTTTTCCACAAACATATGGTTTACCTTAGCCAGGCAAGACACAGGTGAGATACATCCTCAGTACAGCTCAGTAACTATTGCAGCACAAACCATGCTAGAGAGACAATACATATCTCAGAAACAGACCCCAGTGGGCCAGGGTGCCTACTGGTTTCCAGCAGGTTAGCTTTAGGAATCACCAGACTGGTGTATTTATGCCAGGTGAGAAACAAATGCAATAATTAACAGTGAACCTCCAATGTACAATGAAAAAAACCAAAACTATTTGACTTCGAGTTTTGAATAAATTACTTCTCAGTTTGTGTACCAGTGAGAAATAAATACGCTTTGGACTTTTTTCTAGAGTCCTCAAGAAACAGAATGAATATCCATGTTATGCTATGAAAAACCACCACCAAAATTTTCATTATTACAAAACTGTCAACTCTTGCAACCCAGAATCCAAACCCTTTTGAAAGTGTAAGAGAACATCAGCTGCTTATTGCCTCACAGCATTTACACCTGAATTTTTCTTCCCTTGAAAAGAGATGCATGTGGAACATACCAAGAAAAGGTATATACAGAGACACCTCTCCTTCAAATCACACGCGACTCTCAGAAACGCAAGTGGTGCCGGCCTCATTTTGTTATTGCTGCTTTGTATCACCAAGGCAGCTGCATGCAGACTTAGGTTGGTATATTAATTACCCCTTGAATAAAAAGCACACTTACATTTGAATAGAACATTTCGCTCCAGTTCCATGTTGCCATCTCTTTGAGGTGCAAGCTGGCTTCCAGGGAGTTGCACTTACTCATATCAGGGCTCCATTTTTTCCTGCAGAGAATGAGAAGGTGCAGTACTGAAAGGATGGATTCTGTGCTGGGAAGGGGCCAGGAGGGAAAATCCAACCAAGTAGCAGTTGTTGATATGCCTTTCCTTCAGATCCTGTATATATACTGACTCCCTGAGCACAAGTAAGAATATTTAATTGACTACTGCCATCTTACCCTCACCTTACCACACTTCCCACCTCTTGTACACTGGATAAAATGGCAAATCCAGGATGGGGAGGATTTCATGGCTGCCCATGTAACCATCTTACATCATCTTGGAAGAAAGAGATGCTTTCTGAAACTTACAGCTGTATTTCACTGTTTGTAACTTCATTGCCCTTTTCCTGCCTTCACCAAAAAAAAAAAAAANCACCATTTTCAACCCAGCTGCAAACATGAATGCAGTCTATTTGTACCACCTGTGCCTCAGGAGAGAAAGCAAATTCAGGTTCTCTGCCTGATCCCAGCCTTGCTGAAGTCAATTGCAGTGCTTGGGAGCCCAAAGCCTGGCCCTGTTGCACACCCCAGCGTAATTCCCACCGACTTCAAACAGGTCCCAGGTCTGGTGCAATGACTCCCACGGGTTTGGCACCAGGCTTTAAATCACTGTACAAAGTCACTTGAGAAGCTGTCGGCAGTCAGAAATGAGTCATTAGTATGCTGCCAACACAGTATTCAGTGACAAAACCCAGCTGCCACTGTAGTCAAGAATGCAGTTTCTTTAGCACTACTGTAAGTCTTATTAGCATAGAAATCAAGTGCATGTATGTAATTGAATTTCTTTGTCACATCCTACTATGAGATTTTCCATCAATCCTGATTGTTACTAAATTT
This sequence comes from Scytalopus superciliaris, assembly GCA_013400415.1. NCBI lineage: Eukaryota > Metazoa > Chordata > Aves > Passeriformes > Rhinocryptidae > Scytalopus > Scytalopus superciliaris. The sequence goes on from VXBX01009574.1 coordinate 101,913, forward strand.
GAACTAACAGCCCATATTTGCACTTAAGCAACATCTGAAAGAGGACTACACAAAGGATGACTTTCCTAAGTCAACACATCCTAGAAAACAGCAGCTGCGCAAAGGCAGAGGCAAGCAATATTTCATTTTCCTCCCCATAGCACCCTGTCTCTTGGCACCTCCACTTTAAATCTGGGTTCTGCTGGCAGCTTCGCATTTTCTCTCTGCAGAAAAGAGCTTGCAACACAGCCAGTACAAGAGCAGGGGCTGTCCCCAGCAGGAGAGTCTGTCTGCAGATCCATCAGGATGTTGTGGTTGTGGTTACTGCTGATTAGGAAGTGAGATAATGCTGTAGGTAAAGCTCACTTTAGGTCATGATTAAACTCAGCTTCTAGAAAAGAAGGAAGTAGTAAAGCCAAGAAGGGAATAACAAAAGCGTTGAGAAGCACAATTTCAGGATTGACTTCACTGACATAGAAATAGCTGTTCAGAGGCAAAATGAGTCTCAGAAACAGATACATGGGTTGTATCTGCAGGTTTGGGATGTGCTGGGTGTAGGTAAGGACTGACTAATCTAGCCTGGACTGAAAATGCAGCCACCATCACTGTGGCTGCCTTTTCAGTGGTGATTTCTCAAGGGACTATAGTAATCCAGATGAACCACATAGCCATATTTTCCTATATTTTCCAAGCATAACCATGACCAAAACCACAACCACCTGATGAGGTGGCAAAAAGGTGTTGAGCAAAGAAACTAAATACCTTCTCACCATACAGGTGGTCATTGCAGACCTCGACTGGGTTGTGTTGCTAACAACTGTGTTGTGTACACATCCCTCCAGCTTTGCTACTAAAACAGTACTTTCCCACGGGCACTGTCCAAGCAATCTGCAAAGCCATCAACCATTATCCATGAACTCGAGCAACCAAGTCTCATAACCCCCAGGCAGCCTAGTACCAGAGTGGGCAGAAGCCAGGGCACAAGATGGATCCTAGGAACAAAAGTAGAGTCACTGCAAAAATTCATAGTTCAGTCTATTGCAAGATCCTGACATGAACCAGTTTCCCCCATGATGGCCATAGTGTTTCAGAAAACAAGACTGTTACTCCTACAGTTCTCAGGACTTTTGCAAAGCAGGATTTTGCTCCTGGATTTTTATTTTTTTTTTTTAAATTGTGATAACTGCAACTAAACAGGGGCATAATAAATGCTAATGTTGGATGGTCTGTAAGTGGCAGGTCATGGACAGATTTTTCACAGTATGTCTCAATGCCCCACAGTACTAGTATTATGAAATGGATATCATCACCCACTGATGGGAGTGGGCAGATAGAGTTCACTTCAGGGTCCAAAAGTTCCCACTGATTTTTTTCTTCCTCAAGCAATAAGCCCCAAGATCATGTGTCTTCTAAATCACTGGGAATGAAGGAGTGAGCTCCTTCCTCCCCTGCTACAATACCACAGTCCAACAGAAACCAAGAGACACCCAAGAGCAGCTAATTCCCACCATGAGCCATGAGCCTTTGCTTTGTCTTCCACTGGGCAAAGCTGGGATGAGGCCAGGCTGGACTTTCCCTCCAGGGAATCATGGAGGAGGAAGGGAGTGGGGAGGTTGTGTGAGGTAGCATTAGCTTTATCCTGGAGTTTCCATCCATGCTGCTGATTAATTACTTCACCTTGGGCGAATTGTGTCACTGTGTCTCCCTTCAGATTGCTATAAAATTGACTTTTGTTCCAAGCTTGATTTATCATTATTTCATTTTCACTTTAACTCCTGGGAATTTCTTTTGCTATTGTGATTTCAGTTATTGTGAGCTCAACTTTACACAAAATCTCAGGCGTAAAAGGTAATAATTAGGTAGAACTAGGATTTGAGAGAAAGGAAACTGTGATCTGATGGTTACTGCAAGGCTTTACCAGCCAGGGCTGAGGGATCTCCCATATGACCCTGTGACTTCCTTTGCCTTTCCAGCTCAACAATGCCAAGTAGGTGTTAGTCTACACTCTGCAGAGAAGGGTGAATTTTAGAAGCGTGGAGGAACTTCAGTTAACATTAGTAGAGTGCTCTTTGCAACAAGACCTTACCAGGCATTTCTGCAGGAATATGAGCCCAGCCCTATCCCTGAGTTTGTGTTTTTGGCACTAAGTGATATAAACTGGAGGTTCCTCTGATGTCACCATTGTATTTGTCAGATCCTGTTGCAGATAGTAATTATCCCCAAAGACATGGATTGCATTTGCTCCAGCAAAACACTTAGCACTAGCTGATAATGCTGCCAGCCTGTCTCTCTCTTGGGGAGTTCTTTTTCTTTTTTGGCCAGTTTGCTAATTTAGTAAATATTTATAAATCCATGTTCTTATAAAACTGCAACACTGAATATAATTCCCTTTTGTTTAAAATTGTTTACAGAAATAGGCACAATTATATCAAGATTCCTAGTTAATGCTGGGCTAAAGGCAAGAGATCCTAAGTAAAAAGGGGGTGGGAGGAAAAATAGGAATTTGATATAGCAGAGTTAAATGGTGCCTTGAAGCCTGCATAGCTGAAACTCTGACAGAAAACCTGTTCCTAAACAGAAAACAGAAAAAGTTCAAAAATAAGACAGAGAAAATGAAGGATCAACACAGACTATCAAATGTTAACCTTCAAAAGGTGACAGAAAGATGGGAAGAGGGTGCCTGTAGCACATGGTATAGAATGCCAGGTCATGCATGGCTGTAGGGAGACATCTCCCAGGAACAGGACACGTCATGCCCAGGGAAGTGATTCTGCCGAGCCTGGGCCTCTGTGTTTCCTCCCCACTGGTGTTCCTTTTGCTGCACCCCCGTTGCACACTGGTGTCTGCCAGTCCTCCCCCACCCTGCAAGGGGCTGCTGTCCCTGCCCCAAGCGTTTATATCTGAGGCAGTCAGCAAACCATGGGAGCAGTCGCTCAGTGGACAGAGATCTCCAAACCCAAGCAAATACAGCTGACACCAGACAGTCCAGTTGCAAAGTCCTGACATTTTTAGCAGGAAAGTCCCAATTCCCATCTATCTTTAGCAGGCCTGAAGATTAAAGAGAGACCACAATACAACCCAAAATGTCAACAAGGAATTGAGGTGCGCTCAAGGAATCAAAAAGCACCTTTTGACAACAGGAATTCTGGGCTTAGCTTCAGACTACCCAGCACAAGAACTTTGCAGTGGTCACTGCTGCAGGGCTTTTTGTCCTAAGAAGAATAGAAAAAAACCAAAACAGGAAGGCTTCCCAGTTCCTACAGCTGCTGTGGCTATGCTGTGAGCAACACCCATGGTGGATGGTTAAAAATGGATTCAGCTGTGTCCACAGGAGTTGCAGCCATCTGTAGCTGTTTGTTGAATGACCCTGGAGCTGCTACACTCCCACCAGCAACAGCTCACACATTTCTTCCTTTATTAAAGAAATGCACTGCTGCTTAGCCAACCTCTGGAGCTAGCTGAAACAAAAGAGGTAGGGAACAATGCAGAAACAGTCCTGCTTGTCAGGATCCAGTTAGGAAGGTTTACCCAGAGCAGACATAAGGCAGTGGGACAGCATGAAACTGTGTTGTCTTAGACAGCAGACATGTTTGCATGCTCCACCACGGAGAGGCAGCTCTGATTATTCAGCCAGCCCACAGGCAGGGAGTTCCACCCTCAAGTGTCCCGGCAGAGGTCAGCATCTGTGCACCCTGAAATTGCTTTAATTATGGGACAATCACTTTTCAGTGTATTGAATAAACCACCTGTTTTAGACAGGACCAACCCCTGAGAGTCAGCTCCACTTTAAAAGGAAGGCTAATAGCATGGCTTCCAAAGCCTACACATGGCTTCTTTGAGCCATCTTATCAAGATGATGCTTTATGGTAGCATAATTTGCCTTCTCACAATTCTCAGTGGAGAGACTTCCTCACAGGTAATGGACTAGGGATGCAATCTTCTTGCTGACTTTGATAAGGATGGAAAGCAGAGAGTTAGGAATTCACGTTACTGTGTATTAAAGCCCCCTTTCACCTGCCACTGCAACCAGTGAGGGTAGACCAAAAAGCAAAGGGATGGAAGCACAGTGCTTCTGCAGTGTTACACCACACCCCAACATGAGTGCTCCCAGGTGCATTGGGTTTGTGTGGCCAGGTTTTGGTAGCAGGGTGGGGGCTACAGGGGTGGCTTCTCTGAAAAGCTGCCAGAAGATTTCCCTGTGTCCGGTAGAGCCAATGACAGCCGGCTCCAGGATGGACATGGTGCTGGCCAAGGCCAAGCCAATCAGGAATGGCAGTAATGTCTCTGTGATAGCATATTTAAGAAGGAAAAAGTTATTGCACAGATGAAAACTGTAGCCAGAGAAGAGCAGAGTGAGAACATTCGAACAACAATGCAGACACCAAGGTCAGTGGAGAAGGAGGGGCAGGAGGTGCTCCAGGCACTGGAGCTGAGGCTCCCCTGCAGCCCGTGGTACGGATCATGGTGAGTGAGGCAGCTGTGCCCCTGCAGCACATGGAGATCCATCTGCAGCCTCTGGAGGAGACCCACACTGGAGCAGGTGGATGCCCGAAGGAAGCTGTGACTCCATGGGAGGCCCATGTTGGAGCAGGATCCTGGCAGGGACCTACTGACCCATGAAGAGAGGAGCCCATGCTGGAGCAGGATTTTCTGGTAGGACTTGTGGCCCTGTGGCGGACCCATGCTGAAGCAGCCTGTTCTTGAAGGACTGCATCCCATGGAAGAGTGGCCCATGTTTCAGAGGCTCATGAAGAACTGCTGCCCGTAGGATGGACTCAAGTTGGAGGAGTTCACAGAGGACTGTCTCCTGTGGGAGGGACCCCACTGGAGCAGGGGAAGGACACCCCTCTCTGAGCAGCAGCAGAAACAACCTGTAACACCTGATCGTAACCCTCACTCCCTGCTTCCCTGTGCTGCTGAGGGGAGGAGGTAGAACTTGGGAAGGAGAGAGGGGTGAGGGGAAGGTGTTTTTAAGATCCATTTTACTTCTCGTTATCCTGCTCTGATTCTGTTAGTAATAAATTAATTAACAAATTATTTAATATCACCACTTTGAATCTGTTTTACCCCTGACAGTAATCAGTGAGTGATCTCTCCCAGTTCTTACCTCAGCTCATGAACTCTTCATTATATTTTCTCTCCTCTGTCCACTTGCAGAGGGGAGTGATAGAGTGGCTTTGGTGGGTACCTGGTGTACCCCCAGTATGAAGCCATTCCAGTGCTCTGAAAGAATAAGGAATAACTATCACCTCTTCTGTTAAGAGGAAGGGGACAATCCACGGGATTTGTCTCTCGGTAGATCTTCTTTCATGGTGGAAAAATCTCCAAGCATGAAAGGAGCCCTTGTGACTAACAACACCCCTTCATATGCTTCTTCCCCTTAACATTTCCCATCTGGTTTTAAATCTTTCCATTCTTCCTCTTTTGAAAAATATGGTTTAGTAACTCTTCCACCATGTCAGGATAGCTGTTTCCTTAGTAGAGGGCTAAGGGGACAGAGTAAGGATGCCTTAGAATGCACATACATGTCTAGCTCCTCTGATATGTGAAAATAAAGCACAATGGACCCCTGTCCCACAACACCAGGTATCCTGTAATCAACAGTGTAACTTACATGAGGCCCAGTGCACCATCCCAATGTACATTACCATGTGTGCATCAAAATAACATGGAGAGTTGAAATGCATTAGGACAGCGGCTGTACCTGAATCTGCTGATTCAACTCTCAAAGCTGCATTAAGCAGCTGTACTCTTTGAGCCCTGCAGATGTCTATTTTAATCATCTGTCTTAAAATATCAGCTGGTTTTATGCCCTATTCCAAAGCTTACCATCCCTCACAGAGGCTGAGTTGATTTCTCTAAGCACTGCCATCCAGTCAAAATTGCAAACAGGCAGGAAAGAAGGAATATAAGAGCAAGTTACTTTTGTTTGTAGTTATTCCCACACACCTTACACAGCTTGAGGCTGAAACATCTTGGGAGGTTGTAGCTACCGAACCTGAACCTGCCATCTGGTTGAGACCAGAGGGACTCTTTTATTGGTAATCTGAAACATAGCCAATTGAGGCAAAACCTGCATCAAAAGCAGAGATTTAAGTCAGCAGAGATGTCTCTTATCTAAGCCTTCCTCCTTCTATTCTGACCTGGCTAAGAAACATGGCCCTGTACAGCAGAAAAGCTGTTCCTTTATGTGGTAAAACATCCTGCCATGAAACAAGCTCAAGGGTCCTTCCTAAGCATACTCACAGCATCAGCTCACTGATTTCTCCACTGCCCTTTCAGCTTGTTTTTTAGCAAAAACAAGCAAAAAACCACAAACAATCAAACAAACAAACAAAAAATTCGTAATATTGTTCCTCTCTTGAAGGCTCTTCTCCCTCTCACTGCTGTGCTGATCCAACTCTGACCATCCAATCCAAGGTGTGCTGTGCTCATGTGGTCTAAGTATTTTAGCTATCCCAAATGCACCTGCAATTTGTGCCCACACGAGCCTAAGATCATCCGTAATCTTGTTAAATATTATAATTATGGTCATTAAGGACATATTACAGAGTTGACTGTTAGTAGGAGCTTCCATAGACACTTGGAACCAAAGCAGCCAAGGCCAGCTCTCCATACACAAGTCTTCATTACTTCCAAAGGAGGATGAGTGTGAAGTGTGCAACCTCATGGCCCTCTGTCCTACAATCTCAACCATGGAGCTTTGCTCATCCCTGGCCCATGTCTGTTACACATCTCCTCATGGCTATAGCAAGGAGGAAACACCCAGGAAGAAAGATGTAGTGAGGTGGGGTCAGCCTGTTCTTCCAAGTAACAAGGGATAGAACAAGAGGAAACGGCCTCAAGTTGCACCAGGGGAGGTTCAGCTTAGATATTAGGAAAAAAATATCTATGGAAAGCGCTGCTAAGCATTGGGACAGGCTGCTCAGGGAAGTCTTTGAGTCACTATCCTCAGTGACATTTAAAAGACATATAGATGTGGTACCTGGGGACGTGGTATAGAGGTGGATTTGGCAGTGCTGGGTTGGACTCGATGCCTGGGAGGGTGGGCCAAAGCCCAGCAGCTAGAAGTGGGAGGGGTGTGAATGTGGACTGGTGGCCCATTCTAACAACCACAAAGGGAAGCTGCTCTTTGGCCTCTGACATTATTTGTTTCCCACTTGCCCTGGCCAGAGCTGATGCCTCTCTTTCATATTGCAAGAGTGGATGAGGTGGCTCCAACCCTTGTGCCAGAGTCTGCCCAAGGAGGTATTCAGCCTTGTTCCCCAGGGCAGCGACTGCAGGTCAGACCAGGTGAATCATCTGCTCAATTCACAGCAATCCTTTTTTACTACAATTATGCCCTTCAGGATGGAGTTTAGCTTCTTCCTGTGGTCAGTCAGGCTTTGCAGACACCAAGGCAGACCTTTGCAAGGCACCTGTGTTTAGGAGGATGGGAGGAGGCTTGCCTTCCAGAGACAGCATATCAAAACAAAACAGCTTGAGTGAATTACAGTTTCTCATGCAGGATCATGCAAATTCATCAGGCTCCTGGCATGTGAATGACTGTCCGCATATCTCAGAGTGCCAACTTACAAACAGATTCTGAGGGTTTTTATGACAATAACTGCTAAATAAATTTTAGCTGTTGTTTTCAGTTTTCAAAGCCTGCTTTGTCAGTGAAAAGCCTCATCCTCCTGTTTGTGGCATGGCAAACACTGCTGAGGGTTATTCCACAGTTACGACACATCGTGTTTGGTGGTCCTATCTCAGGGCAGTAGACAGCTGATGGGTGGGGAGGGGAAACTGATATAGCCTATCCACGAGGTCTCGCTGCCTGCCTGAGAAATAAAGGACACCAAAATATAACTGCGTGGGAAGGACTTCTAAGAAGAATTTGTCCCAAAACATTTCTGGAAACAGATGATAACATTATTTACTCAAATACAGGAAGCTCAAGATTGCAATGAATGATGAAAGGCAAGAACGAAGGATGAGGGAGAGAACTATGTCCTTTCTCCTCCCCCTTCCCACAAGACAGAAGCAAAATCCCCACCAGCAATGCCCTGGTTATTAGGCTGTGCGCTCATAAGCTGATATATCCCTGTGTGTTTGTGCATATGCACATCTCACACCCACACATTACTGCCCGGCCCTCTTTGGATCCTAATGCCAGGGGCTTTTTCCAAAGCCAGGCACAGTATCCCACAGAGAAGAGTCCAGCTGTTGGGATCTTTCCCAAAAATGAAACACTGCAGCATTCAAGCTTTTCTGGCCTTTCAGTAGTTAATCTGGGGATACCCAGAAACCGCCTCTAATGAGAAGGGATGGGAAGTGATGGGATGTGCTTAAAAGCCTTTGTATTTATTTATTTGTGTTCATGTTTATGTAAATTGTGCATAAATCTAGATTGAACTTTGGGAGACAGCTCTCAAATACAAAATCCAGCTGTTTGAAATCACGAGGAATGTACATTCCCACCAGCAGTGTAAAGCCAAAATATAAAAAGGCAAATAGCCCAGCTAGCTGAAGGAGGAGCCAAGGGGGAATAGCTCTTACAGAACAGCATACTATCTTCTTGAGCATTTTTGTTTTTTTAATATTGCTGCCTGCTCTGTAGTGGAGGGTTAAAAAAAAAAAAAAGATGCTGGTTATTTTGGAATCCACAGCAATGTGTAAGTGTCTACATGGCCTCTGCTCTGCTCAAACCCAGTGAAACTAGCACAGACCTCAGGTGTTCTGTTACGGTGACAGCCTGACTGATCTGGATTCAGCAGCATTTTATTTATCTCAGCCATGACAGTCAGCCCAGCCACTGTGAATCTGCTGGAAGACCAAAGAGTTCCTCTTCATCCCTCTCCATGGTTCAGTGCCCCCATAGAATCATAGGTTGTGTTGGAAGGGACCTTGAAAGGCCATTTACAACTAAATGGGGTTACTCAGAGCCCTATCCAACCTGACCTTCTATGTTCCCAGGGATGAAGTGTCTACCACCTTTCTGGGCAATCTGTTACAGGTTCCTGTTCCGCATTGTAAAAAACGTCTTCCTTATATTTAACCTAAATTGATCCTCTTAGTTTAAAGCCATTATCTCTTGTCCTATCCCAAAGCCAGCTCAGATCCTCTGGGGCTTAGGAAAGCTGAAGATCACAGTTATTATGGTCTCAGCTTCATGGCACACTGACAGTATTCTCAGTCTTGTTGCAGGATGCCAAGCACCAAGTCAACATGAACCCACCATTTTCATTTGTTTGTCCTCAAGAAAATTCAGCTTGTTAACTTTGTTTGAAGGGGATTTATGTTAGCACCGGTATCAGCTGCAGACCCTTCTGCCAGGATCAAGGCACATCCTCATCACAAGCTCCATCTCGCATGTTTTGTAGAATTTAACAGCAGTATTGGTACATGCACATGGACACACCTGAGCTGAACGTATACATAAAATGGGGCATTCCAGTGGGAGCTGCAGTGACCTCTGAGGCTCAGGCTGCCACTCATTGACTTTAGGATAGGTTATATCTGTCCTGTAGGCACAGAGAACATCTTTGCAGAATACAATAAAGTACCTGCTAAGAGATCAGCCCTCCCTTCCCAGCTATTACTTAATAAAAGGGGGAGAAGTTAACCTTCCAAGCCTTTAAGTCCTGAAAAAACGATCAGCTTTTCAACAGTTCTTTTAGTGAAATCTGTGAGCATTACAGTTATTCTTACAATAGACTACAAATGTTTTGACAATCTACTTTGACACCTATATGGGAAATTTGGATTATAATGCAAAAATATCAGTTCAACTGGGAAGAAAGTGAATGCATCCTTAGGGCATACACATGCTTAGCCTTGCACCCTAAATGAGCTATGCAGCAAGTGCAAGTATGTGGATTAGCAGGTCTCCATTTTCTGTAGATAGTCATTTGCACACACACAAAAATGTATAGGAAGGAATAACCAGAGGTGAAGTTGGCAATTCAGAGGTTAATTACTATCATTAAGAAAAAAAAAAAACTCACTTCAGGCACATCAGCTTTAAAGCTATTTGGAAGTGGCCCTCTAAGAAGTGGAAGCAGTGAACAGCCATAAATAGAAGCTCTTCAGTCTGTGATATAATAAGTGTGATGTGATACAAAGTCTGTGAAAAAATTTCACCATTAAAGCACCTTACAAAACAAGAGAGGAGGCAAATCAGTTCAATGAATGCTGACAGCCCCCAAACCCAGAGGAATCCCTCACCGATGCCTAAGGTATTTTATCCCCTGGACCGACGCAGGTCTGGGACTGTGACAAGTAAGCTGACCTCATTTACACCAGTGCTTCAGTGAGCCCGGGTCCCTGCAATATTGGGAGCCTGACTTTGCCCCCACAGAAAACTCCCTGAAGCACGTACAAACCCTCTGCAGCTTGAGGGCTCATACCATCTGCCTGCATAACCCAGTTTTCTCTTCTCATGTTTTCCAGACAGGAGGTCAAAGGGAACAGTGCTCCCCTGGACCTCTCCTGGTGGCTCTTCATCCTTTTGGCAGTCAACACCATTATTACTAGTCCTCAAGATGGTCTTTGCTAGTCCTTGTTAGGTGAATAGCCGTGACTGAGCAGAGGTAGGGATAGGTCTTGAGGGTGAATATGCCTTGGGGGCAAAGTTAACGCTTCAGCTTAGCACATGCAAGTGCCTCCTGGTGACTGATGCATTTCAGTGTCAGACATCAAATAGCAGTGTTTAGTTGGCAGCTTTTTTTACAGTAATGATGCTTGTGCTACAATGATACCCCTCCAGAGCCCACTGGTGACTGAGTGCTGCTAATTAAAATGATTCAGATCATCCTTATTTATGCCTTTTACCAGTGGAACTGCCTTGATGATACTTACATTAAATGCTCCTGCAACACCAGCCACTGCAGAGAATCACTAAGGAATAAATTACAGCCACGATTAACTTTCACCTTAACAGAAAAGAAAATGCTTGAACTAAAACCATAACCTGATCTGACACAAATTAAAAACATTGGCTTTCTTCAGTAAGTCAAAGCTCTAAACACTGCATCACCCTAAGCTCAAGCAGATGTTCTTTAGTCACAGCTATCTGCTATTACTTTTTCCTCAGCTAAACAACAGTGAATTTAGCAGAAGTCACATGAAAGGGGCTGACATTAGATAGAGAATGTCGTTAATGTTATGGTTCCAAAGAAAAGTGATATTTCTTTTATATTCATTCATGACTGTGGCTGATAATTGCTTCCTGTCTTACACCTACACAAAATTCATGAATATAATTACAGCAGCGCAGTGCTGAGTTCAATCAGAAGGGAGTATTGATTTGTGTATAAATCAAAAGCCATCTTCCTCCAGTTCTATTTATATTAAAAAAAAATAAATAGAACTTTTCTGGAAAAGCTGCATAATCAAGAAAGGGTAGTGGATTGCAGAAAACCTCACTCATAGATTATACGGCCAGAAGGGAATATGACCATCTAAATATATCTACATATGAAAGCTGCAGGATTTCCCGAATTAAGCTTTTCTCTACAATGTATTTTTTAAATAAAAAACATCTACTTGTTTTGGTAGATTTTTAAAAGTGTGTATTTCCATTTATGTGCACATAAATTATTCCCATGTTCTCCCATGCAGCAGAGCCTGTTGCCCAGAGCAGAAGCAGGTGCTTCTGTTCTTGGGGTGCACAGCCAGGTGACTATCACTCACTGGGAAAGGCAAGGATGCCAGCGAGCAGTAGGGTTGCTAACAGGAATGGGGAGAAACAGCTGTAATTTTGTAGCTCGTTCACTTTCTTCCCCTGGTAAATCCTTATTGTGACTGGGAGAGATATCATGAACTTTGCAGTGAAAACAACATCTGAATGAGGGGATGTTTCCTTTCTTGATAGGCAGCATACTTTGAGGAATCCTGTCTGTAGGGTTATCAAAGCAACGGTGAGAAAGCAGGAGAAAGTCTGAACTTGTGGCCTTGTGGAATCCAATTCAAAGCCCAGAAAAGCACATCCCCTGCGGAGCCTGAGGTACAGCTGGGGAGGGTCCCTGGTCAACACACAATATCTGCAAAAACACAGCAGACTGGCTTTGTGCACCTGAAGCTAGCTGGGGGACATGAACCTATTTTCAGCTAGTTCTGCCCTGCCGAGCACTCCCTCCTACACATCAGTCTTTAATAAAGGTTGATCTGCTCTGTGCTCTCCCCATGAGCAAATGCCATCCTCCACTGTAAATGCTAACCTTGCCCCAGAGGAAAGGATACCATGCTCCTGCTTCCTCATCACCCAGGTTTCATAAAGAGAACTTGCTCGCCCATATAATTCTCTGCAGTTTGTCTGAAGAGTGAATGGAGACATTTCCATATCTTCCTCGATATTTGAGCCGCCAGTGCAGGGTTCAGCAATGATTCAGAACCACAAAGTCTCATCTCTGCACAGGGGTTGCACTGGGGAGTAACACAGAGCTAGAAAGCCACAGAGGCACGCAGGATTACGAGTGCATTTACACAGCTCAGGTTTTGTGAGAGAAATGGAAGGGGTGTGAAATTTGAACCCAGAAGAGCTGCGACTTCTTCAGAAGATACAATAACATACATTAAAAAATGTCCTTTTTCACTCTCTCTAACTACCACAACACAAAACGAGACCACACCAATACTTCTGCTAAACATCCATCATCAAGCATTCAGCTCAAATTAACTGTCTTGGGAACACTTGCAGCATCCTGAGTTCACCTGGGGCTACTAGCAATTAAAGCTCACTTTTGTCAGCTGAAAAGGAATCGATCTGAACCGATGGATGCATTTATACCACTTGCTAGAGAGCCATCTAAATAATTAATATTAAAATTGACTTTGTGAAACGTTCTTACATGTTGTAATAAATGTATACTAACAGTCTATTTATGAGGCCACGGTGTAGAAGGATTAAAACCTGATCACTTGTGACACATCTTCATTTTTGAATAGGAGCCTGTTTGAAGAAATGCAATAAATGCAGACTGTAATTACATTTATTAAGTTACGCCACAATCTGTTCTGCCACTGACTGACTGTGTAAGATTAAAAACATTGCTAGGGAATGGCTAACTAATTAATCAAATTGGCTCATTTCCAATAGCTTTCATTTGATCAATTGTGCCTTCTAGAAGCAGTCAACTGAACAGAAAAAAATACTGCAGTGCAAATAAAAGAGCAGCGCTTCACGAAATCACAGTAAAGATTGCTTTTTTTTCTTTCATTGCTCTTACTAATACAACTCAGAAATATGGGGAAAAATGGGCAAATATCTGATTTCCAAGTATCAAGGAAAGATGATTGATGAGGAGGACTGCCAAAGCACACGCTATGTATGAATATATACAGCAGCTATCCTGTTTGCCAAGCACCATCCTCCATAAATAAAAAATGAGCATGAAATACTGTAAGCCTTCTTAAGACTTAGGAAGCTGCATTGTATTAAGCATTTGTGTCACTGAGATCGGAGAAGATACCCGATGAATAGCTATAGCTAGGTAATTAAGGACTTAAAGCCACAGAAAAATGTTGTTGGTTTTTCTTGAAGTTTCATTATTAGTAATACTCTTGCCAGATTCTCAAAGACACTATTGATATATTCCTTTTCCTAGCAAAGAAATGACAAGCTCTGTGGGGGACTTGAAGTCTTAGGTTAAGAGCAAATGCTCACACATAACCAAGAAGAAGAGTTTAACATCTCAAAAAGAGATCCTGGGCAGACCTCGCTACCTGAGAAGATGCTAAAAGGCAAGGGATGACTCCTGCAGCTTTCTCAGCACCTCATGAGCCACTCAGCTACACCAACACCACCCTTCTGAAAATGAACTTGTTGTCCCATGGGGCATGGAGGGCAACATCTTCATTTTCTCTCTAAACAGAGAGCACAATAAGCAGTCTTGTTGAACCCGGGATGATCTAAAGAATGTTAGAAAGACAAAGGGGATGATACTGTAATAAAATTAACAGTTTTTCAGCAATGTTCCTAGCACAGTTTCTATGGTGTATTTTGTCTGTTAATCAAGAATATCTAAGGAAATTAAATGTATAATCAAACAGCTCATAAAAAACCCTCTCTGCCTCAGAAAGCAACGTCAAATGACATGGTAATCCCTAGCTTTTGGCCTTGGAGGTAAAATACTCATAGAGAGACACTGGGAAAAACATTCCCTCCCATCCCTTCCTGTGAAGCAAGAGCTCTGGGCAGATGGGTCTGGGAAGGTGATAAGGCAAGGCAGAAACTAAGCTAGAAAATAACTGGATTATGTAAAGTGAAAACTACTGTATAAAGAAGACCGTTTCCTTGCAAAGACAGTCACAGATATGCAAGTCCTTTTATGAACATTTTGTTTTTATCCTGCTGAATCCAAGAGGATTCAGACAGTGAGCCCACCAAGGTGCTTTGGGAACTCACTCAATAGCATATGTGCATATTGACTTGTCTACCAGCTTGAGAAATTGGACACTGACTGTTCACAGCATGACAGCCTAGGTTGTGGTGACGCTGTCTTCTGTGTACAGAATTAGTTAATCCCCATCTGCTAGTGTGCCTACAATTGTAGTCATCCCCTGAAAAAAGACCAAAAGCCAGGCAGATAATTAAAACACAAGATGTTTTAAAATACAAAATTCTTCACTCAGGCAAGCAGCTGAAATAATTTTTGTTGTTATGTCTCCTTTTGTGTTCTCCTCCCTAAACCTTCAGTGAATTTGCTTTCTGACAGGGATGTTCACTAGACACTCATGTTTTATGAAACTCTTACAGAATATCTATAAAAAGCAGGTCTCAAATATGTCACTGTCAATGTTGGCATATGCAGCCTACACCTTGCCAGCCAGGAGTCAACTGCATGTCACACCATACACACTGATGAAGCAGAACACAGCTCAGAAGTCCGGGGATAAAGACAAACATCAAGAATTTAAATGGGTACAGTAAGTTTTACAGAAAAAACAATATTCCTTAACTTGAAGGTGTCCTTTTGCCAAGGGGACATCATAAGTCTAATCACTAAGCAGGATCTTCAATGAATATTTAGTTGGAGAAGCTCACAGGATGAACCTTGAAAAAGCCAGGTCAGGACAGCACAGCAAAGGATAGCCCTTCCTCCCATCTGCTCCAGGAACCACCATCAGCTGTTGTTACACAAGGACATGAGAAGCCTCAGTGGCTCCAGTGCAGGATCATACTAGTACAGCTGGGTCAGAGGTGGCTTGGGTCCAGCTGGCTAGGGACATGTCACTACTGGCACACATCCATGCAGGCACTCCACTGAGAACCTTGATTTTAGACACCTTTAAGATCACTTAACATTTTAGCAAAGGTTTTGCAAAGATTGCATGTTTTGGCTAATGATCCTACAGTGGTACTGGGGTGGTTCCTTTTCATTTATCTGCCTATACCCTAATTACTTGAGAAAATGTTCCTAGCACCATCACAAAGAGTGAGCTTTATTCTTTGAGCACTTAACACATGGCTAAATTTGACTAAAGCCCCTTCCAATCTCCATAGTTCTTAAAGGCCTTGGAATTTGAACCATCATATCAACTAATTACTTAATATTCATGGCCCAATTTGAAGTAATTAATACAGTTACACCTTCATTTATTCAAATTAAAGTTCATCCTGAGCACAGGCTATATAAAACATGAGAGATTTACAAAGATTACCTGGGTTACAAATGATCCCTGCACAATTAATTTTTGTTCAAATGCTTACTGAATTACACATGTATGCCACATAATAAATTCAATAATTTCAGAAATTTCATCTCCTTGGTAAAAGTGTCCTGATATAAGGACAGTTCATGTTCCCCAAATGCATCCATTTGTTCACAGAAGAGATCTCCAGTTACAACCTGCCTTGCAGGCCATCCTCCAGCACAGGGTATTAAAATCTCTCCGTTTTCTAGTGAGGTTTTGTGACAAGGAGATCTGGAAAAAAAAGGAAAAGTTTTTTTTTTTTTCTCTTGCAAAATCTCATAGTAGAAGTCACACTACATAGTAGCTGCCATATGAGCATTGAGAAATGGAAATACTGTTCTTTTGTCCCTCTTTTTTTGTAGGGCTGCTTTCCCACATGGGGCTGATACATGCTGTTACATATGCCTACACAGATAACCTTTCACAGTGTCCACAGGAAGCACAGGAAGGTCGGTGTTTGATGGGGATATCAGAGTGAATGAGACAAGTCACCTACCAACACTACAATGCTGCTTTAAGCAAAATACCCCAAAATACAAACCCAGACTTCACTCCACTTGCATCACAGGCAAAGTCCCTTTCCCTCTCTCTGCCTCTGTATTCCTGCCACTCTGGGTCTCACAACTTGATGATCAGATTTGATAATTTGATTTGATGATCGGAGGGCTGGAGCACCTCTCCTAGGAAGATAGACTAAGAAAGTTGGGGCTGGTCAGCCTGGAGATGAGAAGGCTTTGGGGAGATCTTATAGTATATAAGATATATATATAGCACCTTTCAGTACCTGAAGGGGGATACAAGAGAGCTGGAGGAACTTGTTACAAGGGCACATAGTGAGAGGACAAGGGGGATGGTCTTAAACTGAAAGAGGGTGGGTTTAAATTTGATATTAGGAAGAAATTCTTTACTGCAAGGGTGGTTAAGGTACTGGAACAGGTTGCCCAGATAAGTTGTGGATGCCCCATCCCTGGAAGTGTTCAAGACCAAGTTGGATGGGGTTTCAAGAAACCTGGTCTAGTGGGAGGTGTCCCTGCCCATAGCACGTGGGTTAGAACCAAACAATCTTTAGTGTCCCTTCCAACACAAACCACTCTTTGATGATTCAGTGCATATCACTGAAGTCTACCCTTCTCCTACTGGCGTCATCAGGCCTTTCTCCCCATGAGAGCAGGACAAAGCCCTTTGTTAATACACTCATTCAACATCTAACTACCCAGTGATGAGCTATATGAAGGACAGTGGCATGAAAGGTTATTCTCCTAATCTGTGGGATCTTGATTCAGAGGAATCCTTATTCCTTTATTGTCCCTTATATCTCTTCCTCACCCATGGTCCTGAGGATCTGATTCCCCATGGGCACTGTCCTGTATGGAAAGGTTCGAGACAGAGGCAGGCAAAGGAACCAGCTCTCACAAGCTCCTGGCAATACTGCTGCAATCTGCAGGACACTCAATACACCTGTGGGATGGGCATCAGAAAGCTCCTTGCCTACAAGAGAGGCAACGCAGAGGCATTGTGAGAGTGAGGATAACACACGGGAGGGAGCATGGTGAGAGGGTATGGATGGGTTTTATGAAACTGCTCTGCTATTTAACAACCACCACTATGTAGGTTGTGTTTTAAATGTCCTTAAACTGGAAAACAAATATAGCAGATTTTACAATTAGACAGGTAACAGCCTCTTGTTCAAGTGGGAAAACAAGATAAGAGACATATCAGTGGGCCCAGGTGGATGCTTTGGGCTGGACCAAGTTTCCTTTTCAGTGCTGTGGGGTAGGGCTTGCACCCAACAGCAAGTCCACCACAGGAGAGGGGCACATCCTGGCCTCCTGACCCACGAAGGGGTGAACCTCCAGGGCAGCCAGGTTTAAGCATTCAGACATGTGCACAGGAGCACAAAGAAGCCTTTCATGCTGCTGCAATTGCAACATTAGATTTCAGTTTTATTCCCAAACATGAGCTGAGCTCTCAGTCATAGACAGTCTTTTTAATCAGCCCTGGCAAAGATGAAAAGCCTGAGAAAGAGAGGCAGTGTTTCTGCAAGAAGGACTCATTTACATTAAATAATCATCCTGAAAGAGAGAAACAGCAAGGGGGTGATTTCTTTTAATTATAAAGAAATAATTGCAGTCTGGAGGAGCATATAGAGTCCTAGCTTTGTACCCAGCAAGTTACCTATTTGCAGTAAAAAACCGAACAGTAGGTTTAAGAGGTAAGAAATATCTGTTTGTTATTATTTTGAAAGCAGGGTATCATATGGGAAGAAAGAGAAATGCTTCTGCACTCCCAAAAGGCTGCTGCTTTTATACTGTCTCCTCTGCACAGCAGGATAGAAAATCAGTATCACAAACATAAATGCTAAAAATACAAGAGCTGACATACAAACACATTCTGTAATATGTTAGGAATTACTCTGTCGATGAATGTCTGGGTGTGCATACATGAGAGAGCAATACAGCGTCGTCATGCGAGCGTATCTGCCTGCTACACAGCCTGCTCACGCAACCTGGTGCATGCCTTCTCTTTTTTGATACTGCTTATCTAGGAACAAATAAAAAGGATTTAACTACAACATTTCCCCATAAAAATGAATTCCGAGCTGAGATGAAAAATAGTACCAAGTCCCCAAATTAGAAACTTCTTTTTAAATGGCAAGGAATTTATGATAGGACCTGCAATCTCTATTGTGCTTTTTGGATTACTTCCCTGGACAGAGCTGAAGTCCTGAGCCTCTTGGCTCATAGCACAAAAGCACAGTATTTTGGAATGTGAGCATTCCACTGCAGGACCTATTGCTTTCACTGAGGAGAGTGCCAAAACCTGTGAAATCCCACCTGTTTCTGCTGCAGAATCAGAGCAGTGCTCAGCAACTCACAACTGCTCCTCAGCACAGGGCAGTGAGCACACTTCAGCTTTACATGGGTAGCTTATGGGCTGGCCAGTCTGGGAGGTGACCTGCAGCACACAGAGTATGAACATGACAACAGGTGGTAGGAGAGAGCGAGCTCCTGTGCTCCCTGCTGACCTGAGAACCCTGACCATGCCATGTGCCTCGGGGCCACCAACGGGGATCTATGGGCAGAGCAGCCTGCAGCACCTCAGGATTCCCTGCTCCCCCATGCCTGGCACCTCTCTGGGCTGTAAGTTACAGGTGTGCCATATTTCTGCTCTGAAGGGGTCCTTCACCTGCTTTCATCCACTGCATCTTACCATGCCTTTTCATGCTTGCTTAAAGACCTGTTTGGTAAATATCTCTAACAGTGCTGGCAGTTTAAAATTTTTTAAAAAAACATTATTTCACTTTGAAAAGAGAAAGAAGTGGCAATGATAGGAGAATCCAGTAGAAGGGAGAGTCTAGTATGAAAAAGCATGGCAATGGTCACTAGTGACAGTGTAGGGCAGGGCAGGGAAGGGCTCCCATAGCCAGGAAAATGGGAAAAGATATACAGCTGAGAGCACACAGCAGCTGCTGCTTTGCACCTCAGCTTTGCACTGTCACCAAGACCAAGTGATGACATGGTTTATCAATTCACATAAGCCTGACTTGATTTTTACAGTCGTAAAAAATCTGAAATACTGGTTTCTTACCCATAAGCAAAAGCAGGGTGTGAGCTGACAGATACCATCTTCCTGTAATGATCAAAATGGTTGCTGCTGAGATCACAGTGAATGTAATTAGCAGAGAGCTTTTGTGTTGCATACAATAGCAGAAACACATGTAGACAAGCTATACAGCTATAGAATAAAATTAACTACATTAATTCCATCATATGCCAATTCTAAAATTTTCTTGTTGCCTTAAATTCCCCGTAAACCTCCTTTTCAGGCCCTGCAAGCTACTATGTTGGAAAATTTAAAAGCTTACCATAGCAGATAAACAAATCAGATTGTAGTGTTCATCTACACAAATGCCACAGGAACATGACCATCAGGAACACTGATTTACATTTACAGCTCTAGAAGAAGGATTTGGTGTCACAGGCTGTGTCAAGTACCCAGGACAGCATAGCAAAAGTTAATGTGCATAACACATTAAGCTAATGGCATTCAGTCAAGGGTGAATATGTCTCTTTGGGCTAAGAAAACATCAAGTCTGCTCACGTCTTCTGAATACTCTGCAGCCTGCTGAGTGCTTCTGCTATGGGCATGAATGTGAAAACAGAGCAGGAGCGGAAAAGAAGCAGGATGTATCTGAGAGAACAGGGGTGAAAAGATGTCAAGAAACACTAAAAATGACCAATTCTCTTCAGCTGGAGAAAAAAACAAAACAAAAGATGAACTTTCCTTCATATACCTATTTTGAACCAAATCCAGCCTTGAGAGCTTGACCACTCTGCCTTGAAACAATATGGTCAGAATGGCCTTATTGAAGGTGAATTTATAACAGTGAACTTATTGCTGATAAAGATGGGTGAAAAAATAATTCCCTCAACACTTTTAGACAGATAACTCCCTCCCACCTCTACCCTGCCATGGAAGTTAACAGAGAAGTAAGTTCAAAGAAAAGACTGAAAATTAAATCTGAAGAGTAAAGATAAATACCACTGATTTAATTAATTATATTTTAACCTGAATTTGTACTATTTTCACAGATTAATAGAAACACCACCACCAACACTACTACCCCCCAACCCTTAGCCAGGGCTTCCAACAGGCTGTTCCTTGGCTTTGTCCCCTTCCTAGGAATCAAGGGAAGGAAGAATTTACTTTTACTCATAGGCAGCAGATGAGTCAGGTTTCCAAACACAGAGCAGCCCAGAGCACAGCCAAGAGATTCTCCTGCAAATTCTGCTTGCAAGGACTGAATCAACACTTCACTTCAAACATTTACACTTAATTTTTGAAATCAGCCCTTAAGACCACAGCTTCTCAGCTGTTTCACATGTTGATATAGAAATATGTTTCCTGTGACTTGGTCAGAAACTTTCTTTTATGGTATTGCATTTTATTTCAAGACTTCAGTATTTTCTATCATTCTCAAAGAATTTGAATTTGAAAAACTGAGGAAATTCTTCTTAATAAGGTGTGACATAAAACATGGGCAAAATCTCCAGCAGAGTATGTTCATTTAAGTATCAGTAGGCTCCTCTACACGTCCAAGTGCAAGAAAGACAGAATAAATTAAAATATGATAATAACTCTGAGCTAAACACTAACTGGTCATTGGTCTGCAATGCAGTTGTATATTTGTGTGCTTAAATATTGGTCTAAAATGGTTATCAGAAAACTGTCTGTCTCTGGAAGATCCATCATACACAATCAGTGACCTCTTCAAGAACTCAGGAGAAAATAAATATGATAAACTATGATAGATCTAGATTTGTGATCTAGCAGCCAAATTCCAGTCGCATTTTAAGGGAAGATGGAGAGATTGGGACAGAGACAAGCCATAAAATATTCAAAATACTTGGAGGGTTGGAGCAGTAAATCTTCCTTGTCAGCAAAAGATATTAAATCATAAAGGCCCAGACTATGCTGTACTAAGTCTTGCCTTGGAAGAAGATCCACAGAAATAAATGAAAGGAAAATAACAGGACTATTCAAAGGCTTCATTATATTTCACCAGAATGATGTCAAATCTCATCTCAAATAAAGTCAGTTTCTTTCCCACCCCTTATTCCAGAGATTATTTGCAGAACTATGGTCACTCACACAGGCTAGTGTTTAATTAAGACTCAAATATTGTGCTAATATGAATACTGGTCATGACCTGAATGGCACTGAAATCTGAAATAAGAGAGGAAATTAACTGTGGTGAATTAGGTCATACTCCAAATAAACCCTGGGCAGAAATGCTAAGCCCCAGTGAAGGCTGGGTGCAGGAGAGAGCACCCAGGTGTGTCGGTGGGTCAGGCTAAATTCTTACCACTGGACATGGATGAGCAGCTCTGCATTCAAAGGCTGGCTACCCATCAGCTTCATTTAAACCATATTGAATCCCTGAGTTGAATTCAATCCCATCCTTACGGGTGGTCACGCATAAATAAAACCCGGTTGAAAGACAGCAAGTAGCAGAAGGTCTTTCCTAGAAACAAATAACGTACTATTTTAGTAGATCATTGTTGAGACTAATGCCCAATGTACAAGGAAATGAGCATGAGATAGCGTTTTCAAAATAGACCAAGACACTTTTGCTGCATTGGGTCCATGGTATTCTGATGAGTAATGTCCGTCCTTATCAAGGCACTGTGTGATTCATGCCCAGGAGCCACACAGCCCTTAGCAGAGCCCAAATGCCAGTCGGTGCCACCGTGCTCACTCCACTTACATGGAGCAGCACTGGTGGCCCTTCACAGCTTTCCCAGCCTCAGACCTGTGTCCCCCCCTCCACAGGGCTGTATCCTCACAGCACGGCTATTGCTGGCACCAGCACAGAATCCAGAGGAGCATTTTTGTGCTAATTCAAAATCCTCTTCCTCTGGAGACACATCAGCTCTTCCACATTGCCAGGATGACCAAGCATGTGGTATGAATTGCTGCAGGGAAAAAAAGTCACGGACAAGATGCCTATGGAGAAGGGGAGCACGACTGGAAGGGTGGAAGCCATATTCAACAGGATTTTGTTGTCCTTGTACTCATAAGCTGCCTGAAAAGTCTGGCACTAAACCCAGTTGGCCTCATATGAAATGCATCCTCATGGAAGGCAGAGTGATACTGAAATACTCATAGAAGCCCAAATCCCATGCTATGAGTGGAAAGAAAATGATTCAAGCAAAAAATGATGGCATCTTCTGATTAGAAAGACATGATTACTATTTTCAGTGCCACAGTATACATGTTCTTATTGTCAATGTTTACAGTAGCAATAGCAACATTTTTGGCACAAAAAATAATAGTTTACACAAAAATAGTTATTTATTTATTTATTTATTTTTCTGGATAGATAATACATATCAGCAAAAATGTCAATACATTAAAAAAAACAAAAAAAAAACCAACATTTTTTTCCTCACTCAATCCTAGCCTTTTTACTCCCATTTCCCCCTCAATCCCCTAGCCTCATAATAAAAAAAACAATGTGGAAAGTAAGGAAAATCAGATTATGTATTTAAATAGACGGAGAACATTTCAGACCCCTTAACAGCCCAGCCAGGATTTTGGAGTAGAGTGAAGGGGGCCAGAAGCAGCTCAGTCCAGGTTACTTGTGTCACATTATGCTCAGGAATTATTTTTTCTTACTTGAAAACTGTTACAAGGTAAAAGGAATTTCAGGGTATACCCACAGCCCTTACAACCATATACTGTCCTTCATGAATCATTTCCTCTGAAGTTAAGGAGATGAGGTACACAATCGTATCATTGCACACGCTTGCATAAAAGGTACAAAAGGCCTTTTCTTTTAAAGTTAATAGCAGGAGAATGAAATAATCTCTTCTTTTTTTTACGAGAGAATAGTTTCATTGTTCTGCCCACATACTTTATTTGTTGATCTGACATCTGTAATAGTGAAATGGAAGAGGAAAGGGAAGCGGATGAGAAAAATAAGTGAATTAAAATATTTAGGATAAACTTTTGGAGAACACTATATGACTATGCTTGAGTAAACTTGACGTGATCTAAGTAATAGCACAAATAAGTATACACTGAAGGAAAAAGTCCACTCTGATCTGATTGCAAACATTGACCTCTCTCATACCATCCCTCTTCCTATAGTGTTATTCTAATTTACTTGTAAGGCTGCTCCCTGAAGGCCTAATTCCCCTTTGTGCATAGACAAAATTTGCACTGCTGCCTCAAAGAGTTGCTTTTTACTATAGTGTGTTTGTTTCTGACATCAGGTCCCTGTGCTGTGTTAACTCTTTCAACTTAAATTTGGTTCCTCAGCTTTAGATGCCCTGTGGGGTTCATGCCACACTGCTGTGGATGGTGCTGAAAATACCTACTCCTCAGCAGGGCTGAGAAGTCTCGTCTTTATCTCCAGCCAGAGTCCAGGTGAGGGGCAGCTCCATGGCCTTGCAAGGCATGAACCAACACGTGGGTGAAGAGAGACTTTACATTTCATTTCTGCCAGAGGAAACCATCACCCACATCTCCAAGCTACCACTGCCAGGGGTTGAGGTCCTGCCACCATAAGCACCATCATTAAGAGAACAACTCATGCAGAACTGGGGGCTGTCTGGAGGGCCAGCAGCCTTCTGACTAGGTGGCCCTGCTCCTGCCTCCAGACAGTGGAATTTGTGGTGCAGAGGAGAAGGAGACTGAACTGCAATGGAAAAAAAACCATACCCCAAGTTTTGCAAAGTTGTGCTGATGAAGGAAACAGTGTTTGCGTTCCTTCCCTGTGCCAAGGACTTGTTGCTGAACCAACAAGACTGAGGACCTTGCATAACAAGTTAAAAGAATTTGGCACTGTGCAAGCAAGCCCCTCAAATTTTGCCAGTATTCCTCAGCAATGTCTCTGCTTGTTAAATATTCTCTGGGTGTAATGCAAGGGATAGATTAATTAGCACAAACATTTTTATGTGGACCAGCTGTCTACTCTGTCCGCTGTCAGAAATTAAAAGTCCTCTGGGAATTCCTATGAGAAAACACACTTTGTCTTCTAGGAATAGAATGGTTTTCTTTTAATATTCACTTCAACTGTAACTCGTTTAGCTTATAAATCTTGACAACAGATTCTGGCCACTGATACACTGTTTTCTTATCCTAAGTCTTTTTTTTTTTCCCTTTCTCCTTCCTCCTTGGATACCTTATACTCTGTGTTTAATGTGAGACACAGCTGTCTCTGCCAGCAGGAGTCCACATTTTAAAAATCACCAAGATCTACACAACAGGTGTTCTACCAGCCCACTGTGATAACATTTTCTCCATGCAATGAAACAATATCCTGGGCTGGGATAAAAAAATAAATCAAAATAAAAGAAGAAGAAAACACTGGCTGGAGATTAGACTTTGCACAGCTTCAGCTTAAGAGCCAAGTCTTACCGAAAATCTAAATATCCTCCATATAAGTGGATGGGTGAGTTTGTGCATGCAGAGTATTTGTAAAGGACTGACAACCCTAGGACAAAGCTTAGTAGAAGGAGGATAATTGGGAAGAATTTTCTTTTAAAGCATCAGTTGCCCCAATGCCACTTAATTGAATAGTCCAGGAACACTTACAAAGCAATAGAAACAAGGCCACAGACTAATGCATTTCAACCTCTTACAACTTTCATTCCTCTAAGATTTTTCCAGTCCATGATGTGCAGACCCCTGTGGGTAGAGAATTTTAAGCCTACAGGCTTTTGCTTTTTTCTCCTAGTCCTTTTTTGAAGATCCTTCAGTTATCCACAGACCATAAGTTTAAAACCATTACTCCAGTAAACAAGCCTCATGACTGATGAGAGCTCCTTGCATCCCCCTAAAAGCTGAAAACAGCTACTAGTAGTTTTAATATATATGCTGCATGTATACAGTACATGCATATATATGGGGTTTATATATAGTGTAGAATGTTATTATATTTAGATACATGAAACATAATCTTACAGCAAAAATGCCCCTGCTGCCAGGCAGTTGCAGAGAGAGGAACACTTTATGTATTTTATTCAGTGCAGTGAAGAAGCATTCAAAATTTCATTTAGTATGTATGTAAAAAACACACCGACACTTGGTACTCGAGCTTTCAACTGGATCAGATTAACTGTTCCTCAGGAGACAGAGTTATGAGCTCAGGAAATGCTTGAGCACTTATCTGTGTGCTTTCTTCTGACAATGTGTTGCGAGGCAGAAAGTGGAAACAGCAAGAAAAGCAACCACTTCATGAGGGAAATGCACACTATGGAAAATGGCACCAAAGTTCTGGGAGTGGGGTCCTGCTCTTCACACATAAAAGAGAGAGATTTGATGGCTCAAAACCCTTTGCAAAGAAGATTTTCAGCCTGGGCATGTAGACACATCTCCTGCATCCCCCCAAGGTCAATACCAAGTGCTTGAATGGCCTTAATTCACACTCAGGAGTAGGATCACACTCCCCAGAGAGTGTGCAGTTTTAAAGACAGGTAGAGCATTTCACCCTGCCTTCTCTAAAGAGATTTATGACAAGAGATTTCAAGCAAAGAAGACAAGCCAAAAAGGAAAGCTAAAAAACCCCCCCATCATTGGCTTACAGACAGATGGTTGAACCAGAGTGATCATACAGAATAGGCTAGACAATGCTGATCATGACATGTGTCTCCTAAATACTAGTAACACATTTACAGTACAAAATCTCGATTACTGTGTCCAGATCAGAGGATTCACTATCAAGCCAGGTAAAGAAAAACATGCCAAATAACTGTCACTAGGGAAAAAATTAAATGTGGAAGGATTTTTGAAGTACAGTCACTTCATGTTACTGACTTGTGGATACCCAGTGGAAGATTGTAGCACCAGGAAACTGGGCATCCTCCACCCTGGAGGAACACTGTGCGACTTCAGAATTATCTCATATCCCTTCCTAAATTACTGCTGATTGCTCAGTAAGGCCTGCTGCCTTTCAGTAGGCACAAAAGAAGCAAAAGCTCCAAGAGTTACTGTGCACCTGAACAACAGTATCAATAAGCTCCTGAGGGAAGCAGCCAAATGTTGCCTGTGACGATTAAAACTCTGCTGAAACATGTGTTTCACATTCAAGCTTTTCATGTTAATTAGTTAGCTGTTCTGAGGATACTGAAGATATATGAGAAAGTCTCTAAGTCTTAAACTGAATGAAGGGGTTGTACTTGCTAATGCTGTTCCATGGAGCCCTAAACTCCTGAGGATGAGCAATACCTTCCCGCAGATGTGACAAAAGCTGCTGGGAATTGGGGTACCTCTGATAATCACAGTGCAGCCATCAGCACTAAAAGCATTCAGCACTGCATGCTGCATTATTAAGACAACCTTTGTGCTTCTCTGCTGACCAGTGGTGGCTATGAATTGCTTTCAGAGCAAACGATCTGGCCTTCAGATCTGTGAAATGCTGAGACTTCATGCTACCTGTGTAAGTCACCATCAGTCACCACCAGCAGAGTGGCAGCGGGACCCACTCAGCTGAGGAAGCCACAGTGGCATCTCTTGCCAGAGGCCACAGGTGGGTACTTCATTTTGTGCTTTCTGTTCTTAAATAAAGCCTCCTCTCTCCACCACGTGGTCAGCCTCTCTGGACCCTGCCACAGGCAGGATTACACCACTGACAGCCCATCAGCCAGCCAGAGACTGCAGGAGCTGTGCTTCCCCTGTGGCCACACTGCATCCATGAGCAATACCCCTGCACAGGGATGTGCTGCAGAAGATGCTGCAGTGGGAAGGCTGTAATGCAAAAGCACAACTCCTTCCTGGGCAGCCTCCATTGCATTGCCCAGGCAAGTGGGGTGCCCAGGCAGGTTCAGCTGGCAGCATCCCATCAGAAGTTATGCAGACCCTCTGCTGCCAGGGTCCTTGGGATCACTGTAAAAGGATCTCTTCAGCCAAAGCTAAGTTATTTATCTACAATTAAAGTATTTCTACACAGTGCAAGAACAGCCAGAGGTGCTGCCAGTCTCCTTTGCACTCACTGCAGCAAGCACAGTGCTTGTAAGCAGCTTGGCAAGAGATCTGAGCCTTCCAGCCCTACCACGCCTCAGAGTGAGCCCTCCCCCTTGCCTGCCTTTTCTGACTGTGGAGAGGGAGCACACTGTGTGGTCACACTTGTGGCTCATCTCCCTTTTAATTAGATTTCCTGCCTTAAGCTGACAATTAATGCTGTAGGGCCATGGCCTTGTGGTGGTGGTGCAAAAGGCCAAGGAGAAAGTCCTGTGTAGTTCCAGGATGATGTTCAGATGGATGCCCTGTCAGGGAAACAGGTGGGAATATCATTTGGAAGTGGGTCACCCAAGAACCACCATCAGCTGACACGCTCTCCTTCTACATTTAGCCCCTCAAGCCTCTGCCCTCTGACTCGACAAGCAGGGAGATATGACTTCAGCTTCTGCAGAAGCACTCCCACACTGGGGTGGAGATGGGATGGGCAGGCTTCCCTCTCAGATGTCTGACAGCCAAGACGGACCAGGCATTCACAGCATAGGCACTTCTAGGACTGGCCAGGCTCTGTTGCACCAAATGCAGCCAGATCCTGCTGAGCACCAGGGAAAACCCAGCCCTGCTCTCTCCACCTGTCCTGGTGCTGCCAGCCCATTGAATGCTGAGACGAAAGGGTGTGCTGGAAACCTCTAAAGGGTCCAGTGAAGAAGAAGCCTGACTCATCCCTGTAGCTCCTAATAGTCTTAATGGCAGCAATATAGAGCATGGGGAAAACAGGGCAGCAATAATAAATAGCTCTACTCTGAAGAAAGCTTTGAACATTTTAGAGCTTGGAGGTGGGCAGCTCTTCCGGAAAACATTTTAATACAGTGAACTAAATGTTTTCCCTGATAGTCTGCACTAAAACTGGATCTCTTGAGTGAGAGGCTGTATCCTTTGGGTTGTAATTAGCTGATGCTATTTCAGAAATGTTGAGGTGGATCACATACAATTTCTTCCAGCATCGCAGTCCTTTTATTTTTTATGCTCTGCATTGTGGGGAAGGGCTTCTTCCATGTTTTTGCAGTTTGTAACACAGCAGTACCATATTGGCTCCTTGACATTAATACATAGACAAAACCCCTGCAACAGAGTCACTTCTGAACTAACACAGAAATTTTGTTCCAAGGAGTAATCAGTTCAACCTCAACTAGTCTGTTTTATCAGGTTACTTCCCTTTGGAAATACTTTCCCTCTCCAAACAGGCATTTCAAACACAAGCAGATCTTCCTAACAGAGGAAGGCACCCTCTGTTATAGGCATCCTAGGCTTCCCTCTGTCCTTTTGCTATGCAATAATTGATTTGCCATCTGGGCAGTCATATGTTTGAGTCCTTGCAATACTTCCAGAAGAAGAAGGGTTTCTCACAGACATGGTACATGATACCTACAGAACCTAGAATTTTGAGTAACCAAAGATATTTGTGGCCAAGGATGTGAAATGATAGTAACTTGGCTGCAAAGTCTAAGGTCACTAGGACCTGAAAGTCTTTTGTTTGGAGATTGTTGCTTCTCCAGGCTGCTCTTCCATGACTCACTCTGCAAACCAACCTCATTGCCACAGCCAGGAGGAAATGATTCATAAATACTGACCTTTCCCCTTGCCACCCCTGCAAAATGAGGTCTGTGTATAAGCACTCACAGAGCTGGAGCCATGGGAATTACAACTAGATAAACCATCCACTGACGGCAACATCACGCAACCGCTTCCGTGCCTGCATGAATGGTGGAGATGTTTGCTGTGAGCGAGGCACATTCATAGGATAACATATTTGGGGCAAAACAGAAGAATTAGGCAAGGAGAAGTTGAGTCAGAACACGGGAGGTTGGGAGGGAAGGGTCAGAGTTGAATGAAATCCGTCGGTCTCCACTTTGCACATACTGTGAAGTCAATGTCTCATAGAAAAATAGACATGCTTACAGTTAATAAAACCAACATCCTTCATGTCCCACACAGTCTCTGGAATTCACACTGTCAGATCATCAGTCATTAAAGAATAATATTGCTTTGTTATTATTTGTAACTTCCTCGGGACATGGGATGCCCAGCCCTGGGTTTGCAGCCTGTTGTCGACGTGCTGTACAGACACAAGGTGATGAGGTGCTGTGACCCAAAGTGCCCTCAGCCCATGCTTCTGTCTCAGGAGTGGGTGCAGCAGATGGGTGGCAAATGTGAGAGGGAAGGATGTATTTATCTTGATCTCCTTTGGGAACCATCCTCATGATCTAGGACATCCTTACTAGGCAGACTTCTCATTGAAACTTCCCATTTTAAACATCCCATAATTTATTTCACTTGAAAAACCAAGACAACCAAAAGGACGGAGGCTTTCCATTTCTTTATCACACCCTGTTGAGCTTCAACCCTGTCCAGCAGAGTGCTATTCCCAGGTCTTGCAGCATGCCTCATACAGCTATCACCAGAAATGGCTAATTAAACTGGCAAGAATGTCACCAGAACCTGGCAAACAAGACTTGGTCCTTAGTTTTAAGTCCATATTCCTATGAGGAGTATCCACAGAGGACAGTAATGGCAAACTGTTCACTCTTCCTTTGGTGAGAGTTGCCTCTAATGGACATGATGTCTAGGTGCAAGTTGCCCTCCACATACTAGACACAATAGAATCTCCATCTTTGGACATGATGATGTGGATGGAGGGTATAACAGCCAATGTGCATTCACAAGGATAGCATCAGTCTTCAGAAGTGGGAATATTCTTCAAGTCGAAACATAAGAGCCAGTCCCATCTGTGGCGCATAGCTATGGTCAGCCTGTAGTGGGGTGGGAGCTGGTCCCCAGCATGGCAGGCTGCCATGGGCACTGCTGTGCTGGAGTTTGGGGCAGCAGCCCCCCTCCAGCACTGCCCTGTCTTGCCCTCAGGCAGCTGGCTCCCTGACTGACCAGCTCCACAGCTGCCAGCATGGAAACAGGGACTTGCAGGGAGGGTAGGATATGTAGGACCATGGTGAAATCTCACCCCATGTGAAGGTGGATTAAGCACCTGCTCCTGCTCCCAGCACCCTGTGATGAATTTGGACTTGCACTTTCTTTCCCCAGCACTGAAAATGTCTTTGCAAAGGGGAGGGTATCTGTGAATCCACTCCAAGTGTGAGGTGTGTGGGGTGCTGGCTTCCCAGGTGCAGGCAGCTCCCTGGCAGAGCATCCCCAGAACAGCTGCCTCCTCTGTGGCCCTATTCCCTGGGAAGCACCTGTCCTGCACAGCTCTCCTTGCAGGCTGTGTGGGACAGCGTGTCAGGGTTTGCGGGCAGCCTCAGGGAGAGAATAAATACAATTCTGGTTGTGAGGGCTGGATCAGAGGCAGGGAGAGCAACAGAGAAGAAGACAGCACAGTAATTATTTATACTTCATGGGGAAAAGACTTATTAGGCAGCTGTTGGCAAGCAGGCAGAGGTACCAAGATGAACCAGACTTTGTGATTTGAGAGCAGTTCTGGGGAACCAGTGACCAAAAGCAGCGTTTCAGCTGCTTGGTGCTATACAGCGCCCATCTCTGCCAGTACAATGGAGATTTACCTTCCTCCATGCTGCCCTAGGGAAGCACATTCCCAACTGTAGCATCCTGCTGGTAGAGCAGCACCATCAACACCCAGCACATGAGGGAGGCCAGCAGGGCTGGAGTGGAGTTACAGCAGCCTGGGAAGCCCACACAGAGACAAATGGGCTGCTTTGGGCACAGCACTTGGGCTAGCCTTGAGTGCCTTCCCCAAGGATCTGGTGAGAGCAGCCCTGGCCTTCGCTCTGCCATGTGTGCTGCTGCACAGGCACACGGCAGCTTTGCAGCATGAAAGCAAATGGACTCAAGCAGGGACAAAGCTCTGCTGCAGTGAAGAGGTTGGGGAGACAATTCCCACCCTCAGGACAAATTCTGAGCTGGTGTTTGCACATCAGGATTCACACAAGTTCCCCTTAAGATGGAGCACCTTCGGTCTGTTGTGGCAGACTGCCTGCTCCCTTTGGTACATGCCCTCTCCTAGCATGCTGTCCAATGCTGCCACACTTGTTTTTCCTCACATTTTTATTATCAGTGTGATGAGAAACACCTCATAAAGCTCTGTCATTTCTGGATTGTTGTTGAGAACAGGCCAATAGCTATTCCTCCTGCAGAGGAATGTAAGTAAAGATATCAGAATTTCATCACTAATGAGCAATACCTATTTTGTTACCACTGACAAATTTTGAGTTCCCAAAGACAATTGGCAAAGTTGAACTGTGTTGAAATGGCTGCTGCAGACTTGGGCCCAGGCTAGTTGTCCCTTCAAGTTTACTCAACTGTGTGCCGTGTGCCACTTTCTTCATCATCCAAACATTGGAGCTTCTTCTGGGACCCCCAAGACTCGGTTCTCCAAAATCACCCTTTCAGAGGGTGAATATTTGAATATTTTTCCCTTTTGGTGCCTACCTCTCCTCCCAGTAACTGAATAGCTAAAGGAAATAAGACAAATGCAACTGAAATTTTTTAAACTTCTTTTTCATACTGGCAATTGAATAGGATCCCAAACTTTCCATTTTAATCCCAAATTTCCAAAAGGGACAAGTTCTTCACTGAAGTCAGTGAAAATCTGTCAGAGATTTCAGCAGTGCCATAATTCCACCTCTAGAGCCTTACCCTTTATTTTCCTGAATGCCCCATTCATTTCAGCCATGCCTAATTTTTTGAAAGGTTTAATCAGTGTTGTCACCATTGCAAAGGCAGCTACAGCAGAAGCATGTTCTCTCGGGGTGGAAGGGGTCTCGCCCACAAGGCTGGGTGGTACCCATCTGAGGAAAGCCAGGGCTGGTGTTTGCTAAAGCTTCCACCAGCATGTTTTGAAGTCTTTTAGAAAGACTCCCTCAGATATGAATGCTATTTGATTACGAGGCTGGGGAGGAGCAGGGAGAGGCCTTGGTGTCCCATATCCTCAAGACCTTTCATGGAGCTGCTGCTCTTGAGGTCACTGTGTTCCTTAAGCCATTTCACAAATGTGTCGCTCCCACCAAAGGACTGAGGCTCTCCCTGTGCCCCTGAGTAAAGCTTAGGCTGAAGGGCAAATGTTAAGGTACGACATGCCCTTCCCTCTGGGCCAGCCTGCATGATTAGGGGATCATTTTGCAAGGAGGCCAAGCTGTTAATCAAAGGAAAGGGAGTGAATTATGCAGCACCCTCCACTGTCCACTTTCCATTGACATGCCAGCAGCAAGCCCATCTTCTGCAAGAACAGCCTTACAGAGTGTCAGGGGACCAGAGAGGAGGAATTTCAACGTCTCCATCGTGGACTCATCTCTTTTGGGAGCTGGGCTCTGGCAGGCCCTCTGTGTTCCCATATCCACCCTGGGGGTGAACACATTTCCACTTCCATGCACCATGCCATGCACACTGAAGTACAGGCTTTAATTTTTCCAGTGAAGCAGACCCCAGAGCTTTGCAATCATCAAATATGAAAAATCCTAGTAACAAACACTTCCTATGTCCTAAGATGCAAGGTGTAGAAATATGACAGCTTCTCAAGGCTGAGGAGTTACTGAGCAGAACATCTCTGGCTGATGAACAGACTAATTTTTCTTCAGTCCTAGCATTGCATTTGCACATACATGTGTGAACATGAAGGATCTGAACACCCTGAGTAGGTGGTGTGCAAACCTGGGGGCTGGAGATGTCTTTGAAGCTACTGACAAATTCAGGAGCAAGGATTCTTGGAGAAGGGAGGCAAAGTATACAAAAATTGAGCTTTCCTCTTCAAAAAGCCAGTAAAGTATGTGAAGGGAGAACAGTGAGAGAGTGTAAAATCTGAGGATTTTTATGTGCTGGGAGTGGGCAGCAATTAAAATAAATCATGTAGTTCTGAGTTATTTAGTCCACTGACATTGTAGCATCTATATCAACACTGCTAAATAGATCAACAACAGTAAATTGCAGATACAGCCTTCCGATGTCATGTAGTCAACATCTGGGAGCTGAAAACAGCAGTATCCTGGTGCATTCTTGCATAGGTGACACTTGAGAGGCCCTAAATTTGGTCTAACACTGCCAGCCCCAGCAAATGCTGTGTTATTAGGAATCATGCTGAACAAGGTCCTGGCCCTCTGACACTCATTTCACCAAGAACCGGGAATTCTTTATGTTATAAAAGCATTTTTCTTTCCCAAGTGGTACACACAAATCTTGCCACCCTGACCTCTCCCAGCCCACAGGTCAGCGAGCTACTGCATTTCACAGCAGCTCTGTGAGGTCAAGGCTAAAGAAAGGCCACACACACACACACACAGACCCATTAAGGATATCACATAAATAACCTGTGCTTTCAGACCTTGCTCTCAGTGCACCTTAACTCTTGCCTGCAACAGAAAGGCAGCAATGACGGCCACAAAGGCAAACCAGATTTCACCGTAATCAATCACATGTGGAAAGCAGTGTTAGCAGCTGTGAGAGGGGGAGCACAATCCCATCTCCTTAATGTCTGGGAATGCTTTCCAGTGACTGCAACAAAGGTGTAATAAAAAAGACTCCCGTGAAGGCCATCGGTGCAGGATTGCTATTGTAGGGCTCTGCCTATCAAGTGTCCCTGGGCCAGTTCAGGGCAGGCTGTGACAGCTGAATTATGAGCAAGGGCCAGCTATACTGGAGTTTCATTTTACAAGGGCAAATCTAATAGAGGATGGCTGCATCCAGACTGAGCAGAGGATGTATCTGTGGCTGCTCAAAGGCTACCATATCTTTATGAGGCAGTAGCCTCATCAGGCACACGTCGTGGATGGCAGAACAGCTGCTATCATCATGGTTTGCAAACCTCTCCCACTAAGTGCTGCGTGCTCAACTCAGAGATGAGGAAAGGAAAAAAGAGGGCTGGGGAAAGACTAAGCATATCCAGAGCTCAGCAAAACTAAATTACTTCTCCCAAACTCAGCTTGATTTAAGGTTTCAACTTTGAGTGAAAAAAATCCTTAAGTGAATACTCTGAAAATTCACCATTAAATCCGTTCAGATTCAGTTCAATGAAAACATTAGGAAATCAAAGGCACCAAAATGATCTTTGTAGTTATGACAGACTTGCAAATATATGTAAACTTTACTTTTATGCAAGCTTTGCATTGGTTTAGATCCCTGTCATTGCCCAGAACCAAAATTAAAGACTACATTAAGGCTACCTGCATAAGCACTCACCCTTGCTCACTGTGTGTCATCAGCAAAAGAGACTGCTGAGGATTTTCAGCTGACAAGAAAATCGACAAAATTGTTTAGAATTACCTTTGAGAAGAAAATATGCTTTGGTAGGTGGCTCTATGGCTGAAACAAGCAGAATTAGGGGAAACCTAGGAAGGAGAAAACACCCCAATCCCGCAAGCAAAGGTGCCAACAAGCATGGGTGCTACAGTCCCACCCCGGGACAGCTAGCATCTGGCTCACTGGGCAAGGGAACCTCTGTCCTTGAGAGACATTTACCTTGTACCTTCAGCTCAGAGCACCATTTTCCCCCCAGCCCCTATTCAAGACAGGTCACTGGAGCTGTTTCTGAGCTTATTAGCAGCAGAACTGCAGGGTTAAAGGTGTTCTGGAGAGCCCTGTCAAGCTTTCAGACCTCATTCAACCACTTGTCTTCAGCGTTAGAGCTCACAGAACCCAGGAACTCAAGGAACAGCAGCACTGGTGAAGCCACCAGCAAGGCAGTGGCAGGGCATAACTCCAAGGGCTAGCGAGTGCCTTCAACGTCATATATGACAAAGCTTGTTCCTCTTCCATGTAAACACTCATGGAGCAAGGGTGGCCCAGGAAGGCCTCTCTGATGAGATGTGCCTAGCAGCAGGAGGACAGAGGTGAAGCCAGAGCTCACCCATCTGCCTGCCCCGGGAGGCAGCTCCTGTCTGGAGAGCACCTACTCAGACTCCCTCCCAGATGACTAAGGATGATGGTGAGGAAGGCAGGCAGCTGATTGCCCCATGGCTGCAGTTTCACAACTCTAGCCATCTGTGGGCCACAACTGAAAGCTTCTTAAGCCCTCAGGAAAACACACAGGAACAATTTCCAAATTGTTTGGGAGTGAGTGTAGTAGCATCCCTGGGGCAGTAGCAGCTAAATGGTCCCTTGCAGCTGCTGCTCTCAACTCTCTGGGCTAAATCTTGAGCATGAGAGCAGTCCCACAGATTAGCTGCAGAAATTTCCTCAGTTTCATCCCAAACACATCCAACCAGCAAGTCGTCATCTGCCCCTTTTATGCAAGGTACTGTCTTTTCTCTAACAAGGCGGGGGGGGAGGGAAAGGCTAATTGTTGATAATTGTCATCATGTTATGATATCTTACTGCCATCTCAGCCATCAGATACCCCTCTCTCTTTGCACCCAACAGCTCAGGTTGTGCCTGCAGAATCATAGCAGTTGCTTTCGGCTCTGCAGCTTCATAGATCTGACTACCTCTGCCCAGAAAGAGGTCAGCCGACCATCCCTCTCCATTTTCCTCAGCTCTGGAAGGACAGTCAGTCTATTTTAGAGGCCCAGCCCCCACCAACATTTTCCCAGGCCAGCTGGGTGCCCTGGTGAGGAATGCTGACAATCTGCTGTCCCGGAGCAGAGCTGTCGGCGTTACTTCCCTACTGCTGAGCCCTCAGTCATCACTTGCATAAAGGATAAGTATGCAGCCCGTTGCCTTGTGACAAGAGCTGTGACTTTGTTTAGGAGCCAAGCACTAGGAAAGAGTACCAGGGAAATGTGGCTTAGTGGAACAGGAAATCATCTGTGATAAAAATGAAAAAAGCAGCCACTACACACCTAGCTCGGCTGGAGGCACTGCTCTGTGACTGGCTAAAAGTAGCAACAGCCTCCCAAAAGGACAATAAATATTTTTTCCAGTTCAAGTCTGACACTTATAAAGAAGAGTAATATTTTGTGTGTTCATCTATGTACAAGAAAAGCCCCTAAGCAAAGTCACCTGCATATTGCAGTATCTGCTGGCATGGAGGACTTTTCAGCTCCATAGATGGTTGAAAGAGTGGTTGTGAAAGCCCACAGAGGTAGACTCACATAGCTCCCTCACCCCCCTGCAGCAGGTTAGGATAAGCAGGTTGGGTATAAGATACTACAGCTTTGTGCATCAGTAAATTTTGAAATTTTTTTTTTTTCTGGTAGAAAAATACATGATTGGGGTAAGATTTTCTGGCTAAAAGGATTAATCTCAAAACTCTGTTTCTGAGTGAATGGTTAAAGGATAGCAGAATAGCAGAGAGAAGAAAATTATTCCCCCTCCCTTTTTTTCCCTTTGTGTGTTTTAGTCAAGGCAGGTACCAGGCTGGAAAAGCTGCATTAACACTGGATTCATATCTACAGAGTCCTTTCAAGTTATTATGAGGCTGATAACCTCTCTTTGTCCTTGCAATCCACAGTAAATAGAGGAGCTTAATCGCACCGGAAATAGGGAACAACTTGCAGATCCCTTTGTTCCTAGTACAGTGTTTGCACAACGTTTGGTGCTGGGAATAACCAGAAGCTGATTTAATAATCCAAAATCATTCAAAGACTCTGCTAAATGCCATGTGAAGCCCAAGGGGTTTTGACTTGCTCTTGTCTCCAAGGGGTGAGGAGCTGCACCATGATGAATTTCTAAGGCTGAAACCTAGTTGGCAGGGCAGTCACCCATTGGGGGCTCCACCCAAGGACCCATGGCACTGGTGGGGGAATTGGATGTGCAGGTGGGTGAAGGAAGGTGCCTACCAAGCACAGAAAATGAAGCAGCCTCTGCTGTGAGAGGCAGCATTTCTCACACAGGGACAGGGCCCCTGCCTAGGGATGGAACGCTGCTCTCCGGCTCCCAAGGCATGACCTTGGGCAGGCGGCATGGGCTCTCCAGTCCCGAGTTTCCTCTTCTCCAAAACAGAGATATGATATACAAGTGGGCTGAGAGCCTTGCAGAGAGGTGCTATCACTGGCACAGGGAGTTATCATCCCCAGGCGCAGGTCCAAAGCACACAGCAACATGGAGAGCTGTTCCCTCAAAGGACCCTGGCTCTGGCACCCAAGCCAAGAACAAGCTGTATTTGTTCTCCAAGCTGCAGGTTCACTGCTGTACTTTTAACTTTGTAAATGGCAGTAGGTGCAAAAGATCCCAAAAGCTGAGTCTCAATACCCAACAAAAATTACCAATAATGAAATAATCTCCTCCTGGATGGTATATGACCCAATTCTTGAGTCTCCTGCAAGTTATAATCAAAGCCATATGTACAGGCATAAATAACAGAAGTATTTACAAAACACTGACAAGATCTTAAAAACAAAAGCAGTCATTTCTTCATCTCATTGGAAGCCTTACAAAACATGCGGTAAATTGTCTAACCAAAATATTCTGCTGACCACAGAGTGTTCTATGCTTCATTGTAATGGTTAGTCATTCTATACATATTTACTGGTTTGGTTAATCTTCTATGGCTCCTCACAAACTATTGCAAGGCAAAGATTATTAAGCGGGGTCATTAAAAATTTTGTTTATGCAAACTCCACTGCAATCACAGAACAAAACAACACAAAAGGTAAATCAAACTCCCATCCAACCATTTCCCCTGCACTGGTGGCTAGCATTGCCAGAGACATCTAGGAGAATTACCAGGGAGGGCTGTAAAAGTGGCTAAAGTGCCTGTAATGAATCTATAAATGTCTCTGGTTTTATGTTTTTCTAAAAACCTAAGCAAAACAAAGAAAATCCCAAGCACTTAATAACAGAAGCCTCACCTCTGACTTTTTCTACAAGTCTCCTAGGGAAAACTTACAGATGTTGCAATCCCACCAGACTGCTAAGGCAGAGCATGAGCTTCACGTGGGTGCCAGCAAGCAGTATGGCCTCATTTCTCAGCACTTCACCAGGAGCTGATGTCCCTTTCCTTGTAAATTCAGGATGCAGCATTAGGCCAAGACCCTAAATGTAATTGAGCCCCTTTTTAAGGTCCCAAACAGCTTCCAGGTCCTTTGGGTATCAGGACACCTTGAAGATGTTCAGCTCTTAGCAGCACCAAGGGCACTTTTGCTCTGCTCATCTTCAGTGCAGAAGGCACAAAACAATGCTGAGGAGTGTGTATGAGGGTCCTTACTTCATACATCAAAAATCCACCAGTGGGAAGACAGAAAAAACACTATCACAGACACCCATAGTACTGTTTATAACTTAAAAAAAAAATCACATCAAAAAAATCCTTTTTTCAACTTTATAAAGGACTTAAGTTGAAAGTTTTCACAACAGCTAATTTTTACAAAAAAAATTTAAAAAGCGTGTAAGTGTGGAAAGTAATTTGGCACTTTCTAGGAAGGACTGAGATGTTCCTGCTAGAAACAAGCTGTCAAAGAAGTAAAGGCTTTAATTTAGTTCTGGTCTGGGTTCAAATACAAAGGAAACTGTTCCATTTCAGCTGTGCTGTGAATTCAGTGAAACTGCAAGAAACCATTCTGGTCATTTCATTTGGGTGGTAGAGGAGGGCTGGAAGACATTTAGATTGGTCTTCTTTCATATTTTGTTTAGTGCAGAAAGCATAGGCATTATTTCATCTTCCTCTTCCTCTCCCCCTCATGTCACTGGAAAATATGACAGACCAGAATGTCAGTGTTATCTTAGTCACACACCATTGATATTGGCATAGATCATGGGCAAAGGTCTTGCTTCTGGGGTTTCATTCCTGGGTGTTTTAAATCAAAAGAGAAGCAGCCACCATTTGTGAAAAAGGTCGGCATCTGTCCTAGTCTGGAAAAATTCCAGTTGATTTCAATGAATTTTGAATCAGGTCCAGATTTTCTCTCTGTACCCTGCATTGTACTTCAGATCAGAGAAAACTTAAGAGAAAGCCCTAGTAAGACAATATTCTCCACTAGGAAAATAATGGCCCTATTTCTGGGACCATTTCATACATCCCATGAATATGTGAGCAGTCTTATTTTACATCCTCTTAATCAAAAGTTAAAGCAGAGAAATGTGTTTTTGATGCACTTTTATAGAGATACCACCATTGATGCAGGAGCAGAAAGAACCACAAATTATTAAATTCTTGTTCTACTGTATTTATGTCCTCACAGAGACACTTATCACTGTTACTAAAAGCTCATAAGGGATATCTCTAACAGCTGTAAGCAACAGTGGGTCCTTGAATAGACAATAAATCCAGAGATGCTTAATTGGCTTTTCAGAGCCTCTGAGCACTAGTGCTTGTGAGAGGTCAGGTCTTCAAGCCATCATTTGCTTGTCAAATATTAAGTTCAAATGTCTACATTTTGAATGTTTACTATTGAAAAGTGAACTTGTACTTGTTACAGTGAAAGCCTTCTTACAGAAGAGGTTACTGACACCTCCCCAGTGAAAGCAAACAGCACCGACAAGTCTAGGCCAGTGCATACTGTGTCACTGATATTAATACACTTTCAGAAGATGCCTGAAAAGAAGGACCTGCTGCAATACAAATACAGCTCAGGGGAGTTCAAGGCATCTGAGCAGCTGCAGCTCGATGGAGACCCCAAAGCAGAAGAAGTCAACACACATTTTTCTTGTCATACCACAAAACTAGAAAAGAACAGGTCAGAGTTCATGCTGAATAGTGGAAGTGTTCTTTCTGGACTACTTTCAGGTTCCTTGAATTCTCTCATAGTTCTGAAGATAGATCAAAGAGAGCAAAAAGGCACATTTAATGTTTCAGTTTAGATTCCTAACATCACACAGAGCAGGGCACTCACAGGTAAACATGAATCTGAATTCTGTGTCCCAAAGACCTGCTGTGCGTCAACTGTGACACCAAGTAAAGCCTTACAGAAACCAGCTGGACTCGGTGTGGGTGCTCACTCATCATACACAGCAAGAAGCAGAACTGAGGACTCTGAGACTCATAACTGTGCTGTATATAATGATTAACTGGAGCACCTAGTTGAGTCTTTTCTTCAGAGGGTATCTACACAGGTTCAAAGTGTTCCTCTTAGGCCCTTAGATTGGGCTTGAGACATTGGAAAAGCTTAGATCAGGCTTTAATCACGATAGCCCACCAAACAACTATTCTTCCAACATAGTAAGAACTCTTTCAATAGATACCTCTTTATTTGAAATGGAATGTATCTTGAAAAATAAGAAAAATAAATCACATCTCTCAGAAATCATTTATGAGTCATATTTACACACAAATTTTTTTTTGACAACACTGATATTTCTGCTCACAATAGGATATGCTAGAAAACATTTGGTACATCACTGCAGCTATAATTCAGAAGCTGGCATTTGCATATCATGGACCTTAAAAAAGAGGAATTACTTCTGGATGTCACAGAAACATCCACTTGATCTTCCTTCTTCAGTTTCTGAATTGTCTTGGTCACCACAGTTTGGATTTTCATGCTGAATCTGCCCCTTAATCACGTTCCCTTTTTTTTTTTTTCCTTAGTTAAGACATGTAATTTTGACCTCTTTATGAACGGACTGTCCCCACTTTTGCTACCTGTATCTGTGTGTGTTTTACAGCATTTTTGTTTATTCTCTAATGAATTTACTTCAGCCACATCCTGTCAGATTTCTTTTTCCTTTTTTTTTT